>OU343219.1:12161396-12329845 GCA_910596185.1 Chrysanthemum makinoi
TTCTCGTGTGAGAGGCTTTGGTTAGAATGTCGGTCAATGTTGTCTTCGAGGATACTTTCTCAATTGAGATGTTTCCTTTTTGAACATTGTCGCGAAGAAAGTGATGACGGATTTCAATATGCTTCGTACGAGCATGTTGGACGGGATTTTTGCTGATTCAAGCTCCTCCCCTTGTTGTCGCAAAATATAAAAAATATCGTTGAGATGAATGCCGTAATCCACGAGAGCTTGCTTCATCCAAAGAGCTTGTTGACATGCTTTTCCAGCTGAGACGTACTCGGCTTCAGTAGTTGAGATAGCTAAAGTCGTTTGCTTCTTTGCAAACCATGAGGTGAGACAATGTCCGACAAAAGTGCAAATACCACTTGTACTTTTTCTATCGACATAGTCACCGGCATGATCCGAGTCGGCAGGCATACACTATAGTTTCTACACTCGTTCATTTGGGATACCATAATCCTAAGCATGTCGTTCCCTTAATGTATCTAACTATCCTTTTAAGCTTCTTGTGATACCTTTGGATTTTCTTGAAAGCGGCAAATAACAAACACTAAAAATAGTCGGGTCACTAGCCATGAGATAGAGTAAGCTACCGATCATTCCTTTATATTTAGTGTTATCTACCGATTCACCTTCCTCATCCTGTGCTTTTAGTGTCCGAAGACATGGGTGTCTTAGTTGGTTTTGAGGCTACCAATCATTCCTCTATATTTAGTGTTATCTACCGATTCACCTTCCTCATCCTTAGTGAGTTTAGTGTCCGAAGACATGGGTGTCTTAGTTGGTTTTGAGTCTTCAAGACCAAATTTCTTAAGCATATCTTTTATATATTTAGATTGATTAAAGAATATGCCATCTTCTAGTTGTTTAATTTGAAGTCCTAGGAAGAAGTTTAATTCACCCATCATACTCATCTCAAACTCATCGTGCATGATTTTAGAGAAATCATCACATAGCTCTTGACAAGTTGATCCGAATATGATGTCATCAATATATATTTGAACAATGATAATTTGTATTCCTTTTTCTTGGTAAAAAGAGTATTATCTACTAATCCCATAGTGTATTTGTTTTCAACAAGAAAAGTCTTAAGTCTATCATACCAAGCTTTTGGTGCTTGCTTAAGACCGTATAATGCTTTCTTGAGTTTGAAGACATGACGTGGTTTCTCAAAGTCGGTAAAACCGGAGGTTGAGCAACATACACTTCTTCGTTAATAAACCCATTAAGAAATGCCCTCTTAACATCCATTTGAAATAATTTAAAGTCATAAGCACATGCATATGCAAGTAAGATTCTAATAGACTCGAGCCTAGCTACCGGTGCATAAGTTTCATCATAATCAATCCCCTCTTGTTGATTATAACCTGTGCGCTACAAGCCTAGCTTTGTTTCTAGACACTACAACCATTTTCATCCATTTATTTCGAAAAACACCTTTCGTTCCATTATAGTTTGATCTTTAGGTCTTGGAACTAACTTCCAAACATCATTTCTAACGAATTGGTTTAACTCTTCTTGCATAGCAATTACCCAAGGTTCATCTTTTTTGCTTCATTTATGTTTTTCGGTTCAATGGTAGATACAAAACAAAAATGATTACTTTGATTTTGGGCTTGTGATTTTAAGGTTCTTTGATTTAGTTGTCCTATGACCTTTCTAAAGGATGACTTTTGGATTCTTTGATGTTTATAATTTCATTATTTAATGGTTCATCTTCCTTGTCATTTTCAATTATTTCTTGACTTTCTACAAGTGACTTTCAACTAAGTCATCATCTACCAAAGTGATGTCTTAGAGGGAGGTGGACTTTCGTCGAATGTTATGTTCAACGATTCCTCAAATCTCATTGTTTCTTTGTTTAAGACAATGTAAGCTTTACTAGTTTGTGAATAACCAAGAAATACACCTTCATAAGACTTTTGGTCAAACTTTGTGAGATAATCTTTAGTATTAAGAATGAAACATTTACATCCAAATACTCTAAAATATCCTAAAGTTTGCTTTTTACCTTTATATAGCTCATATGGTGTTTTGTTTAAGAAAGGACGTATTAAGACTCTATTTAAAATATATGTAAAAGTGTCAACGGCATTACAACCAAAAAACTTTGAGAGAATGTTTTGTTCATTAAGCTTGTTCTACCATTTCTTGAATGGTTCTATTTTTTTACATTCTACAACTCCATTTGATTGAGGTGTTCGAGAGCCAGAAGTTGTGTGTTATACCATTTGTATCACAAAAGTTTCCAAATAGTGTTTCATTGTCAAATTCACACCATATCCGTTCGGATCGACACAATTTTAACACCTAGTTGATTTTGAATTTCTTGCTAAGAATTTCAAATTTATCAAAAGCTTCATTTTTGGTTTTCAAAACAACGCCAAGTAAACCTGAATAATCATCTACTATGACCAAAGTGTATAAGTTGCCTCCATAGCTTCTTATAGCGGATGGACCAAACAAGTCCATATGCAAAGTTCTAGACACTTAGATGTGGACACCATGTTTTTAGCCTTATGACTACTATGGGTTTGTTTACCAATTTTGCAAGCGTCGCAAAATGTTGGTCATATTTAAGTTTAGGTAAATTTCTAACTAGCTCTTTTGAAGATAGATTTTGTATAAGTCTCATATTAGCGTGACCTAAGCGTCTATGCCAAATAGTTGAGCTATCATCTAAAGTTGTTAGAAAAGTTTGTCATTATATGTTTTATCTATTTTCATGACGTATATGTTATTTTTTCCTAACTCCTTTAGCTATGGTGATACCATCTTTTAGTATTTTACTACCATTTTCTTCAAATACTACTTTATAATTTTTATCACATAATTGGCTAATACTAAGTAGATTAAATCCTAACCTATCGACATGAGCAACATTTTCAATAGTTAGAGAGTTATGAGCGATCGTACATTTGCCAATGATTTTGCTTTTGAGATTGCTACCAAAAGTGACATTACCTCCATCATACTCTTGGTATGTTGAGAAGAGGCTTTTGTTGCCCGTCATGTGTCGTGAGCATCCACTATCTTTTATCCATTCATCAGGTTCCAATTCAATTTTAAAGCATAACTAAGACACAAATAACTCAAGCGTTTGGTCCCCAATATCTCATGGGTCCGTTTGGGTTAAAAATACCATTTACTTGATTCATGTATGGAAATGATGGGTAAGAGTTCCATGGCATGTAATATGGAGTTTGATATGGTCTAGGGAAGTTTTGATTCCAACCCGTATGTTGATAGTGGTTTGTTGTGGTTGCTTTTAGAAAAGGGGCGTTTGGCAAAAGGTGTTTTGTCATTGGTGAGTAGTTTTTAGATCTAAATTCATTTCTAGCAAGTCCTACACCTGATGTAACAAACAGGTGTGTAGTTTAATACTATCCTTGGTTTTCTTTGTTACTGAACACCCCCAATTTTCGCGAATTCAACTCGGTTGTTCTTCATGCTCAACAGTATAATATAGAAAACGAACCCTATTGAGTCATTTTAAAAGATTTATCATTCGTTTATATAAATACAGAGTTTACAAATGAGGTCCCAGTGGTTTTACAGTTTATTAAATAAGTTTTCGAATGATAATATAGCCTTCTTGAGTATCCGTGCCCTTCCGTGCCATCCTCATAAATTATGAACCTGAGATAAACATGCTAAAAAGTGTCAACACAAAGGTTGGTGAGTTCATAGAGTTTGTGATTAAAACATTTGAGTTCAATAGTTCGAGTTTGAAGATTATTGTAATAAATACCATATCGATGAAATAAAGTAGTTGGTAACGTTTGTTATACACCCATAGTTTCGGGTTTGTTTAGTAATCAGTTGAACACATTTTTCAGGTTGGGCCATGTTTTTGCAACCCATAAATTCAGTAGTTGCAGCATTTGTTCATTGCAACACAGTATAATTGCCTTAAGTCTCATGAACGCAAACCTTAACACTAACGCGTCATAATAATGACGTAGTTACAACATCATAATAATGATGTGAGCAACAATGCCCTCTGGTAGGAGTTTGCCATTCTCCTAGTATTTCTCAAATAAAGTGCATTTGGTTACCTATCCGCACCATAATGGGGCGTCACTGCCAATAGATCTATGCACTATATTCGCGTTCACTTGCAAGTGATAAATGTGATTATGAACTCATAGTAGTATGTAAAGCTTTAGATTACTGAAAGTAAAAAGAGTAGTTAAGCATGTATCTCCCCCAAAACAGTTTAAAAGCAAGTAAAGATAGGGGCCATGGCTCACATATATGTAAAAGTTTTTAGAGTACTTATAAAAGTGAAAGCAATTAGTTTGATCATGTATCCCCCCAAAGCATTAATAAACATTAAAAAACGGGCTACGAACTCACAGTAATATGTAAAATATAGAATACTTGTGGAAAGTAAATGAATAGTTGAGCATGTATCTCCTCCAAAAATAAGATAAAACGATTGAAAATGGGGCTATGAAACTCACGGTAATTTCAATAAGAGTTTAAAAGAAAGTAAACATATAAAGCAATATTGAGCATGTATCTCCCCCAAAACGTTCAAATAAGGAAGAGGGGCTATGACTCACCTCGATGTTACAGTAGTCTGGATGGAAAACAAATTAGGTAATGTGAATAAACTGCTCTGACTCGTGCGCTAGAGTTAGTATGTCATGTTTTTAGTATCGAATTCAAGTTTAGCGATGATAATGCTTTATCGGTAATTGGGTAAACATGAAGTCTATTAAAAAATTAGTAATACTTCTCATACTTATTTTTATGGCTCAGATGATTGTTAATAAGTTTTATCGAAACCCAAGTTGTTAAATATGATATGATTCCAAAATGTTATATTTAAAATTTTAACATTTTAATATTGCGGTTTTTACCCTTGCACTTTCAAAAATGACACTTTAAACCCTCAGCTATGGGTTATTGACAAAATCAGCCCTTGTATAATTAACTTTGAATAATTTACATTTTACCCAAGAAAACTTATCTTTCAAAATTACAATTTTATACTTGTAGTTTTATAAGAAAGTTCACTTGTTTTATGCTTAAATTGACAAAGTGAGGGTAAATAAGCGAGGCCTTAAGAGGTTTTTATTACGTTCTTGATCCCTTCAAGAGTTTGTCGGGTGGTCTTTCTAATGGTTCAAACTAGAAATCTTAAGCTCGTACGGTTTGGTCGCAATGATTTCCCAAAGTAGGGGGTTAGGTGCCTTATGTGAAAAATGTTGGTTTTGGCGATATCAGGCCCAATGAGGACAGATTTTACACGAGGCAAGCCAATTTTTTACGCAATTGATCCGTTAACACTTGCTGTAACTCTTCAAAATGGTATAGGTCTCATATTCTAGTCATCTTTGGTTAGAGAGAAACAAGCCCGTGAACATGGCCACTTGGCCACGATGCGGTTTAAGAAAAAATCATTTTTGACCCATTAACTTTTACGGTGTCACCTAGGACATTGCAATATTTTAATTAACTCTTTTTTACGTCATTATCTAACTTCTATACTCCTACGACTCAAATTTTGAAGTGCATGCAAGGTCTTTTTATGAAATCTTCACGTCACCTTCTTTTAGTTTGATTATAAAAGAGACCATAAGAGTTTTTAAAGAAGTTATTGGGGCTTTAAAATCCTTGCAGCGAGCTCTTTAAAATGGTGTAACTCTCATACTTAACGCTCCTTTAATTAGCGAGATATCAATTATTGAAAAGGGCTACTTAGGCTAGTTTGACAATTGAAATTCTCGTTTCAAACAATAAAATTTATAACCTTGCATGCAACCTTGTGACATGTTTGTTTGACTCTTTTCAATGTTTCTAGGATAGTTCAAAATCGAATTTATCAAAAATCCCAAGTTTTTCCCAAAGACCTGGTGTATAGGACTTTTGGTTTTTAGGACATATGACCCTAAAGGATTGTCATTTTTATGCAAGACACTAAGGCTTTTTAACCCGTTAGGGGGGGTCGTTTTAGAGTGTCCTAGGTGGTGATTACAAAGGTCCTTTGGTTGGTCTTAATACCTTCAACCCAATGGCGAAATGAGGCGCAAGTAGGGCGTTTGGTTTTTATAAAATCAATACAGCTTTTGGGAGTTTAATTAAAATATGACTTCATTATCGTTTATGGACCCGTGCTCTTGGTTTTTTGAAGAAAACGTCCGTTCTGACAACTTTCGTGTTTTAACTTTTGATGAAACGGAACGAAGTGCCTCGTTTCGCGTGCCCGATCCTTCTGTCCACAGAAATTTTGGACATATTTTTAGTAACTTCGTTAGACCGTATCTTTTGACTCGTGTACTCGTTTTAAGTGATTCAAATTGCCACTTTTTCCTTGTAAATCCTTTTAACAGTATGTACTTGATATTAAAGTGTTAACAAATTAAATGGTTTTAAAATACTTACAACTTTCTTGTTATTCGTTTATGAAGAAGTGATCAAAGGTCTTCAACTTGAATTTGGCTAGCCAAAGCTTCATGCACTTGTTTTCCTACTTCGTTTCTCTACTTCTCTTAGGGTTGTAATTTCAGTTAGTGAGAGTGTATTAGAGTGTTTGAGATAGATTGTATGGAATGATGAAGATATGTGTATGCATGGTCGTAGATATATAGCAAGAGGGATTTGGGTTTATGAAAGATAATTTGGCTACTTGTATTGGTTTATAACATAAAAGGTGTAAGATAGGGAACAAGGTGAGGTGTGAAATTATGGACCATTTGGTCTTGTGTGGTAATTGTTGTAGCTAAGTATCTTGGTCCTAATTGTTTCCAACAAGACTATGTGTCACGTTTTTACCTAGGTTTGAAGAAAAGAGTGATGTGGCCTCATTTGTGCTCATATATGCTTAGTTAGAGTTTAGTTTGTTATGGACTAGATTAGTTGCTTAGTTAAGTTTAGGTAAGTTTAACTTAGGTAAATGACATGTTTAACATATATGCATAAAATGCTTGTACCACAAGCATTGGAGAGTTGTACTTTAGACTTGTAATTATAAATGTCAATTTTAAGGGCTTGTGCATTATAAGTTTGTATCATGTGCTTTAAAATAGGTACATTGAGGTTTATAATATGATTTATATAAGTATTATGCTTTTATGCATTAAAGACTTGAACTGTGCTTGAAGACTTGTACATTTATATCATGCACATAAAATCATAGAGTTGTATATTAGGGCTTGTAACGGAAATTAAAGTATAGCTATATTCCGTCTTTTAATGACTTGTACTCTAGGTATAAAATGTTGTACTTTAGTGTTGATGGATTAGTTACGTGAAATCATAGTTATAATAAATTATGGTTTCATGAAAACTTCAATAGATAGAAAACGTTTAGTTTGAATGTTTAATAATCGTACATTTATGAAATAACGTAAAGTGGTAAATAAAAGTTGAAAGCTTTTATACTTGACGATACGGAATGAATTTAAGACACTCGGTGTTGGTGTGTACATTTATTAAGAATGTGAGTTACTCTATTAGTTATTGTTGTGATTAGATAGCAGATAACTTTAAAAAAAATTTAGACGTGAAAATGGATAAGTATTCTTAGTTAAAATATCATACAAGTGAATTTAACCGGTGGGTACAGTTACTTTGACAATTCACTACGGTCCGTGTCGCAAACATTATGTCCTGCTGCAGTCCCCACGACACCATTTTTACAACAGACGGATCCCTGTTTTTGTCCTCTGTCCGTGTTCGGCCGTTTTGGTTTGACTCTTTGAATTAACACTTCATTAAATCCCTTCCTTCATGTTTCCTGGAGTTTTTTGAATTCTAACTATTTCATCGGTCACAGCAATGTTTTTTGTTAAACCTTTTAAACTTAGAATTATGTTCGATTATAACATCTTGTGTGAGCTTTAGTTTTTCTATTTCAAGATTAAGCTCTTGACATGATTTGCAATCATCGTTATTTGCTTTTCCCTTTTCTAATCGTTTTGCCTTTTCTATTAACTCATAGACTTCATTTTCTAAAAATTCATTTTTAGTCTTTAAAAATTTATTTTTAGTTATGATTTTTAGACTAAGCTCACACAATTGATTATATTGTTTTTGTAAAGTGTCATCATCAATAGAGGAATAAGATAAGTCGGAATGTACCTTCGTTGCTCATGTCCTTAGAGTGATCTCATCCTCCTGTGCTCACTCTCTTCATCATCCTCACTATCACTCCAGCACACTTACAAAAGCTCATTGAGTTTGGCTTTTAGGAGGCTGGGACAATCTCCTATTAGATGACTTGCATCACCGCATCTAAAACACTTTCTTTCACCTTTACCCTTTTGTCATCCCGATCTTTTCGGAATGGCTTCTTTTCTTCTCGAGGTTGTCTTTCAAACTTTCCTCTTCTTCTAAAGAACTTTTTGAAATCTCTAACGGCCATGGCATAATCCTCATCTTCACTACCGAGCAAGATCGTCATCATCACTTGAATCCGTTTCTTGCTTTTAGAACACGTATTTGATTTTCTTTCTTTCCTTTGATGATTTCCGTCTTTCTCCATCACCATTTGTTCGTGTACTTTGAGGTTTCGATTACTCGTCTAGTGTCACTTTTGAGAGATCTTTTAATTCCTCAATAGCAGTCACTTTAGCTCTCCCTTCGGATGAGTGCTCTAAGAAATTTCCTGACAAAGTTTCTTACTACGAAAAGATTCATCAAGTGCTTTAAGTGATGTAATAATAGTATTAAAACGAGCAAAGCCACATTCAATGGTTTCATCTCGGGAAACAAATTGTTCATATTGTTGACCAGAGATCAATTTTGTTATCCTTGAATTGTGATTTCCTTGATGTGTAATATCACAGATTTCCCAAATATCTTTAGCGGTTTCACACATAAAAATTCTTTCATATTCTTTTCTAGGCAAAGCATTATAAGCATCATTTAAGCTTCATTATTTTTAGCAATTATTTCTTTTGTTTATCAACAGAAATATCTTTGTGTGTAGAACTAAAATCCTCTTTAACAATAACAAACCAAAGATCTATATCTTTTGATTTTACATATGTTCAAAACGGTTTTTCCAATAGATAAATCCATTGGTTTCAAAGAGTGGTGGTCTTTGCACAGATTGCCCTTCTTTAAAGTTTTCAGAATCCATGGATCGTTCAAGTTTATAAAATACAATATATTTTAGAAATTCTTGAGCAACTAGGCTCGCGTACCATTGTGGAAAACTAGAAGGGGTTGAATAGTTTACCGATTAAAAACTTTGTTTTGAAACTTATTGAAAGATCAATGATATTGATCTTAGATATGTTCTTGAATATAATCAACAATATGTAAGTATATAAGGAAGAAATAATCAACCAAAACAAGTTGTTTATAGTGGTTCGTCTACAAGGACTCTTTTTCCTTGCCCTACTCCACTCCCCGAGTCTCACACTCGAGAGTTTAACTTCACTAGTCAACAAGCTCCTTTCATCGGCGGAGAAACCTTTACACTTCGCTTACACACTATTTCCGACACTAAGCTAGATGTCGAGTTCTTTTCACGGGTACAACACTCCCCACACACAATGTATTTTAAGGACTAAAATACTAGCCACTCACACTCACAAGATTGTGATGGTTTGGTACAACAATGATGGGTCATCAACACAAGATCATACAACAACAAACAAACAAGACTTCCAACTTCTTGTTGAAGCTTGAATGTATCTTGATCTTCTTTGCTACAAAATAGATCACTAATATGATATGAAACTGAGTTAGAAATGTTAGAGAGAAGGAATGTATGAGAATATGGTAGAAAGGGATGAAAAACAACTTGGTTTGGATTTGCTATTTATAGCCAAAAACATCAGCAAGCACCACGGACCACGGAACCCTTCAGGGGGTTCCCTCGTGTTAATTTTTTGTGCCCGCCAGGTCTGACAGCAGATCTCAAAATCTTACCAAAGTCAACCTATCTATCCAAGATATAGGGCATCGCTTTTAAACATGACCCTTAAAACTCATCATAGCCTAATTAACTTCAATTATCCGATGTCAGTTAAAAGGTGGTGAAATCTATCTCGATTTTTGAGAATCCCAAAGCCGGTAAACTGGTACAACCTATTAGACATGGTTAAGTGAAGGATGCAACAAAACGGGCTACCAAACTGTCCTAAAGAAATATTAATATTTAACAATAAATAACATAGTTTGAATACGTTCCCTCCTATAACAACATGTAACAAAAAGGTAACCAAGGCAGGCTCAGACACGGTAGCATTTGGAAAAAACGAATGTGCCCACCATGGCTGCAACCCCAGCAGGCTGCCGTGCCAAGATATGGGCCATCTCATTTTTAATCTGACCCGGTAAAACTCATCATTGCCTCAATGCTGTTAAAAGCCAGTGGTACAAATGTACATTTGAATACTAATGACGAAACAGGTAGGCAAACAATTTCGCCGAAGTTGCATCAATGTACAAACAAACAAACACAAAATTAATCCACATCCCACTGTCAAAACTATTGACACCTCGCCTGTACCTTCCTATTATGATTTGGCTAATATGTATACTCATGAGTCAACAAATTAATAACCGCAATTATCTTAACATGATCACCAACACTTTCAATTGCCTCCTATCCTTCAACCTAAATCAAACACAATCATCATCATCATCAAAAAAACCCTAACCCTAACACTAACACTATGAAATTGAATATAACCTCAAACGCGGTAAGCTTCGCTTCTCCGTAAAGCCTATCGGATAAGTTTCGAAGCACGGCAGCGGAATACAGAGAAACGCATCCCCATACCACACACAACAACAACACTTATCACAGCAACAATAGTTATATATCTTTTATAAGAATAATGATTAGTTGATCGATTGATTAATTAGTTAAATTGTTGTTGATGATGTGAATGGGAAGATGTAGGAGCATTTGAGTAGGTATTGGAAGTGCGGTTATATACCTGATATCTGATGACCGAGATCTGGCCGGTGTAATAATGAACGCGTGATAAGTTAGAGATGAACTTCATCTGGAACATTTGAAACCAAAGGCGGTAGAAACTATAATGAGGCTTAAAGCGGACCGTGCAACAAAACGGCTACCAAAGTGGCCCAAAAAATATTCATATTGTATAACAAAGAAATTTGCTAGACCCACATAATATTATCCACAAAACAATCCACTCGCTGAGGTGTCACGGTTGAGTGATTTTTTTGTGGGTCCACATCTCACACAACAATCACCCCTGACACCTCACAGCGGTGGATGTTTTTGTGAATAATTTATGTGGATGTATCATTACTCATAATAAAATAAATAGTTAGACCCTCCCTCTATTATATCCTATATCAATAATATGTGCATTTTATAAGTTAACGAATCGGGTAACCCGCGCGTTGCTGCGGGAGTGCATTGGTCTCTATTATTTTTTTTACTGGACTAAATTTGCAAAAGAATTTTTTTTCGCTTTGCCTCTATATTTTATGTAGGGAGTCTTTGTCATAATCTTTTTGTATTCAGTACTTGGTTGGGTCAAAATGACCATCCGGATGCCTTATCGATAGTGTCATTTTTTATTTTTTTTTTTTCTGTTTTGATGTTTATGTTTTGTTGTTGCTTAGGCGTCTTAATTTTGTTGGTATTATTAACTGAAAAATTAGCAAGGTCAAAATATACTATGCAAATATTGAACACCGCGCGGTGCTGCTGGAGGTTTTTGCTTTTCATACAAAATATTAACCGATGACTGAAAACCTGTTTGATTCGTTATGCGTGACCTGTCTAATTGACTTCAATTAAAGTAAACGCAACATTATTCATTTATCGAGCACCACAATCTTAAAAAGACAAGAACGAAGCGAATTTACCAAATCAATTGATTTCGATAATTATGCGTAGTTATATTTGTTTATTGGTACAATTATTCAAAAACTGGCGCAAGTTGCATAATTTTTACGAGTCCGTTTGGTATGTCCAATGAGTCCCGGATGATTTACTAAAAGTTTTGCTATTTGTCCCTTCTAGTCCCTCCACCCTATTTTTAATAATAACCGTTTACTTTTATGTACACATTTTATCTCTCAAGTTTTTATAAAACTAATTTATTACTTGTCCCACTCTCTCACTAAAACACACCAAAAAACATTGTCTCTCTCTCACTCTCACTTCGCCGGCCGGCGTCCATCTCGGTCACCACCGTTGCCGGGAAAATTTCCGGCGACGGCTTTTTTCTTCCAATCGTTAGATCAAGCCCCAACTTTCTTTCTGGAGCTTTTCGGCCTGTGACTCGGATCGTACCACCGTCACGCGCCACCTAACCCCCGCTATCAACGAACCGCCGCCACAGTCATTCCCCCCTGTTTTTCTCGTCGACGGTAAGACATTCACCGCGTCCCTTCCTTTTTAATTTTAATCGAAACCCTATTGCTATATATATACTTTTTTAATAAAACGGATTTTATTTATAAAACTTTTAAAAAGTATAAAAGGTTGTGGATCAAAGTTAGCCGCGACTCGTTTGACTCGGTGGCTCACCGAGTCAACTCGTTTGACTCGGGCGAGTGGACCCGTTATCTTCATTTTGCCTTATCATGACTGTGTGAAAGTGACCAGTGTAATACGATTCCTAGCAATAAGTGATCACTGACCAATGTTCCTTTTAGTGTCAAGTTGTTTATGGTTTTCACCACTACTGTCCAGATTTTTATTATCTTTCGCTTAATAATAGTCGTCCTTTTATAATTTTTCAGGTCTACTAAAGATTTGGCAAAGAAAGTAGAGTTTGAAATCTGGCGTTCTTGAACCTAGCACAAAGTGCTGTTTGTTTAGATATGGTTGTTTATTATGTTTTTTGGCTTATAGCAAATCTGCATTTAATGAACCTTGTGTATGTGCACAACAAAGTTGGCTTGATAACGGTACTGTTCATGTCGTTTGTATCATTAACTTTTGATAACCAATGTGAAGATTCAAGTGTCACAATATTCGTTAATTACATTTTCCTCACCAATAGCAAGAAAGATTAGGGTAATAATTACCATATAACCAACATACTTTGTTCCCCTCACCCGATCATTTTTAGTATATATATATAATTTGGAAAGAATGATATAATTTTTTATTACCTTGCTGTATTGATTAATCAAATCTGGTTTGAGATAAATTATCTTCACCACTCACCAGCCAACCAACCAAACCACGACTATAATCCTATATGATTATTATGGTTAGAAACAGAACACAAAGTCAAAGTTGCATCACCTATAGCTATTTAAAATAAACTAGCAGAGCACCAGCGCAATGCGGCGGATTGATACCTGTGATTATATTTTGCAGCGAGCAAATATTATCGGTTATACGTTTTTTTCTAAAAATAAATTGTACGAATAAATGAATTGGTATGTGCTGTTACAATGTGTTGATTGGTGTTGTTATATGTTGTATTTATTTTCAGGATAGCCGAATTTTAAAGCTATGTATTGAATTAATAGCAAAGTTAATACATTTAATAGCAAAATTAATACAATTTTTATAGTCTGACTTATTTTGAAATGTGAGACTTTCTTTTATAGTAAGTGTGTATCTTATTTTTTTAAGATTTTCTTTTAAGAAAGTCCTAAATACATTATAATGTATTATAGATGTATTAATATTTACTAGCAGGGTACCCCGCGTGCGGCGGCGGGTACTTTGAAATAATTTTTCCGGGGAATCATGTATTTTAGTTTATTATGTTTTTTTTGATAATAAATTTACTTGATATCAAGAATTCATTTAGCCGGCGCCCGTTCATGTTTCAGCCGGTTTGGGCCCGGCCTGTTCGAGCTCAAGCCCATTTTTCCCGTTGCCCGTTCGGCTTTCATAGTTTGTATAATGTTTTTATTATTTGTATTAGTGACATTTAATGCAGGGTACCCGCAGCGTTGCTACTGCAGTACCCTTGAATAACATTTCAAGTGAATCAATTTATTTTTAGTTAGATTTCTGTCTTTGGGACAATAAATTTAGGATTTCAAAATTTCGTTTAGCTCGTGCCCATTCGGGCTTGAATATTGTTTGTATAATATTATTTGTATTAATAACATTTAATGTAGCAATTGTGTTTAATTTGGTTGTACAATATGCTTGATAATTTGTATTTATTATGTTAAGAGAGTTTTGAATAAGTGTATTATTGGTATTTATTGATCAGTTATTAATTGACATAGTAAATAGGCATTAATGTGGTGTTTTTATTTTTTAATATGTGCATTAAGTGTATACCTTGCTTCTTGTCTGGTACGTCTTAAATTATATGCATTAAAGTGTGTACTTATGCTTCTTTTCTTAATTATATGTTACTAATTATAGTAACACGTGATGCTATATTTTTAGACTTTCATTTTAATAAGAAGTCCTAAATACATTATCATTGTGTAAGATGTACGCTATGCTTCTTGTCTTGACGTCTGAAATTTATATCTTAAGTGTTGTACATTATGCTTCTTTTCTAATTATATGAATTACTAATTATAGAACATGTTGTAGACTTATATTTTTAAGATTTTTTTTTTTATCAGAAGTTATAAATAAGGGTTTTTCTAACTTGTTCCCTAGGGGCACAAGTTAATCACAAAAAAGTACACTGAAAAAGTACACGAGACCTACAAAAAGTACACTTTTGTCTCTACTTTTTATGTGATCCCTGGTGGTACTTTCAGTTAACCTGGTACTTTCGGTGTGCTTAACTTGTGCCTAAACACAAGTTAGAAAACCTATAATATTTATAATGTACTATAATATATGTATATGACACACTGCAATAAAAAAAGAAACCCTTTGACTCACTTCTATGTCACTTTGACAATTAACCAAAAGGTTATAACTTTTCGTAAGAAACACTTGTTTTAGATTGTGGTAAATACGTGGTATATAAACATTTTCGTAGAACCACCTGTTATTAGTTGTGGTAAAATCGTGGTAATAAACTTTATTAGATTGTAAGAAAACATTTGTCGTTCTAAAACGAAATTGAGAACTTGAAAAATAATGTCACCTTTGGATTAAACTTTATTCGTGCTTCATGTTCACACGCATTATATAAAATCGTCCAAGTCTTGCTTGACCACCTACGTTCTAAATATAGAGTAACGTGCTTAGCTTTATTAGCTGATTTTTGATACCTATTTTTGACCATCTCTACAATTGATAAAAAAACTTATATTAGTTCAAAAATCTTTACGTATTGTGCATTTTTTTTATTTTGATGAGGATTTGCTTTGATGACAGTTCGATATTATAGCTAACAACTGAAATCAAACAAATAAAAGTGTTTATATGGGCCGGGGCTGGATGGTTTAGAGTAAAACCAAAAACGTATCTTATATTTTGGTTTTTTAAAAAACATTTATTAATATAACTAAATTCTCAGACTATTTACGTTTATGAAACACACAGATAAAGACTCAAAACAAGTTATAATTTAATGACATAATACAATTATCAAATATAACATTTAGGATGATCTTGGCATCATTAATTCTAAAAGCACATGAATACTCTAGTTGGGTGACGGGTGGGCCATCCCAAAACGCGACCCCCATGGTGCTGGTGCCAAGGACATCGCGGCTGGCGCTGTCGACCCTCGCGCCATAGTGACAAGCTCAAGCCGTTTTTTTTTTTTTTTTTTTTTTTTTTTTTTTTTTTTTTTTTTTAAATTACTTTTTTTTTTTCCCTCTTTTGTTGAACCCATTCCCCACTTTTACCTAGGCAATGGTAAACCAAGTTATAAAATAACACCGTTCACATCAGCGCCACCTCACCGTTAACTTTCACCTTAACATCCCCAAAAAACACTCACAATCAATAACTCCCCATAACATCAATACATTTCATATTTTTCAATTTCAACCACTAAACTAAACACCACACTTCATTTATTAAAACTACAACCTAACATTAAATTTGAAAACATATTACAATCGAACTTAAAAAAAATACATCGAAAAAAAATACAACAAATAAAACAAACACACTCGCAAATTAAACGGGTCCATATAAAGGAAACACAACGAAAAAAAACAAAACATTCAAAAACCAAAAAAAACATCGCAAATACTTATTCACATCGCGCTCTCTTGTTGTTGTCCATGTCGTTTCAAGATTCTTCTGCCACACATGCTCCATAATTCCTGTTGAGTTGGGTATCGTTTGTCGGTCGTTGTATTTCTTTTGCTTACGACTGTGAGTATTCCACCTCTTTCAACCCATCTTCGGTGCCTCAAATTTTCTGACGGATCTACCACAATTCGTTTATAGTCACTAATGCAAATTTTTGATCTTTTTTATCATGTATGCAAAATAATGCAAGATACATGATTCACGTATCGTGGCAATTTCCCATTGACGTGCCGGTTATTGTATATACCTCAACGGCCGTGAGCAACACCAAAAGCACGTTCATATCCTTCGGGAACTTTCTTGTCTCCTTTTAAAGTACTTATGTTTTTCAGTCATTTGTTGTCGGAAAAGGATTTGACGAAAGTTGCCCCCTGTGGAAATTCCATCAGCCAAGTATGACCCTGTTCATACCTAGTTCCATTGACCATATAAGGTGCTCTTGGGCAGGTCTTAAGATGTCGTCGCATAACGAGAGTTATCTAAAACATTATACGTGTTCGCCCCCGCCATCCCAAAAAATGCATGCCATATCCATAAATCTTGAGAAACAACAGCTTCAAGCATAATTGTTTGGTTATTTTTTATCACCCCTACAAAATGCCTTGCCAAGCCCTGGACAATTTTTTCCATTCCCATGCATACTCAATGCTACCAAGCATTTCCGTAGGGTGGAAAAACCATGTTTTTTTTTATTCATGTTTTGATAAGGTTTTTGAATGCTGCCGCATGTTGGTTTTCTTAAATACTCTGACATAAACAGAAAAATCAATAATGCATTTTTACAATTATTGTTGGATATTGGATTTCACATACACATCAAACCATAACACAAAGTGGGCGTATAAGTGGAATTCTAGAGAGAGAAAGTTAGAGGTTTAGGGAACTTAGTGAGAGAAAGTGAAAGATATTATTATGAGCTCCAACTCTCTACCTTGGGAGGTAGAGAGTATTTATAGTCTTACATAAAACGCCACACAACGGGCTGTGGATCAGGCATACAGTGGGTAAAGACCCGTCCGTCCTCCACGGTGTTACTTAACAAAATACTACTTAACTAAATATAACTATGACTACGAGCATTCTAACGATTACATATACTTGAGGTGACCGACTCTTTAATACCGGGAATTTCTAATTCCTAACAATCTCCCCCTAAGGGAGGTCACCTCAAACATATACTAAAATGACATTGAATACAATCAGATATTACATTAACAATTGATCTTGCATTCTTGATGTAGTACTTTGCTCCGAAGCTCGTAGTCATTGATTCCACTCATTGCATGTTTGGTTAATCCAAGTGGAGGTCTTTTACTGATCCACGTGATAATAATGTTGAGCCAGCTTTTGAGATCATCAGCTAATAGAAAATCTCTGATACATCCATTGTGGTGTTGGTATTATGTGATGTTGTGACATTCGGACCGACATGCTCACATTCTGGATCATGATATCTTCTCATCAGAGTAGCGGAAGCATTCGTTGATTCATGATATTGGCAGCAGCGTAGCAGAAGCATGGAGTGAAAATATCAAAGTCATTGATGCACTAATCATGATTTCTTTTGATATGAATGTGTTAGGTGAGCATGCGGCTATGGATTGACCGCTTCATTCTGATCAGCTGCAAACGTCGGGGTGTACCTGCATAAGACAGTTAGCAATAAAGCGCACGAAAGTGTCTTTGATCACTTTCGATGAATTGAGGTACACGGCCCACGGTTCCCCGTTGATCAGTACAAGTACTGCCTGTGATCAGGTATAATTCTGAAGAATTTCCTTGACAGGGTTTCGCAGCTGCTCTAGCTGTTCTCAAACCGGAACGTCTCAAAGAAGACAACACGGAGTGAGTGAACCAGCGAATTTACGTCCACTGATTGATGAAAAGAGATTTGAAAAACAATCGTGTATTGCTCAATAGAAATTGTTTTTGCAATATAACGAAGGTTTTAATGAAAATCAATTATCAATCATAAAACACCTTTTGATTTGAAAAATTAGTACACGGTCGACGTGCTAATGAAAAGAGTTTTAAAGCACAAAGACCGGTTTTTCAAAGGTATCCGTCAATCCATAACCTGAACCAGGATTGATTCAAAAGATTGAATCGCCCCATTGTTTCTGTTCAGTTGTCACATGGTTGATCTGTATAATAGATCTCACATGCCACCTACCAGGAGCTTGTTAGATGTTGGCTCCAGAAGGCTTTCCATCTTCACAGTGAATATGTAAACACATCACTCAGATGTTCTGGCAATACCACAAGGATAATGCGTAGGACTCAAGATATAATCTCTCTTTCCACATTGTGTGAAACAGAGAGTCTTCATTGAAAGTGTCCTAATGAGATTTATTGATGATCTCGTGGCACTAGACTCAATTTGTGCATATTTGGATCCTATATCGGAGACTAGGGAGAGGGTCTCCTCCTTCAATATCAACAATCTCTAAGAGAAAGTCGATAGATAATGTCGGTTCCCCGTGAGAATGAAACAAGTCCTTTTAAGAGGAACTTGAGTGGTTTGGAAAGTTGAAGTGCAGTGCGTCACTGGGTCCATGACGTCTTGTCTTCAATACCGATGTTACCATCAGTAGCATATGAATTGAACCCGGTTTCTGCCCTAAGGTTGAATAAATGGAGGGCTATTTGTTTTCACCCTTTTCTCATTCAATTCTTTTTAATTCTTCAACCCCTTCAGTGCTTACCGAGACTTCATAGCAAGAACCTTGTTGGGTTTATTCCAGTACTAGCTCAGTCTTAGTCCGCACTCTTCCCATATCTCATTTTTCTCCTTTTATCATCATACCTAAGAACTCTACACTAACTAGTGGATAGTCCCTGGGTAGATCCCTCCGGTTCTGGCGGATCATGGGAACACATACCTAACCTTATCGTCCTTATATCACCATACATAATGTAAAGTTGGTCGGTCTTTTTGGTATTGTTCATCTGCCATAGGAACCAATTGAAAACCATTTGAAAATCAATCCAGATACTTATGATATTTTATCAAAGCATTTTGTACCTGAATTGTTTTTGATATTTTTAGAAGAAGAACTCCCCCTCAACATGTGAATCAAGTATTTGAAATAGTTTTCCACACGGAGGCAAGAGAAAGAATTAACTTCTTTGATTACCATTTTAAAAAATATCAACATCACTTCCCTAATCGAATCAAGTAGATAAAGCATTTTGGGGAAGGATGAGGTTTTCATGATTTTGCTCCCCCTCAATATGTGCCTCGAGATTTGAAAAGAGTTTTGCACATACTAGAGGGAACCTGCACCTTGAGATAAGTTATCACGTTTCAAATCATAGGTTTAAGATAGATGCTCCCCCTCAACATGTGCATGGAAAATTTGAAATCGTTTGTCACATGTGGGAAGGAGAGCTTGTACATCCTTATAAAACCATTTACCGAATTATCAGTTTAAATCCAATTTAAATCACACATTCTCCCCCATCACAATTATCAAATCATTTGAGATTTGTGATCTCTTATAGATTTAAATTGATTTTGAAAGCTTTTAAGGAGAATTGTGACTTGATTATGAAAGCGTTTTAACTGATAATGATCGGATTTTAAGACTTTAAACTCCATTGATAAAACATGCTTGAATATCTTTTGAAAACAATTGAATGCCAAATAACTTTTTAATTTAATTGAAATCATTCTCCCCCTCAATCAATGACATAGGTTGTTGATTGAGAGATTGATATTTTGACAAATAAGTCCAGATGATTATCAAAAATAGAGACTGAGTTATTTTTCAAAGCAGTTAGTTTTCAGCAGATAAATGTTTAAAGAATCAGAGCATGGAATTTTGAAAACATGATAAAGTATGGCTCTGTTCTTTCTTTGAAAAGCGGGTTACTGCCTGAAATGACAATAAACCATTGTTTCTCTTTCTCCCAAAAATATTTTTTGATTTTTTTTTTTTTTTTTTTTTTTTTTTGAATTCGAACAACATCTAAAGTCCCGTGTCATTCTTTGAATGACAGCACAAAGACCGTAGATATTATCGAACCGAGAAAACGCATGACAAAATGACAATATTTTTGAAGATTTTTCGAATTTTTCAGATTTTTATGGATTTTGAAGGTTTTATAATTTTGTATTTTGATTTTCGAATAGATATATACAAGAGATAGATGAAGATAGACCTTTACTCCTCGTCTTCCTCCTGAAGACGTTTGAGTGTTTCTGGTTGAAGACTTTTCAAGCCAAGACGTGGAAGAATAAACTCAAAACGTTCTCTTGGAAGAGCTTTGGTGAAGATGTCTGCTAACTGATATTCAGATCTCACAAAATAGAGTTCCACCACACCTTTTTCCACTTGTTCCCTGATGAAATGATGTCGAATGTCGATATGCTTTGCTCTTGAGTGTTGAACGTTGTTGCAAGAGAGAGCAATAGCACTTTTATTGTCACAGTACAGAGGGATTTTGTTGAATTCAAAGCCATAGTCAGATAATTGAGATCTCATCCATAAGACTTGAGCACAACAAGATGACATGGCTATGTATTCAGCCTCTGTAGAGGAAATAGAAGTACTCATTTGCTTCTTTGAAGACCAGCTCACAAGCTTATCACCCAAAAACTGAGCACCTCCAGACGTACTTCGACGAGTATCTTGACATCCTGCATGATCAGCATCTGCATAGGCTGTTAGTGACATACCGGTGTCCTTCGGGTACCAAAGTCCCATATTGATGGTTCCTTGGAGATACCGAAAGACCCGTTTAACCGCTTCAAGGTGCTTTTTAGTAGGCTTAGCCTGGTATCTAGCACACATGCAAACAGCGAACAAGATGTCTGGTCTACTAGCTGTGAGGTACATCAGGGATCCAATCATACTACGATATTTTGTTTGGTCAATCATGATCCCTGAGTGGTCCTCATCTAGTTTGGTTCGATCAATCATGGGAGTGTCAACAGGGTCACTTGAATCAAATCCAAATTTCTTTAAGATCTCAGTTGCATATTTAGATTGATTTATGAAAATGCCTCCGGGACTTTGCGAAATTTGTAATCCCAAGAAAAATGACATTTGTCCCATCATTGACATTTGAAATTTTGAACTCATTTCATTAGAAAAACGATCACATTCCATTGGGTCAGTCGAGGCAAAAATAATATCATCAACATAAATTTGAACATGAGTTAAATGTTTGCCTGACTTCCTGGTGAACAATGTTGGATCAACTGCTCCTTTGCTAAATCCGGTTGATAGAAGAAACTTTGACAACGTATCATACCATGCCCTTGGAGCTTGCTTTAAACCATAAAGGGCCTTCTTCAAACGATAAACGTGAGTAGGATGCTCTTGATTTACAAATCCTTCAGGTTGGCTGACGTAGACGACTTCTTTAAGATCTCCGTTCAGGAATGCCGTCTTTACGTCCATTTGATAGACTACCATGTTCTTACTTGCAGCATTAGCCAAAAGATTCTAATTGCCTCGATTCGAGCCACAGGAGCAAAAGATTCTTCAAAGTCTATACCCTCCTCTTGACGGTATCCTTTAGCAACTAATCGAGCCTTGTTCTTCAACACATCACCATGCTCATCAAGTTTCACTTTGAAGATCCATTTTAGAGCAATAATCATAGCACAATCTGGAGCAGGTACTAATTCCCATACATCTAGTCGATCGAACTCATGAATTTCATCTTGCATAGCATTGAACCAGCTATTCTCATTCATGGCGGTTTTAACATCTTTTGGTTCGATCTTAGAGAGTACGGAGTTGAAGAAGCACCATAAGGCATCGGTTGCAAGTTGTTTCCGTGTGGATACTGGACGAGAGGGATTTCCAATGATGTTGTCTAATGGATGATCGTGAGTCCATTTTCTGAGGTGTTCATGTGGTAGTTGTTGAGGGACTGAAGTAGCAGAGTCGATGTCTCCTGAAGAGGATGGTTCTGAAGAAGATTCAGGAGCAAATATGTTTTCAAATGGAGCATCTTCAGGATTAGCAAAGGGATTAACTTCATCATTGATGCCAGAAACAGTTCCATGATGTACATTTGAAGAATGATGATTTGTTGATGAGACGGAAGGATCAGCAGAAGGCACTTCTTGACTTAAAGATATTGAGACTGAGGGATTGACTTCATTCACTGGAATATGAGCAGCCTCTGTTGTAGGGATCAACACCTCATTAGTACTCGGATCATAAAGTTCATCAAACATAGGATCAAACAATTTCCTTAAATCATCTTCAGATGGAGGTACATATGGAGTTTCTTGAGAAGAGTTTGGAACAAGGGATGAACCAATTGGACTGATTTGAAGTGCGGGTCCAGAACTGAATTGTTCAGGAGCCGTTTGACCGGTCAGCTCATCAAACGTAACGTGAATTGTTTCCATGATGTTTCGGGTTCTTTTGTTGTAGATTCGGTATCCCTTTTTGTTTGGTGCATACCCTACAAATACTCCAATGTCTGCTTTAGCTCTAAGTTTGCCTAAGTCTTGACCCTCATTAGTTGGATAGCACAAAGCTCCAAACACACGAAGGAAAGAGAGATTAGGTTTTCTGTTGTGGACAAGTTCATATGGTGTCTTTCCATGAACAGTGTGAATCAGGGAACGATTTTGTGTGTAGCATGCAGTGGCAATAGCTTCAGCCCAGAGAAACATTGGAACTTTTGAGTAAATCAGCATTGTTCTAGCGGCTTCTACAAGAGTTCGATTTCGCCTTTCAACTACACCGTTCTGTTGAGGAGTTCGTGGAACACTTCTTTGATGGCTGATTCCAATGCTTTCATAAAATTCACTAAGTTGTTTGTTAACAAACTCAGTTCCATTGTCTGTCCGGATAATTCTGACGGTTTTGTTAAGTCGAACCTGCAGCTGTTTGATGAGTTTGATGATGATATCAGGAGTTTCATCCTTTGTCCTTAAGAACTTGACCCAGGTGAATCTAGAGTAATCATCAACTATAACTAACACATATTTCTTCCCAAAGATATTCTGCACTCTCATTGGTCCACATAAATCCATATGAATTGTATGAAGAACTTCTGTGACAGAGTTAGTAGGTTTGGGTTTATGGGCATACTTCTTGCTTTTTCCCAATTGACATGCTGAACAAAGATGATCCTTTTCATACTTTAGTCGAGGTAAACCTACAACTAAGTCCTTTCTGGAGAGATCATTGATGGTGCCGAAGTTCAAGTGATTGAGACGTCGATGCCATAACCATGACTTTGTTTTTGAAGCCTTTGACAGCAAGCAAATTGGAGAAGACTTCATCATATCTTCTATAGAGATGGTGTAAAGATTTGAACCACGAGTTCCTCTTAAAAGTTCCTTACCATCAAGTTCTCTAACAAAACAAGTATGTTTTCTGAAGGCTACTTCTAGATCAGAGTCACAGAATTGACCGACAGAGAACAGATTATGACCAAGACCTTCCACATAGTATACTCTAGAGATAACACTATCACCAACAACATAATCACCATAACCCTTAATTGCACCGAAATGATCATTACCGAATCTAACTGTCCCGATGAATTTGCTCACGAAGTTCATGAGCCGCGACCGGTCTCCAGTCATATGCTTGGAACAGCCTGAGTCCAGGTACCACAGAACGATTTGAATGATCTGCAGTTGAACACAGACAAGAATGGATAACTGGATAATTGGGATCCCCATGCAAGAATGGGTTCCACTTGGTTAGTAACAGTAATTGGAACACCCACATCAGAAACAGAAACATCCATATCAGAAGTAGAAGCAATGGAATCATTGGGAATAGATGCAATGCTGGTGTCTGTATTTGACCTATTCAAAGTATGTTCACTTCTTAAGGGAATAGTTCTACCAGTAGGCATCCATTTTCTAGTGGGCATAATCTTAGTAGTTTGAGAGCAAAACTGATTATTCTTATGGCCAAAAGGTATCCAATAATAACCTATCTTTATAAAAGTTCTTCCTGTGGGTTTCCACTGTTTTCTAACAATCTTTCGTTTTTGCCTTTTTGCCTTATTTGCACGATTATTAGCATTAACAATTTTAACTGGGCATTTGATAGCATTAGACAAATCATTCACACCACATTCATGATTAGCAACAGAATTCAAGCAGACATCATTACAAGGTATGCAAATAGTATCAGAATTCGAATTAATTACAGTACGCCTAAGGCTAATACTAGAATCAACACGATTCGTTTTATTCAACTCAAGCTTAAAGTTCCTAGATTGGTCTTCTACTCTCTTCCAATGCACATTCTTAGCTTGCAAGGTCCTATCATTCCTTGTATTGTCTTGAGACTTTGACCTGCTTGCTTTAAAGTCACTGATTACTCCTGTAGAGGGAATGGAAACATTAGTTGGTTGATCTAGTTTTTGCATTCCTGAACTTGATGTGCAAGGATCTGAAGTACTAGAAGGCACATTAGTGTATACTTTCTTAAGACTGTGATTTGAGCTTTTTGCAGGCACACTGACGTTCACTTTCTTAGTACTAACAGATCTGGAATCTGAACTACTTGAAGGCACATTAGTGTTTCCTTTCTTAAGACTGGGCATAGAACGGATTTCCTGCTTGGAACTAGGCATAGAACAAGGCATCACAGCTTTGCCTTTTGCACCTAAGGTTAAGGATTTGGGACATGTTGCAATTACACATTCTAGCAACTCTTGAGATCGTTTGGCCTGGAGGCAAGCAAACCTAATTTCACTATCAAGAGGTTTGTTAATGAAATCCTCTTCGACAATCTCACGGAGACATTCTAGACTATCCTTAAGGTGAGCACAGTATTCATGAAAAGCATGTTCATTATTCCTGAGATGAGGAGGAATATATTTAACTGTCACAGTGTATTTGCAGTCTAAGGGTGATTTTGAGACAACATTCTTATTGAAAACAAGTGGCAGTTTCCCATTTCCCTGACTTCTCAGATTCTCAATTTCCTTTTGTAAAGACGTTATTTTTTCGTTGTTTTGGTCACGGGTGACTTTTATTGAATCATATAACTCTTTAAAATGTCGTTTAACTTTTTCATTTTCTTCTAGAAAACTCTTGTTTTCCTTTTGTAAGGCATCAACTAAGTTTTGAAGATGAAAAGTTTGAGAATTCTGAGAATCTAAAGGAGGAGGCATTTGGGAGCCTGTCATATTGTTCGTTTGACCCTTTAATTGAGAGATTTGGGCTTTCAACTTTCTGATCGTGTTGCACTGAGCTTGAATCTGTTCATCACGTTTGTTAATTTGAAAAACTGCATCAAACTCTGGAGCATCTGAGGATGTCTTGATATTTGAAGTTTTGACATTTTCTTTAAGATGTTGATATTTTAGTTGTAAATTAAAATGCTCAACTTCCAGTTTAGAAAAATGTTTAACCAAATTGTCGTGATCATCCAGTTCAATTTTCTCGTTTAGTTCAGAATTAGTTTTTTCAAGCTCAATGACACGATCATGGGAGACTTTCAGTGCAACCGATAATTCATGAAATTTGGAAGCATTAATGGAACAATTTGTAGCAGTGAAAAACACATCCTGAGTAATACATTCAGAAATCAGGTTCTCATTTAGTGTATGCAAGTTCTTCCTCTCAATCTCATTATATTTTAGTGCTCGCTCATAGTCACTAACTTCAACTATCATTGCATCAAATTCCTTTTCCATTCCCTTAATATCAGTTTCTATCCCCTTTTTAAGACTCTCAAAGTGATCTTTTAGAAGTTTAAAGAAAGGCATGACCTCAGTTAAATAACATTCTTTCATTTGCTCAAAACCTCTTTCTCCTTCCGTAATACCAGTGGGTGTGATCCTTTTCTTGCAAGTTTTCTCAAAATCAGCAAATAGTTGAAGTATAACATATTGGCTAATTAAGGTCTTGCTTTTAGTGGCAATTGTTCTAGGAACAAGATGCATTGGTGTATTAGGAGGATACACAGTCGCTCTAGGCATTTTCCAAAGAGGAGGGTTTGTTTCAACAATATTTTCAGCTTTCCGCTTATCTAAATCCATTTTCCAGAAAACTTGTTCGGGAGTCAACAATGTCTGAGGTTTAAACATGTTCAAGGAAATCCAGTTTTCCTTCTTGTAATCATGGGGTGTGATCTTTATTTTCTTCTCTCTACATTTAGGATCATCTAATTTCTTGTTCATCTTTTCCCTAGTGACTTCATCTGATTTCTTATCTTCCTCAGTGCACTCAACGCAACTAGGTTTCTGTCTAGGTTTTAGGATTTCATTGCCATCATAAAGAACCTTATGAGCATTTCTAGCCCTTTTAATGACCTCTGGATTTGGTTCCTCAACAAGGGGAATGCTATGCTTATCGCTTAGGACCCTATGCTTAGTGATCATGTGAGCAGTCTGAATGGTGTTCCCTTGTATGTACAACTTGTTTTCAAGTTTGTTTTTCAAAGTTTTCAGATTAGAAAAATCTTTCAAGAGTTTTGATTCCTTTGCATTAAATTCTTGCTTAAGCATTTTCACATTTTCTTGAAGTTCTTGTTTTTGCTTAGCAGTTTTAGAAAGTTTTTCTTGCAAGGAATTTAACTCTTGTTTTAATACTTCTTCTCGAAAATTACTTTTTCTAATAATTGTACGCACTTGGTCATCCATTTCCTGCTCACGAGTGGTCAACTCAAATTTAGCACGTTGTTCATAAATAGCAACACGTTCTTTATAGGCATTTAATTCAGATATTACAGAATCATCAGGGGCACAGGCAGTGTATTCATCAAAAATATAGTCATTGTTGACTGCAGGAGATGCATCACTTGGTACAACTTCACTTTCACTTTGTTTCACATATTGATCATATGGGACAACATTGATATTACCCATATTTTCACTATTTGATACAAAAGTTTCAGTTGATAGTACTTTGTCATGCATCTTATGCACATCAGCATCATCGTATAGTTTTAGTACCTCTGAGATGATTGTGTCTTTGGATGGGCCAGCCTGTGTTGAAGAGGAGACCTTGGGAGAAACCATTGGAGAAATGCTAGCCATAAAGATTGTGTGTGCAGTAGGTCCATCATCCACATCAGAATCGTATGCATCACAATCAGCGACTTGAAAGGCATTCTGATGATTGTGACCTATCTCCTGAATAGGCTGCTCATCCACATCTGCATCATAGGTCTTGGCATTGCCCTCAGCAAGAAACAACAATTCCTCTTCATCCAAAGTAGCACCATTATCCTGAGCTTGCACAAGCAGCATCTTATCTCTGAAGTAATCAGCATTCTGTGGACGCTTTGGAGATGTGCAGTTCCTTGCAATGTGTCCCTCACCACCACAATTATAACATTTGATCAGCTTAGCTTGACCTTGATTACCATTCCTTCCTCGATTCTGATTAACAACATAACTTCTACCAGCTCCACCTCTTCCCTGATCATACTGTCTTTCCTGAACTGGTTGCACCACGATCCTCCCATCTTTAACAGTAGCTTGATTGTGTGGGTTAGATGCTGTTCTGAGGTTGTTATTGGTTTGTGGGAGAGAATTCATGTTTTGACTGATCAGAAGAGCTAGTTGATTAATGAAATTACCCACGTGTGCATCAGCATCAGCTTGTTTGAACATGGGATCAGGAATTAGTTTGTGATTACCATTTCCCATGGGTATGACTTGTGAGGCTTTGGTTGTGATTCCGATGTTTGAATAGAAGGCAGTTGAGTCATTAGACGAGCTTGTCTCTCCCTGGTTGGTTTTGAACTGATTAAGAACCAATTTTTCAAACATAGCATGTCTCTCATTCTGAAGGAGGAAGGCATAGAGTTGCTCATAGTTTGTATTCTTCAATCCTTTAGTGAGCTTCACAAAGGTGACAAACTTGTGCCATTCGGGATTCATGTTGTTCACAAATTTTGAGTTCAGCTGAATGTTAGGCATAGTCATTCTGATGTTCCTCATGTCATTCACCAACTTATGAAATCTCACATAGTACTCATAGACACTCTCATCTGGCTTCATCTTGAAGTGTTCAAATTCGTCATAGAGTTGTGATTCTCTGTCTTCCATAGTTAATTCTGAACCTGAGAGAAGCATCTTGACATTATCCCATACTGCCTTTCCTTCGGTGTTGTGATTGATCAGCTTGTAGATGTCTTTAGGAAGACCTTGAAGAACAATGTTAGAAGCCCTGATATCAGCATCGAATCTCTTTTTCTCCTTATCATCAAGCTCATCATACATCTTTGGTCTGTCCATTCCGTAAATCAGAGTTCCATCTTCAGCAGTATCAAGTACATCTCTAGTCGTCTCAACTCGATACGGTCCTTCATCAATGGATTTGAGAATGTTGACACCATTTTCCTTTCCAAGGCAGTACAATCTGATTCGTTGAGCCCAAGAATCGTAGTCAGTTCTGTCAAGCATGGGTGGACGAGTATCTGAACCAGCTGCTTGAACATCCTCGGCAACAGTGGAGATGATAGTAGGAACGTTGGTAGACATGTTAACAGATTATACGGGATTTTATAACTCTATGATTAAACCGGGAAATAGATTCTTTCACGGGATTTTACTAAATCAAGAGAAAACCGTAAACAAT
The DNA here is from genome assembly GCA_910596185.1 of Chrysanthemum makinoi. Classification (NCBI taxonomy): domain Eukaryota; kingdom Viridiplantae; phylum Streptophyta; class Magnoliopsida; order Asterales; family Asteraceae; genus Chrysanthemum; species Chrysanthemum makinoi. Next base: position 12,190,034 of record OU343219.1, read on the forward strand.
CACCCAAGTCGCTAGAAGATAATGCACCAAGTCGCTAACACCTAATTCGCTACACCCCCAAGTCGCTAAAGTCCCAAGTCGCTAGACAAATGCAAGTCGCTAAGTAGTAACTCGCTAACCTTCAAGTCGCTAGCAAAATTTTGGCAGCAATTCGCTACTCAAGTCGCTAAAACTTCAAGTCGCTAAAGAGCAACTCGCTACAGACCAAGTCGCTACCACCAAGTCGCTACCCGTAGTGGAGAATCCACTACTTGTACTGTTAATCGCTAGGTCTAAGTCGCTAGCTCCAAAACTGTAACTCGCTACAAAATTGTGAAGCAAGTCGCTACGAAGAAAGAAGTCCGTATGTCAAGTCGCTAGCAAGAAAAATCACATAAACATCACTTTTCAATCCAAAAACAACCCAACCAAGATGATTCAAGCTTACCAAATGAAAACCTAAACACTTGTGATGATTCTAAACATAAAAGTACTAACAAAATCCAAGCTTTAACACAAGAAATCAACCAAATGATGCACAAACCACTAAACTTTTTCAAACTCAAAACCCACCTAAAAACCACTAGAAATCCAAAGATGTGCAAGATATGATCTAACCATGGCTCTTGATACCAATTGTTGGATATTGGATTTCACATACACATCAAACCATAACACAAAGTGGGCGTATAAGTGGAATTCTAGAGAGAGAAAGTTAGAGGTTTAGGGAACTTAGTGAGAGAAAGTGAAAGATATTATTATGAGCTCCAACTCTCTACCTTGGGAGGTAGAGAGTATTTATAGTCTTACATAAAACGCCACACAACGGGCTGTGGATCAGGCATACAGTGGGTAAAGACCCGTCCGTCCTCCACGGTGTTACTTAACAAAATACTACTTAACTAAATATAACTATGACTACGAGCATTCTAACGATTACATATACTTGAGGTGACCGACTCTTTAATACCGGGAATTTCTAATTCCTAACATTGTTCACAAATTTTGAGTTCAGCTGAATGTTAGGCAGTCATTTCTGATGTTCCTCATGTCATTCACCAACTTATGAAATCTCACATAGTACTCATAGACACTCTCATCTGGTTTCATCTTGAAGTGTTTAAATTCGTCATAGAGTTGTGATTCTCGGTCTTCCATAGTTAATTTCTAACCTGAGAGAAGCATCTTGACATTATCCCATACTGCCTTTGCTTCGGTGTTGTGATTGATCAGCTTGTAGATGTCTTTAGGAAGACCTTGAAGAACAATGTTTGAAGCCCTGATATCAGTATCGAATCTCTTTTTCTCCTCCTTATCATCAGCTCATCATACATCTTGTCTGTCCATTCCGTAAATCAGAGTTCCATCTTCAGCGGTCAAGTACATCTCTAGTCGTCTCAACTCGATACGGTCCTTCATCAATGGATTTGAGAATGTTGACACCATTTTCCTTTCCAAAGCAGTACAATCTGATTCGTTGAGCCCAAGAATCGTAGTCTGTTCTGTCAAGCATGGGTGGACGATTATCTGAACCAGCTGCTTGAACATCCTCGGCAACAGTGGAGATGATAGTAGGAACGTTTGTAGACATTTTTCAAGCTCTACGGGATTTTGCAATTCTTTGATTAAACCGGGAAATTGATACTTTCACGGGATTTTTAAACTAACCAAAAGAACAACCGTAAGAACGTAACACGAAGAAGAAAAAGGTCTAAATGCAAAGTCGCTAAACAACAACTCGCATAAGCAGTCAACTTCGCAACACAACTAACTCGCTTAATTAATCAAGTCGCTAAATAGCCAACTCGCTTTAGTCTCAACTCGCAACACAATCAACTCGCTTGAACACTAAGTCGATTAAGTTAACTCGCTAACGTTACAACTCGCTTTAGATCTCAAGTCGCTTAAGAAACAACTCGCTTAGAACCCAAGTAGCATAAAAATCAACTCGCTAAACAACCAAGTCGCATGTACCCCAACTCGCTTTAAATAACAAAGCAACTCGCTTTGAAGAAACACAAGTCCGAGACCCAACTCGCTTAGTCCTTTTTTCAAAAATAACCACTTTATCAATCCAAACCAACCAAACCACAATGATTTAAGGCTTCCAATTCAAAACATAAACACATATGATGATCCTAAACACAAAAGTACAAGCAAAATTCAACTTAACACTAGAATTGTCCAAATGAATCAAACTCTCCTAAACCCTTAATACTCCAAAACCCTTATAAATCCACCAAAACAAAGAGCATGAAAGATGAGTGATCAAACCATGGCTCTTGATACCAATTGTTGGATAATGGATTTCACAAACACTCTAAACCATGATCAAAGTAGGCGTATAAGAATGTTAGAGAGATAGAGTTATATGAGAGAAAGGAAGAGAGTTGGAACTATAGTGGAGAGAAAGAAAATATTATTATGACTCCAACTCTCTACCTTGGGGGTAGAGAGTATTTAGAAGTCTTACATAAAACGCCCACACAACGGGCTGTGGATCAGGCATACAGTGGGTAAAGACCCGTCCGTCCTCCACGGTGTTACTTAACAAAATACTACTTAACATAAAATAACTATGACTACGAGCTTTCTAATGATTACATATACTTGAGGTGACCGACTCTTTAATACCTGGAATTTCTAATTCCTAACAAGAAGGCATTTGGATCATAATCTGCAGGTGGGGGTACTTCATTGTTCAGAAAATCATCAGCTGGTTCAGTGTCATTGGATGCAGTTTGTTCAATTGTTGTTGTAGAATCAACTGGTGGTGCTTCCTCAACAGTAGTTGTTGTAGCAGGTGTATCAGGTATTGGATTTTGATCAGGTTGAGCAGCGGAAACATTTGATACAGCTGGAGCACGTTCATCAATATCATCACTAAACAGAGGAGCAAATAGTTGTTCCATTTGACATTGAGTTAGTTGTAAACTAGGTTCAGCTGATGATGGGGTTTGAGGGAAGTTTAAATGGTTATGACCGGGTTCCAAGCTGTTATGCTCAGAAGGCATTTCTGTAAGTTCATCAAAATTTGCATGAATTGTTTCCATAGTCTCCCTTGTACGACGATTCCAGATCCGGTAACCTTTAGAGTTTTCACAATATCCAACAAAGACTCCAATGTCAGCTTTGGCTTTGAGCTTACCAAAGTCATCACGATCATTATTCGGATAACACAGGGATCCAAATACATGATAGTGTTTGAGATTCGGTTTACGGTTGTGGATAAGCTCATAAGGTGTTTTGTTGTGGCGTTTGGTAATCATTGATCGATTCTGAGTGTAGCATGCAGTTGACACGGCTTCAGCCCACAAGTAATCTGGAAGTTTAGCATTTATTAACATCGTTCTTGCAGCGTCCACTAACGTACGGTTTCGTCTTTCAACAACTCCGTTTAGTTCCGGTGTTCGTGCAATGGATTTTTGATGCTCAATTCCCACTTTCTCATAAAATGCACGAAGAGTTTGATTCACAAATTCAGTTCCTTTGTCTGTTATGATTTGTCTGACTGTGTTCCAGAGCTGAACTTGAATTTTCATGAGAAAGGTGATGATCATCTGTGGAGCTTGATCTTTACTTCGAAGAAAATAAACCCAAGTCCATCTTGAGTAGTCATCTACAGTTACCAAGATGTAGCGTTTGCCATTAATTGTCTGCACGACATCGGCCACACAAATCCATGTGAAGAAGATGAAGCACATGCTGTGAGTTGTGTTCCACCTTTGAAGGAAAGTGAGCACGAGTGCTTTTCCCTTTTTCACAAGCTGAGCATAGGTGATCTTTATAATAACGAAATTTTGGGAGACCTTCAACAAGTTTGTACCGTGCAAGATTGGTTATGGTTTGAAAGTTTAAATGTGAGAGACGACGGTGCCATAGCCAAGATTTTGTAGATATTGCCTTTGAAAGTAGACAGATGGGAGATGAAGCAATCATGTCTTGCATTAAGATTGTATAAAGACTTGAATTGCGGGTGCCGGACAAAGATCGTTTCCTTGTAGATCACGAATGAAACAAGTTTTCTCCCGAAAAGCAACTTCCAAATCTCCATCACAGAACTGACCCACTGAGAAGAGATTGTGACCGAGGCCTTCCACATAATAAACCCTGCTAACGATGTTACCATTGATGTAATCTCCCGTAGCCCATGATAGCTGCGAAGTGATCATTCCCGAATCTGACAGTGCCAATGAACTTTGCAACAAAGTTTGATAATAGTTTTAGATTACCTGTCATGTGTCGGGAACATCCGCTATCAACAATCCAAAGGATGATTTGTATCAACTGCATTACACACAGACGACAACAGATGAATAGAAAGTAGATGTGGAACCCGAAGAGTTAGAGGGTTCCGAAGCAGTTATTAGTAGAAACACCATATTAATGATTTTAGGTATCCATTTAAATCCAAGTTTATTATGTAACCATTTCTGCCATCTCCAACTAGTCTTAGCTTTGGTCTTAGTAAATGCACTAGGTGATATGGTCTTCCTAGGAGGTGAAGGTGGTTGTATGTGTACATCAATGATCGTAGCCGGAACACTAGAGGGTGGTTTACCAGCACGACTTAGAAGCATTAGTGGGCCTAGAGGTATTCCATTTTCTATTATTCTGCTTACGATTCAAGATAGTCTTAGCAACACATTTATCATGGCAACCAAAAAACATGCTTTTACGACAACCAACACAAGAGGCTTCAAACAAAACATTAAGAGTACTTAAAGATTCATTATTCGTTACATCACTTTGTTCATTACATTTGTCAGACGCAATATCTAAAGTGGGTGCAACTTGAGTTTTATTCAAAGACCTAGGGTGTTCTTCTACTTCAGCATTCTTTATTGTTCTTTTCTTACGTCGCAACTTCCTATTCTTCCTTGTATTGCTCCTAGGCTGTGAAGTTCAGGCGTTGGGAAAAGAAGCAATTATTCCTGTTTCAGTAGAGGGAAGCACATTAGTTTCTTCTGGTTTGTCAGTAGATGTTCTAGAGTCATTTTGAATCTTTTTTGGTGCAGTTACTACTGCGTTACTATCCCTATCTTTCTTAAGTTTTACCAACTCTGCTTTTAGATCATGGATTTTGTGTACAAATCTAGATTTCAGAACGAGTGAGTCCATCTCGTCGTAAAACATCTTTGGTGTACGCAAGATGATCATCAAGGTCTTTGTCCGCTTTAGCACGAGTCTTTTTGAGTAAATCAAATATGACACCATATTCCTTTTAACTTTTGAAATTTCTTGTTCATATTTTGAGATTTGACACTTCAAAGACATATTTTCATCATCCAGTTGCTCAAGTTTTGGATTAAGAGTTTTGGTATGCAACTAGTTGATTTTGTTTTGCAAAGCGAGTTCACAATTTTGACAATCTTTTTGACACCATTGAAGACGACGTTTTGCGTTTGAAAGCTCGTTTTAATAATCGTTTGCATTGAAGACACAGTATCAGTATTCTCAACAATTTCAACAGAATCAACAGAATCAGCAGAGATATAATCAAATGCATATGCAACAGAATGTAATAACACACATTATTGATATCAGCACAGATAACATCTTCCAAGAGTCGATCAACATCTTTTTCTAACATTTTCTGTTTTACGTTTTGTATTTGAAATCGATGTTTCTTGTTTGTTCAAAACTCTTTTCATAAGTCAAGTTCCTTGTGAAAGTCCTTTCCCAGTAGATTGCCCACATTTTCAAATTTCGGACATGAGGTAAAATTCTTTTCTGAAAATTTCTCTAAATGTTCAACTTTAATTTCAGAGTGGAATTCAATTTCACGTTCCAAAAGATTGATATCCGAAATGAATGTTTCAAAATATTTAAGAATTTGACATTTTTCGGGTATTGTTTTTACTTCACTGAGTGAAGATAAAGGACCATTAATTTGTGCAGAATTGGGTTGGGGACCAACATTAGAAGACTCAGAAATAGGCGTGATAACCCAAGGTGTGTTAGTATTATCCTGTTGTGCGACGAAAGTGATGGCTTTTGAATAGTTAAATGGTTTGTTATAAACACCGTTTTCCAATTTTGATTGACTCTCGTCTTCTGCATCTAATTCCTCTTGAGGATTATATTCAACAACACTCATAATGGAATCATCAATTCTATGTTATGCGCTGTAAACTTCAGGATTTGGTTTGAATGCTCTATTTGAAAACTTTGGTTTGTAATCAGCAAGATTCGGTCCATATCCATTTGGATTTGGTTTAAAAGTAAACTTTTGATTAGTTTTGATTGACTCACCATGTTTATAAACAACATTTCGAAACTCTTTGAGTTTGATTTGTAAGTCGAAAATTTCTTCAAGATAGTCAACTATTCGTTTCGTTGAATGCTTTTGTACTCAAGAACTGTTTTTAAACAAGTTAACAACTCAGACTTGGCTTTTTGAATTTCTAAAGTAAGAGCGTTAAGTTGTTGTTTATGATCATATTTCAGTTTTTCTATTTGAGATAGCAAAGCACTCTTAGATGCGACTAGATCACTATCTTTGTTCTAATAATTTTTCGTTTGGTAGGATTTAGCAAAAGCGACTTCAAAACCTTGTTCACGTTTTTCTTGTGTTTGAAAAATGTTGAGTGATTTTTAAGCATTCATTATCCTTAGTTAACAGTGCATTTTTGTCCTTTAATTGCTTATTGATGTCCTTGCATATTTCCAATCGGGATTCTTGGTCTTTAAGTAAGGTCATGAGCTCAATATCTAGATTAGATGAAAGTTCAGCTTGTTTAACATGAGTCTCAACATGTTCATTAGTCAAATCCTCAAGTATAACCATGGAGTCAACTTGATTATCAATGGTAACCATAAGGTCATCTTGATCATCAAATATAACTACGGGATCTATTTGATTATCATCGGAATGAGATGTAGACGGCTCATGTTGAACATTCTGATCCTTGTCGGATGCAGATGTTGGAGGAGATATCAGATCAGTAATGAATATAGTTTGATCCGGTACCTGAGACAAGCAGTCAGTGTCATACACTGGGCCTGTATCACTCATGTGGAGTTCGTGCATGTTCACCATCAACATAACTGCTACATTAGCCTGTAAGTCCTCCACATCATCATTAGAATCTGCATTTGCCATGAAGCTCTGTTCCTTGTTGGTAAGAGTTCCACCAGCTTCATCCTTAAGAGCTAAGAGTAAAGCTTCTTTGTGATAAGCGCTGCTTCTTCTTGTCCCTCGGCTTTGGGCATGCATTAGCCAGATGACCCTTCTCATTACAGTTATAGCAACGAAGACCATTAATCTCATGCTGAGCATTACCCTGTTCAACCACTTGAGCTCTTTGTTGTTGTGGAGCACCCATGTTATTCCTTCCCATTGGATTAAACCCTTGACCACCGCCCATCTGACGAACATTACCACGATTCTGAACTTCAACACGTCCATTGTTAACAACAGCCTGATTCCTTGTGTTTGATGAGGTACGAATGCGATTGTTGGATTTGTTTGAATATCGGCCGAAGGCTCTAGCAATCATGACAAACCCTTGCTGCAATGCATCGAAAGCTTCTGTATCCTCATTAGATTCACTGTAAAGTGCTTGATCATTGTTGTTGTTGTTATATGGAACCAATTGAGTTTCTTGAGATTGGTGCTGTGACAAATCATATGGTGTAATTGTTGTAGTTGGTGTGGAGATTTGTGAAAGTTATTGGCAAATTCGGGAATTGATGATAGCATACTTGAGCCCACAAAGCTAATTGTTGATTATCCGAAAGTGAAGGTGAAACAGGGAGTCCACGGATAACCTTTTCTTTTTCAACTTCTTTTTAATGGGGCTTCAAATAATCGTACAACAATCCGTATGTAGCATGATGAAGATTCTTAGCTTGATGGATGAATATGACATACTTTTCCCAATCAGGACCAAGACTATCAGGAACTTGTGTTTGACAGCAATTCTTGGCATAATGATGTTATGTTTGTCCAAGTCATTGATGATATCTGAAAATCGATGATGATATGACTCTAATGTCTCCCCTGGTTCAATCATGAAGTGTTCATAAGCCAAGTAGATTTTGGATTCCATGTCTTCTTGATTGAGTTCAGTGCCTTCCATGAGAAGATGAATATGCTCCCACATTGCTTTAGCAGTCTTTTGAGCATCAACACTTCGAAGTATCGGATTAGGTAATCCCAAAAGGATGTATTGCATTGCCAGTTCATTGGCTTCAAAGTGTAGAAGTTGATCAGTAGTGAGTTCATTAAGACTGACAATGTTGGTGACATCACCTCTTGGTGGATTAGCATTTGGATCTCCGGGTGTAATGACAGTAGGCATCTGAAACGGACCTTCCATGATGACCTTCTTCAAGAACTTTCCATGTGGCTTCGTTAGATCACAAAACCTAAAGAACCTTATCAGCCATTGATCGTAGTTTCCGGGAGTGAGCATTGGAGTTCTATCAAGTGATCCAGCCTCATGAATGGATTTTTGGCTACTTAAAGCTTCACACATCTTTGCAAACAAGACGGTTCCTTCATAGTATTCCTGGATGGATGTTGATTGTGAAAGTTTGTGTAAGGTCGTACTTGAAGACTAGGGGTGGTTGAATCATTTGTGGTTCAATTGCTCCTGGAGGAAATTGTTGTTGAAGTTGTTGTTGTTGTTGTTGTTGTTGATAAAATTGTTGTTGTTGATGGAGTTGTTGTTGTTGTTGTTGTTAAGGATACACATGAGGGAAGTAGCTAGAGTAGGTTTGAGACATCTTGAAACTTGTGTTGATGATGGATCTTTGTAGTCGAATGAAACTTTGTTGATGAAGAGTGCTTATGTGTAGAAAACCAGCTTAGGCAAAGAAATAGGCTTATGCGTAAAAACACCAACTTACGCGTAAGAATGGCTTACGCGTAGGGTTAGCTTACGCGTAGGAATGAAAAAACGCTTAGTTTAGGCGTAGACTAAGGGCTTAGTAGTAGAATGCTTATGCGTAAGATTAGCTTAGGCGTAAGACTAGCTTAGGCGTAAGAGAATGCTTAGGCAGAAGAAATTCTACGCGTAAGTTTTAGCTTAGGCGTAAGATTAGGGTTTTTGCCCAAAAATCCTTACACTTATCTCCATGTAAGGGATATCCAAAGTCGAAGTGTTTTCAGGCTTATCCAAGGAAGAAAAACACTGAGTAACCAAGAGCACTGAAGATCAAATATGGAGGAGCTTATGCGTAACTTTAGGGTTTTACTATGCGTAGACTTTGCCAAAAAATAACCAAAACTGATTTTAAGCACAACAATGTTTCTAAACCAGATTTTTATGATGAAAAAGCTTTAATAACACCAAAATAACACAAAAGTGTGAAACTTGATGATCAAGAACTCTTTTTGACCTTACGCGTAGAAATAACTACACGACTTAAACCAAGTTTTGAAGCGTTTGAAGATATGAACACCGAACCTTACGCGTAACACACTTAACTTCAAAACAAAATCGTTCACCCAACTATTTGGGAAATGATACCACTGTTAGGTTCCCATTTATGTAACACAAGCATCAATATGAAGAAATGAGGTAAAGAAAGATCGGATGAACACACACACACTTATACAAATGACTATGTGAAATGATAAGCTTAGGATAAATGTGAAAGCGAACAACCAACCTTCAAATGAAGGTTTACAAGGCTATTTATAGGAGAAGGAGCTAGGGCAACACTCCTAGTCCCTTCCTTCCTTATTGGATATGGGCCAAGGCTTATGGACTTTCTACATAAGCCTTGCCTTTAATACTAACATAAAAGCCTAATTAAGCTAACTATTACATATTTATTACTAACACTTGTAATCTAGTTTAGGAGTGATTCCAACAATAAATATCACCTCATTGATAAAATGACCAATAATGAAAGATAAAAAATAAGTGCAACAATTGATCCTATAATTGAAGACGACGATTACAAAAAGTCGTGTTTATCATTCAATGAGTGGCTCTCGCAAAAAATTTGTACATGTAACGTCGGCAACACAGCCAGAAAAAGATTTTTGTCGAATGGATAAATGATTGCCACCGAGTACAGAGGAAGTCGGCTAAGTCAAAGGCCACCATAAGCCCCGAGGCTCTGAGTCTAACTTAAAGACTCGTAAATAAAGAAAAGTGCTCTTTGGGAGACAACCCGAATTATCCCTTTCATTTGTTTTATTTCCATTTCTGTTGGGTTTTGTGTTTTTAACCATTTTTGCAGGAAAACGGAGAAAAGTTGCTGCAGCATGCTGAACGGGGACCTGATCTGTCCACAGTTACGGCGTAACTCATTCTTATGGTTACGCCGTAACATACTTTTTACAGTAGTTTCTCAGAGCATTACCAATTACGGCGTAATCCCATGCAATGGTTACGCCGTAGCTACACTCCTGTAGCGTCTGCCAGGTTTTGCACTAATTACGACGTAACTCCTTATAGGGGTTACGACGTAACTATCCTCTGTAACACTTCTTTCTTTTTAAACACAATAACCTTGTATTAATTTTTAAATGAAACTTTATGGGTATGTTCCCTGTAAGCCCTCACGAGACTACACTCGTCCACTTGGGACACCAGTGGGTTTAAAAGGCTTGTTGCACGCGCTAAATGCAACCGTGATTCCTACAAAAGTGAGTTAGGTTTGTTTTTCATTTTTCTTTTTCTTTTTTAGAATTATGCTTGCCGGTAGTGTGATTTCAGGGATTGAAGTTTGCTCGTGGATGCTTATACGAAGGCACGATTCTTTTCGTGGGCCTTCTTTCTTTTTGGAGCAAATTTCAGGGAAGTTCTCGCTCTAATTCTACTTTTAACTTCACCTTTATTTAACGCTTAGTACAAAAGGGACTTTGTACATTTCAAGTGGGGGGACGGGAGTAGAAGTGTCTCTTGAACTTTATTTTGCCCTCGTTTTTCTAGTTTATTTTGAAAAATTATGCCATTTTTAAAATTTTGACATGTTTTTCTTAACCTAACTAGATTAAACCTTAGCCGAGCACATTATAACCCTTGATATTATATGGTGAGATTAGCCTTATCCGTTTCTAAATTTTTACCCAAAATCTACCAAATTATGAGTGTCCCGGTAGCTTGTAAACTTTAGAACTTGGCCTTTGCATCATTTCGAGACCATAGATGAGGTATGTTGAGTTAGCTCGGTGTATTTGGACTTTTCAGTTTAAGAAGACAATATTATAGGATTATCACCCAAATAGCCTATCATTGTGTGTCTATCGATTAGTTACCTCGACTTCTCGACCCCCATGTTAAACCCTTTGTTGCACTCACCTTTAGTGCAAGATACCCCTAGATATACCCTTCTGAGCCATTCCTTTCATTTTGTTCACCCATCATATTGTTTCGTTACACCCATACACCTTAGCCTACCTTGTAGTCTTTATTTGTAATTGGGAAGTCATTGTTTGCCTAAGTTCAAGGTTCAAGCGGAAAGGTTCGGGAATCACGCTTTCGTCGACGACATGTTCTTAAAAGATCATTGAAGACCCCCCAAATTTTCATATTATTCATCTCAAATGGGGGATGTTATGTTTAGTGTTGTTATGTTTAATTAAAAAAAAAATAGTTATTGTTATTTAATTGATTGTAAAGTGCGAAGTTATAAGCACTATGTTATGAGCTTACTATAAATTTAGTATCGAGGAGGCCACCTCGTCACTTTGAAGAATGGATTGGTAATGTGCCCATCATGACCTCTAATGGCACATCTACCTGGTATTATCATGATCCGGTTTCTTAACTTCTAAACTTGAAATTTGGATGAACGGTAAGTGGTTATAACTTGGTTATAGATTTAGACTATTGCTTGATTTATTTTACACCAATTTGATCCCATGTCTTATCCTACCCTTTAGTCATGAAGCGTGTCTAGGTGATGCAGCGAGCAATCTTTGGTTTCTTGGCTATGGATTTGGTCATGTATCATTGATTTTATCCACTTCGCCGTGACATGTTAGTTATGACAACTCACCCGTGACCTTTGACGTGTCTATCCATATTGCCTTCAAGAATTGTTTAGACCTTAACTCTAGTGTTGGATATTTGTGTAACCGCCAAGCTTATGATAGAATACATGCTATGATGTGCGATGAGTGATCACCCCAAAATTGACACTTAGAATAGTTGAGAGATTTGAGTGTTTTGTTCCAGTTTCATGAGGTGTTCTGCCTTGTTTTATTCTAGCATAAGGGATTTGTAAACTTATATTTTCCAGGTAATGGGAGATATCTTTTTAGGAATCTATCTAATAAGGTCTACTTGAGGGCAAGTAGAGTTCAAGTGGGGGATATTTGATAACATCAAATAATCCTGAATATTAAGTGTCAATTTCCCCCCGATAATGCTCGTATTTTATATCATTTATATGGATTTAAGCTTGTTTTCCTCTATATTTTACTTTTAGGTAAATTACGAGCATTAGAGCTAATGAGACGCGGATTTGGAGAGTCTATTGAAGATATATGATAGTATGCTCATTTTGAAGATGTTTCGGCGTAACTCTCCTCTCACATTACGCCGTAACAGAAGCGTGGCTCAAAAAACCAACTAAACTGAAGATTACGGCGTAACTCCTTCCTAGGATTACATCGTAACTAACTAGGTCAAATGATGTTCCGCACCGCTGCAAGCTACGCCGTAACTAATTCCACAAATACGGCGTAACCATGATTTATTGAAGATATGGCGTAACTCATTCCTGATGTTACGCCGTAACCAGCTTTTCCAGAGCAAATTACGAAGAAATGGATGTTACGGCATAACTCTCAACTTAAGTTACGCCGTAACCAGATCTGGCCTATAAATACCGCCCAAATTCCAGCATTTCTATTCATTCACTTCACGCACCAATTCAGAAAACGTGGGTAGAAGGTTGAAGGCAGATCTTATGGAGCATACGGAGCCATCTCCAAGGGAGAAATCACTCCCCTCGAGTAAGCATTAGCATTTTATCATTTCTTTACTTTTAATTCATGTATTTTGACATGTTAAACATTGAATCGATGTTTTAGTTATATGAGCGACTAAGACCTCTGGTGCTAGCCTAGTTATGATTCCTTGATTGTTTTGTTTATGTTTACATTGCTTCCGTATAATTGTTTCTAGTGTATGCATGCATAGTTCGTTAGTAGCTACCCTTTTTTTTTCGTAGTTTTGAATGGCGGTAGTGGCTAGTTACTAAGGAGATGACCAACTGACCCTAAGTAGGTAGACTGAGTGGGAAGGGTAAGAATTGACCAACTGACGACCCTTCTTCGCTTGTGCGATTTGACCAACTGATCACCTACCGTTTGGATGAACTTTAGAAGTTAGGGATGAGTGTTTAAGATGCTAGCGCCCGGGCACTCATTGTTACAAATCTTGCATGTAGCGGTACTTAATGACTTGGCTTAGGGGACTAAAAACAACTGGACTTTCGAGGGGTCACCCGATGATCTCCGGTGGAAACCTTTGCTGATAGGTTAGGACGAACTGACCAAATGCTGTCCTAGCGACTTTTACCCCCACTTGAAGCAATTGAATGTAATTAAAAATGAACTTAATATGATAGGAAGATTAACTAGGTTAGCACACTTCTCCTCTATTGATCACAACCCTCGCCTTTATTTGCTTTCTTTCTTTTATTTTCTAGTTGATGACGTACCCTCCGATCAGGTCGAAGGACTCCCCTTCGACCTCATTTGAATTTGCATTACGAAGACCCAAGTCTTTCTTCATAAGTCATTGGTGGCGTAAATATTCATCTTTGACATGGTTACCAGTTGGGAATTCGCCAACCGAAGGCCTATGCCCTTCGGGGTCTTCTTTTGAAGACACTAAGACAAAGAAGAACATTGACTTGGTCTTCCCCCACTTTCCCACTATCTCCTTAGCTTTCCCGCCAAGACAGAGAGAGTGGGGATGAAGCCCTAGCGGTTACCAAAAATCATGGGACATCCCCATTATCTCTGAAACGTGCGCAAACACTCTCCAAGCTTATTTTTCCATTGATAAATAGGTTGGACGAGTCATTTCAATGGTATGTTCACTCACCACAGTATTTCACATATTCGAAATTACTTACAACACATATCACATACTTACTCTCACGCCGGATGTGGTTCGTAGGGTCCAACCCATGCGCAATCACTTAACGAAGTGTCTACTATTTCTTATTGCAGATTGGCTACAAGTTTGGTGCAAGCATATCACCCCTCATACCCTTCGATCATCATCGAAGGCCTGGTCATATGAATTATTGTACAAACAGAAGCGCCATCCGTGGGACCCGCTACAATTGGTCTCGTTATTCTAAACTTATAACCAGTCAATCGCGCTCACTAATTTTACGGCATGAATCAAGGAAGAGAAGATACTCCCCCTCCGGGTTTCTCGACCTTGACACCAATCCCACTCAAAGATCCTAACAACCTTCCCAACATAACCGCGTCCACTTTCACCACACGATCTCACCCTGAAATAACTCCCAACAACCATGCTTCGACATCAGCTAATCCCGAACCAGTAATCAGTCCTGCGTTCGTCGAAGCTAACATCGAAGCGCTAGAGTCCTTATTGAGGGCTCGAAGGAGGCACGCTCGGAACGTAGAGATGCATAGGGAGTCTGAATACTCAAGTGATGAGTATTACGCAGAGATAGAAATGGAGACTAGGCCCTCGGCTCCTGGGGCTACACGCTTAGTGCTGAGGATAGGATCTCTGGGAAGTCGAAGGCCGAGTGGAAGATCGGTGGGTTTCGAAGATGTTCCAGAGAGGGCTCCGATGAGAAGAGAAGGAATTATGGAAGGTTCCAATGGGAGGAGTCACCGAAGGGAGACTACGAAGGTTAACTTGCCACCACTCTTGGCAGCCCATCTGGGAGAACTGAAGCAGGGGTTCCGTTGCAGCCTTCTCACGCATACGGCGTAGAAGGCAATACACCTCGAATGAATGGGGGAGGAAATATTCCTCCTCACGGTATGTACCCTCCTTTTCAAGCTCAATCTTATCCCCATGGGGTCTACCCCCCACCTAATGGGCAGACTAGCAACTCTAGCTTTCCTCAACCATACGGAAACATGCCCTACGGGCAACCTATGGTATAACCCTCCGTACCCGGTAAGAATTACCCATCTTTTTTATACCTCCTACTTACCCTTCTTATGCTAACCAAAATCCTATCGGAGTGCCCCCGAACCATAACCCATACAATGCTGCACCCACTACATGCCACCTTACAACTGCCTCTATTCCGAGCCCATGTTCCAAAACACTTTCGTAAGATGATGAGACTACCCTCTACCCGACGGGTTGAAAATGCCCGTACATATTGGTACTTATGATGGGAAGGGGGACCCGGATAATTTCTAGCGTCTGTTCGAAGGGGATATTAAAATGCAGAAATGGGTTATGCCGGTTGCTTGCTACATGTTCACATATACCCTGCGAGACTCCGCTCGTATATGGTGGAATGGGTAAAAAGCAGGTAGCATATTGAATTTGGATGATCCAAGGCCAAGTTTAGATCACACTTTAGCCAGCAGAAAAAGTTCCCAAGGACTCACCTGACATTACACAACATCAAGCAGAGCGAAAACGAGAGCACCAGGGCTTTGTTACTAGATACACTGATGACACCTTTGCATATTCTAGGTCTGCACGAAACCAGCGCATCTCTGGTTTGTGTCACGACCTACAAAACAAAAGTCTGGTGGAATTCCTATCCACTGACCTTCCCGCAATATACAAAGGCTTAATGGAGAAGACGTATACCTGGATCGAGGCCAAAGAAGTATCCACTAATGGGGCTCCGATCAAAAGTAAAGAAAGTCACAACAGATCGCAAGGCACTCTTCGTTGGAAGGGTCCAAGAATAGAAACAAAAGCAGGGACAGGTTCACACCCTACAATAAAAACATCAACCACGGACTCTTGGCAAATCTGTCTAAATCTCCAAGGGAAATACTTGCTACGAAAATGGCTGTGAAGGCCTTCGATCCCCCTCATCTGGAATTAGAGAAGAAAGCAGGGATACATCCAAGTATTGTTATTTCCACAACGACTACGGGCATGACACCACAGTTGGAGAGCTCAAAAATAGATAGAAGAGGCCGTGAAGTCTGGCCAATTGGGACATTTGGTGAAGGGATAAAGAAGGTAAGAGAGGGTCTCTGACACACAGTTGGGGAAAGATACCACACCGGCTGAAGCAGTAGAGAAAGGGGTTATGCGGGGTAGGAGATGTTACGTTCCCTTCGATCACTAGTAGGGTTCTCTCGAATGACCCCATGGTCATCAAAGTCTTAATTTCCAACAAGGAAGTGAATAGAGCCTATTTAGACTGCGGAAGCTCCTGCGAAGTCATCTATGAGCATTGTTTTCTGAAGCTCAAGCCTTCGATAAGGTCGAAGAGAGTAGATTCGAAGGTACCTTTGGTGGGATTCTCAGGGGAGCATTCATGGCCTCTGGGAGAAGTCCCTCTAGAGGTTACGATTGGAGAAGGGAGGCTAAAAAGGACAGAAACCTTGGTTTTCGCGATAGTAAGGTCTGAATTTCCCTATAACCTTAATAGGGGAGAACCGCAATGCAGAAAATGGGTATCATTGTCTCCACCATACATGCTGCGATCAAATTCCAAACACCCTTCGATATTGGAACGGTTTTCTCCAGTTACAACGTGAAGAAGCCTACAGATGTAGGCAAAAGGGTCATACAAAGTCCTGAAGAGTCTCCGAAAGATATTCTCAGTTGCACTGATGATGAATAACACATTGTTGTAAACGACCTCCATCCTGATCAGACGGTGGTCATTGGAAAGCAGCTCCCTGCCACCTTAACGGCAGAACTGGAAAAGTTACTAAGGGCTAATGCGGATTCCTTCGCATGGACTTACTCTGACATGACGGGGGTCCCCAGAAACCTCATCATAGATGGAAAGCCCTTCAGCACTGAGCACAAGCTTAACGAGTTCAAGCACATTAAACCTATCAAGCAGAAACGTCGAAGCCTTGCACCCGAAAGGAATGCAGCGACATGCAAGGAGGTGGATGATCTCGTAGCAACAAGTATACTCAGGGAAGTGAAGTATCAAACCTGGTTAGCCAATCCGGTGATAGTTAAGAAGAATGATGGAGGATGGTTAATATGCGTAGACTTCACCGACATCAACAAGGCCTGTTCGAAGGACTGTTATCCTCTACCAGAAATTGATTGGAAGGTGGAATCCTTATCAGGGTTCCGACTGAAATGTTTTCTGGAAACTTACAAAGGATACCACCAGATACAGATGGCAGAAGAGGACGAAGAGAAAACAACCTTTTTTTACAGGAAAAGGCGTATATTGCTACAAGAAGATGCCCTTCAGTCTGAAGAATGTAGGTGCTACCTACCAAAGGCTAGTGGAGAAAGCCTTCAGCAAGAAGATAGGTTAGGAACCTCAAAGCATATGTAGACGATATGGTCATCAAGAGTAGAACGGAGGAGGACATGCTCTCCGACATAAACGAAACCTTTGATCAACTTCGCGCCATTAACATGAAGTTAAACCCCAAAAAGTGTTCCTTTGGCGTGGAGGAAGGATAATTCTGGGACACCTGATCACAAAGCAGGGTATTAAATCCAACCCTTCAAAGGTTAAGGCCATCACAGACTTGCAGGCTCCTAAGTCCCTCAAGGATGTACAAAGTTTGAACTGAAAGCACAGCCCTCAGCAGATTTATCGAAGGTGCAGACAGATCCTTGCCACACTAAAAGGATGCACGGATAAAAAGACGTTTCAATGGAGCACGGATGCAAAAGATTCCTTTAAAAAGCTCAAGGATTTCATGGCAATTCTACCTACACTTACCGCCCCAATCAAAGGCGAAGTGTTGTTTATGTACATCGTAGCCTCCTTCAAAAGCATCAGTGATGTTTTGTTAGCGGAAAGGGAAAAGAAGCAAATCCCTATCTACTATGTTAGTAGGGTTCTATAGGGAGCTGAGCTAAATTACCCAGAGTTGGAGAAGTTAATCCTGGCTTTGGTTCATGCTGCGAGGCGCCTTTGAAGGTACTTCCAGGCTCACCTCATAACCGTGCTCACTGACAAGCCAATTAAGCAAATACTTTCAAAGCCAGAGAAATCTGGAAGGATAGCTAAATGGGCCATTGAGCTAGGAGAGCAACGAAATCATTACAAGGGTAGGAACTCGGTCAAAGGGCAAATACTGGCAGACTTCTTAGAAGACACCCTCTAAATCGAAGCAGGACAACAAAGTTGCTGACAAGCTTGCGAAGACGGTCAAAGGTGGAAGCTTACACCGATGGGGGCCTCTAGCTCCGACGGATTAGGTGCAGGATTGATGCTAGTAAACCCTAAAGGAAAGGAGTATACTTATGCACTCCGCTTCGAATTTGATGCTACTAATAATGAAGCGGAGTACGAAGCCTTTCTAGCAG
Organism: Chrysanthemum makinoi; assembly: GCA_910596185.1. Lineage (NCBI taxonomy): Eukaryota > Viridiplantae > Streptophyta > Magnoliopsida > Asterales > Asteraceae > Chrysanthemum > Chrysanthemum makinoi. The sequence continues at coordinate 12,208,420 of OU343219.1, forward strand.
GTCTCCGACTGGCTAAAGACATGGAGGTAGAAGACTTGGCTATTTTCGTTGACTGACAACTGGTGGCTAACCAGATTAAAGGCTCCTACGAAGCACGACAGCCTGTCATTAAGCAGTACCTGGACAAAGCCAAGGAGATGCTCGAAGGATTCACTTCCTACGACATAAAGCATGTTAGATGAAACCAAAACAAAAAGGCAGATGCATTTAGCAAACTGGCATCAATGGCATTCGCTCACTTAACTAAGGAGGTTCTGGTCGAAGTATTGGCAGAAAGGTCCATCGTCCGAAAGGAGGTGTCTGATGTGATACTGGAGGAAGAGTCAAATTGGATGACTCCGATCAGAGAGTACTTAATAAGTGGCATACTGGCGGAGGATCAGAAGCTAGCACGAAAGGTTCGCATCAAAGCACCACAATACAGGATCATGGGGAACTACCAATACCGAAGGTCTTTCTTGTCTCCATGGCTCCGTTGTGTAGGACCTAGGCAAGCCTCCACATAATTCAAGAGTGCACAAAGGGTCTTCCAGTCTACATGCAGGACCTCGCTCCTGTTGTTTCTAAGATCATGAGGAAGGTACTATTGGCCTTCGATGCACAGGGACGCAGTGGAAATTATCCAGAGGTGTGAGCCTGTCAAATCCCACTCAAAAGTGCCAAGGCTACCAAAACAAAATGACCTCTGTGACATCCGCATGGCCTTTCAGCCAATGGGGGATAGATATCGTAGGCCCTCTACCGATAGCTCCAGAAGGGGTAAAGTTCTTGGTCGTAGCCATCGATTACTTCACAAAATAGGTCAAAGCCAAGCCCTTAGCATCAATCACAGGGAGGCATATGGAAAATTTTGTGTGGGAACACATCATTTGCCTGTTCGGAGTACCCCATATCATCATTTCAGATAATGGGAAGCAGTTTGCTGAAGGAGTGTTTACCGTGTTTTGCAGAGGCCTGAACATAAAGCAGTCCTTCACCTCCGTTTACCATCCTCAAGGTAACGGACAGGTGGAAGTTACTAAAAGGGACATCATCCAAGGCATAGAACGAAGGCTCGGTTACAACAACCATGGTTTGGTGGATGAGCTACCTCAAGTACTCTCTGCCCACAGAACGCACACAAAGTCAAGTCATGGGGAGACACCTTTTGCTTGACATTGCACCGTGTCGAAACAGAACGAGTCATGAACTTCGAAGCAACAGACAACGAAGAAGGACTCCTTAGAATTTTTGACCTACTTGAAGAAAGACTGGAAATAGCCTCGATCAGGGAGGCTATCCATAAACAAAAGATTAAAAAGTACTACAACAGCAGGGTTCGACCTTCGACATTCAAGCCAGGAGAATACGTTCTCCGACTCAACAATGCAAGTAAAGCTGAGTATCAGGGTAAACTAGGGCCTACATGGGAAGGGCCCTATGTCGTAACGGAAGCATATGGCAACGGATCCTACAAGCTAGAAACCCTTGATGGAGACACTATTGATAGGACTTGGAATGGTACTACCCTTCGTAAGTTTTACATATGAAACTTACAATGTCCAAGGACATTTTTTAATTTGCTTTCAATCAATGTATTTGCATTCTTCTCAATTGGGGAAAGAAAGCGTTATGGTAGCCGTCTAGTATTCATTTCTTAAAATGATGTAATCCTCCCTACCCACTTAATGATATAACACATTTCCCTCAAATCTCTTGTGTTCAATACAACAAAGATTTGTCCACCAAGTCGTTTTATAAGTTTCAATGTCGAAGGGATGTACAAAGACTAACAATACGTCTTGCTCATATGCTTAACATCCATCTCAACTTAACATTAACTTTCCTACGCGGTCTTAAGGTATTCCAAGCCTTTTGCTACCCAAAGGATTAAGATGGAGTGGGTCGCAACCCTCTGTCAGCAATTAAATTATACGATTGCTATATTCTTGGTGAAGAAATTACACACAATGAGGCTATGCATCTACCATACGCCTTAGGTTGTAAAAATTTTACATGCAAATGAAACGTAAAGAGAAGAATCAAAGTTAAGAAAAATATAGGCCCTAGTGGCCATCATGTAGATATTCATTTATGACTAGTCTAACTAGTCCAACAGGCCGTAGCCTTAATGATCAGCAAGCAAATATTGTCTTAGGCCGTAGCCTTCACCAAATACATAAAAGTAAATTGTTTCATCAGGCATCATGCCTGTAAAGAGACACAAAGACATATTGTTTAAAACAGGGTACATACCACCCTGGAAGATCAAATTACTACCACATGGTAGCCTTCATCATACCTTGGAATGTGTTGGATCAGCATAACCTGGGGATGGTGACTTCTGGGAAGGAGAAGCAGGCTGAACTCTCCTTGGCTTCTTTGCCAACAGGTCCTCAATGGAGGCCGTTGGGTCCTTCGTAGCCTCAACAAGGAATGGGAACTCCGCAGTGGATAAGGCATTGCCTGCATCATCGTATTCCTGCCCATGGGTTGCCCTATAGTATGGAACACTTGCAAGTTTCACCGGTTCACCTGTCTTGGCCACTTCCTCCAGAGTAGTACATTTGCCATGAAAAATGGTTGCATTCACCAACTTCCCAATCATTATGCCCACATCATCACTATGGTACAACACCATAGCAATGTAGGGGATGACTTTGGTCACCAAATCAACCCTGTCTTTCTTAAGCATTTGCAGACGAAGATCCAACCCATCCACCTTTTCCCTAAGCTTGATCTCTTGGTCAATCAGCTTGGCCATCTCATCTTCAAGGCCTCAACACTTGGTAGTCAGAATGGAAATTTGCTCTTTGTAGCCTATGACCTTCGCACCTTCGAGAGATAGCCTGCTGCACTCAGCCTGGCTTTCGGCTAACTGATAATATGAAATTAGCCTGATCTTTTATATATCAAATTCTCGTGTTTATGGCCTCATTTTTATTAATATGGTCCTTAATTCGTTCATATTCGTTCATATTTGCATTTCAAGATAAATGAGACGTTGGAGCGGAAAATAAGTGATAAAAGGCTAAATATATGTTCTGAAGATCGATTTACGAGGGCCTATGAATTATTTGTCAAGGTTACGTCGTAACTGTTTAATTATGCTACGGCGTAAATATGATGCTTTGAAGGATACTGCGCAACCAACTCTTAAGGTTACGTCGTAATTATTTTTGTGAAGGTTACAGCGTAACATGGTAAAGTAGTTATGCCATAGAGATAATGTCGGAGTGGATAATCATGAGAATACGAAGGATTACGGCGTAACTTGGATAATTAGTTACGTCGTAATTAATTACTTGGGCGCGCAAAGTTTTGAAGTCCGGGATAGAAGCGACAAGTTAAAATTTATTTTATTCACTTCAAGGACCAAGTATAAATATATCAAGAACGACGAGGGGCTAAAACCATAAATATCTTATAAGTAATATAAAGGCTTTTGGACTTAATTTGAATCCACGCACTACTTCAGGGGCCAAAAGCGTCAACTAGTGCAATAAAGTTTCATTAATTTTGGAGGATAAGAAAAAGTACGAAGTTGGTGCATTCACTATTAGTTACGACGTAACTAATAAATTTGATTACGACGTAACTAATAAATTTGATTACGACGTAATTATTCGAGATCCAGATTTCTTTGCGTTGTCATTAGTTACGGCGTAATTAGCCTTTATGGTTACGCCGTAACCATGCAGGGGCCTATAAATACAGCCCTAAATCTGCATTTTTAAGCATCTCTCTTCACCCCTCTCCTAGGGGTCGATTATTAGCTCTACATCAAGTAATTTGTATCAAACATTTTGTTCAATTCAATTTATGATTTATTCATTTTTGTTGGTATGATTTATTATATATTTGGCTAAGCACCCTTGGTCTGGCCTAGTTATGATTCCTTAAATGTTTTGTTTACGTTTATATTACTTTCGTATAATTATTTCTAAGTGTATGCATGCATAGTTTATTGGTAGTTACCCTTGTTTCGGTAGTTTTGAATGGCGGTAGAGGCTAGTTGCCTAGGAGATATGACCAACTGACCCTAGGTGAGTAGACTGAGACGGGAAGGGTAAGATATGACCAATGACGACCCTTTCTACTTGTCTTGAATTGACCAACTGATCACCTACCGTTTGGATGAACTTAAGAATTAGGGGGTGAGTGTTTAAGTTGCTAACGCCCGGGCACTCACTATTATAAATCTAGCATGTAGCGGTACTTAATGACTTAGCTTAGGGGACCAGGAACAACAAGACTTAGGAGGGGACACCTGACTTCTCTTGTGGTGGCATCTTTGCTGAAAGGTTAGGGCGAATTGACCAAATGCTGTCCTCTCGACTTTGACCCCACCTGAAGTAATTGGAAGTCAGTAGACGTAGACATAACTAGCTAGGAGGATTAACTAGGTTATCACCACTCTCCTTCATTGATCGCATTTCTTGCCTTTATCTGCTTTCCTTTAATTTCCTTGTTTTATTAGTTAGTTTTATTATTTCAATCTTAAAAGCAATTAAAATCGTAACATAGACTTAAGTTAATTTCCAATCCACGTAGCTCTTGGGACGACCTCGGTTTTACCGAATACTACACTACACACGACCGGGTACTCTGCCCGTTAGTGCATTAGGGTAGACCATAGGTATAATGAGTAATTATAAATATTAAAACCTGGTCAGTAAATCCTGCATCAAGTTTTTGGCTCCGCTGTCGGGGAGCTATTTTAGGAATTTAATTTAAGTTTTTCTTTTCTTTCTCCTATTCTGCTGTTTCTTTGTTTCTTGTGTGCATTTCAGGTAATCATGGAAATGGAGCTATATTTTGATAATATGATATTGGAAGAATACTGGGAGTACGAGCGTGAAAAGGATAGAAAAATTTTAGGAATCGAAGGAAACTCTAGAATCTTGAGATAACTTCTATGCTCCTGTCGCCTTCCTAGAGCATTTATTTTAATCTTCTCAACCATATACCCATGGTGATTATGTATCTCCTCAAGAGTATGATGAATTGGACATGGATAACATGACAATTCATGAATATGAATTATATATAGCCAACCGATGTCAAAAGAAGAACAGCTGGAATAATCACACTCACAGTTTCACATCCGATTTTAGTGATTATTCATATAACACTCCTGATCCTGAACCTGAAGATAGAGAGTTAATGATTGCAAGAGCGTTGGATGATTTGTTCAGAATTAGAGCTGAAAACCTTCAACGCATGGAACATGAAGAGACTCATGATGAGTCTGGTAATGAAAAATTCGGAGATGTAAACCTTGAAAGTAAGGACCTTCTTGACTCTCCTATTCCCCCTATTTCTAACATTTTTCCTAGTGTTTGTGAACAGGATATAGATGATGTCGACATCGACACTACCAAAGAGGAAGAGGAAGTCGAGGAGGAATGTGATGAATGGAATTTATATGACAAGTGGGATATCACGATTGAGGATGTTGAAAGGCTTAGGAAAATTCTAACACTTCCCATGCGTCATGAACCTATTCCTGAGCTAGTAATGCAACCCCTGACATCACATATCACACCTACTGACGATTTTTTTATAGCACCAACTACCGACCCAGTTTTGGATGAGCTTGCAAGGGAATTAGAAGCTAAGATCTTGGACACTCGTGGTTGTGAGGAATTTACGTAACATTTAAGCCGATTAACCAGGCACATCATGAGGTGAACCAATCATCAATGCCATTAACTAAAACGGGTAAGGTATGCAGGGAAATGACATCTCCTGCAAGGTATGATCATAATTTATCATTTCCCCATCCCATAGCAAATTCACACCCTCATGGTGTTTATTGCTATTTTCACCCATACTTGATTTCAAGTGAGTGGATGAACACCCTTTTACTTAGTAAATAAGGGTGGAGTCAAGCTCGTGACTCGGACAAAAACAAGTGCTTCGTGGGAGGCACCCCATGCCTATCATTTCTTTTTCATTTTGTTAGTATAGTAGGGTTTTATGTTTTTGACCATTTTTGCAGGAATCGGAGAAGATTGCATCAGTAACATAAACGGGGACCTGACCTGACCAACAGTTACGGCGTAACTCATCCCAATGATTACGCCGTAACATATCACAAGTAGCAATTCTCTCAAGAGCATTACCGATTACGGCGTAATCCCATGCTGTGGTTACGCCGTAGCTACCCTCCATGCGGCTGCCAGGTTTGCCATAATTACTTACGTGTACTCCTTCAAAGAGTTACGGCGTAATTATCCTCCAGTTCAAATTTTTTCTATAATAACACAATAACCTTGTATTAGTTTTAAATGAACTTTGTGGGTGTGTTCCCTGTAAACCCTCACGAGACTTCACTCATCTACTTGGGACACTAAGTGGTTTAAAAGGCTTGTTGCACACGCTAAATGCAACCGTGATTCCTACGAAAGTGAGTTAGTTTTTTCATTTTCTTTTTATTCTTGTTGTTTTTCTAGTATGATGCGTTTGGTTGTCTTAAGTGAATTCAGGTTATTAAAGTTTGCTCATAAATCTCAAAGCGGGACACGTTTATACGTGTCTCTTCGATCATGCCGAGCAAATCCTGAGGAGTTTTCTGTTCCAATTCTAACCCTTCTTATCTTTCATTTATATGCTTAAGTATGACCCAAGTGGGGGGAAGGGATTAGACATAGACACCCGCTTGATTTTACTTGCCCTTATTTTTCTAGTTTTTGATGAAAAGTGTTTCATTAATAAAATTTTGACATGTTTTTCATTACTTAATTGGATTAATCTAGATTGAGCACACCTACCCTATATTTCCATTGTGTGAGGATAAGCCTTTCCGTTTTCCCCTTATACATAAATCCATAAAAATGAGTGTGCCGGTGGCTGTAGTAGACTTTAGAACTTGGCCTTGTATATATTTTCGAGACCATTATCATGAGCATTACACTGAGGTAACTTGGTGTGATCGGTGCAGCTAGGATATAAGGAAATTTTAGGATTAAACCAAAATAGCCCATATATGTATTGTGTTTATTGACTCTTCACATTGATCAGTCAATCCCCCTGTTAAACCCTTTTTGTTGCACTCACCATTAGTGCAAGATACCCCTAAATACACCCTTCAGAGCCATCCCTTTCATTTTGTTCACCCAATATATGTTTTTTTTTTTACACCTATCCGCCTAGCCTACCTTGTAGTTTCCTTATGTCCATGGTATGGGCGTTGTTGGTTAATTTTGGTTCCACTAGTGAAAGTCGCGGGTTTTGAATAAAGGGTTTTGGAAGAAAATCGGGTTTAGATGATAGTTGATCTCAAGTGAGGGGATACTTTTTATGTTCATATCGTTTATATCCATGTATACCTTGTCTTGCATAAAAAAAAAATGAGTGAAAAAAAAGCATGCAAGCAAGTGTTTCATCTATAATTAGTGTTTTCGTCTTGTTCAACTGGCACAAATTTTTACAAATCTGTTTTGTCTTACGGATAGAATTAGAAACCCAAACATTTCTATCTCGCCTTTCAAATTTTATATTCGTACAATGGGGACATTGTACATTTCAAGTGGGGGGATGGGAGATAGAAATGGTCGATTTTGATTGAAATATGTGCTAAATTGACCCAAATTTTAATATTTTTTATATAGCACATTCTTTTTTTCATTGATGATGAAGGCCGAGTTAATGCATCTTATTTGCCTAGATTATGGAGTTTATGAGGCACCACATTACATGTCTTATGCATTAACTCGTGTATTGGATTATTGAAGACCCCTTTAACTCTTGACCCTCGATTTTTGCTATGGGATTGAATGCGACTAGTGGTGGGGTGACTGTGGACTTAGGAATCTATTTGTTTTGTGTCTCTTTATCTACACCCATTAAAATTTTCCCATGCCTTATCCTACCCTTAGTCATGAATCGAGTTTAGGTGAGGAAGCGAGCAATCATTGGTGTCTTGGCCATGGATTTGGTCATGTATCATTGGTTTTGTCCCCTTCGCCGTAGCTCGTTAGTAATGACAAAATAATCCCATAAGCCTTTATGTTGTGTCAACCCATTGCCTTTTAGAATAGCTGCATCTATAGACTCTAGTGGTGGAGATTAGTATCTTTTCCAAGCCTATGATAGAATAGTCGCCATGATTGAGCAGTTGAGTGATCACCCCAAATATAAACACGTGAATTATGAAAGAGTGTGTGATTTCAATTCCCTTTTCGTGAGGTGCTCTGTTTGGAAATTTTCTAGATTAGGTAATTTTTAAACTCACAACTTTCAATTAATCCTGGGAGATATTTTTTCAAGAATTATTTAAAGGGTCTACTTGATGACAAGTAGAGTTCAAGTGGGGGGATATTAGATAACATCAAATTAACCTGATCTTTTATATATCAAATTCCCGTGTTTATGGCCTCATTTGTATTAATATGGTACTTAATTTGTTCATATTTGCATTTCAGGATAAATGAGGCGTTGGAGCGGAAAATAAGTGATAAAAGGCCAAATATATGTTCTGAAGATCAATTTACGAGGGCCTATGAATTATTTGTGAAGGTTACACCGTAGCGTTTAATTATGCTACGGCGTAAATATGATGCTTTGAAGGATATGCCGTAACCAACTCTTAAGGTTCGTCGTAATTATTTTTGAGAAGGTTACGGCGTAACATGGTAAATTATTTACGCCGTAGAGATAATGTCGGAGTGGATAATCATGAGCATACGGAGGATTACGGCGTAACTTGGATAATTAGTTACGTCGTAATTAATTACTTGGTACAAGGTTTTGAAGTCCAGGGACTGGAAGCGGCAAGTTAATATTTATTTTATTCACTTCAAGGACCAAGTATAAATATATCAAGAACGAGGGCGAAACCGTAAATATCTTATAAGTATTATTAAGGCTTTTGGACTTAATTTGAATCCACGCGCTACTTCAGGGGCCAAAAGCGATAAAGTTTCATTAATTTTGGAGGATAAGAAAAAGTACGAAGTTGGTGAATTCACTATTAGTTACGGCGTAACTTTAGTTACGACGTAACTAATAAATTTGATTACGACGTAATTATTCGAGATCCAGATTTCTTTGCGTTGTCATTAGTTACGGCGTAATTGGCCTTTATGGTTACGCCGTAACCATGTCGGGGCCTATAAATACAGCCCTAAATCTGCATTTTTAAGCATCTCTCTTCACCCCTTTCCTAGGGGTCGATTAGGGCACTACTCCAGGGCATTTTCCAGCAGTCCGAAGCCAGTTTTGAAGGAAGAATTCACTCGCAATCATCATCATTATTAGCTCTACATCAAGTAATTTGTATCAAACATTTTGTTCAATTCAATTTATGATTTATTCATTTTTGTTGGTATGATTTATTATATGTTTGGCTAAGCACCTGGTGCTGTCCTAGTTATGATTCCTTAATTGTTTTGTTTACATTTATATTACTCCCGTATAATTATTTCTAAGTGTATGCATGCATAGTTTATTGGTAGCTACCCTTGTTTCGGTAGTTTTGAATGGCGGTAAAGGCTAGTTGCCTAAGAGATATGACCAACTGACCCTAGGTGAGTAGACTGAGACGGGAAGGGTAAGATATGACCAACTAACGACCCTTTCTACTTGTGCTATTTGACCAACTGATCACCTACCGTTTGGATGAACTTAAGAATTAGGGGGTGAGTGTTAAGTTGCTACCCCGGGCACTCACTATTATAAATCTAGCATGTAGCGGTACTTAATGACTTAGCTTAGGGGACCAGGAACAACAGGACTTATGAGGGGACACCTGACTTCTCCTGTGGTGGCATCTTTGCTGATAGGTTAGGGCGAATTGACCAAATGCTGTCCTCTCGACTTTGACCCCACCTGAAGTAATTGGAAGTAAGTACACGTAGACATAACTTGCTAGGAGGATTAACTAGGTTAGCACTACTTTCCTTCATTGATCGCATTTCTTGCCTTTATCTGCTTTCCTTTATTTCCTTGTTTTATTAGTTAGTTTTATTATTTCAATCTTAAAAGCAATTAAAATCGTGACATAGACTTAAGTTAATTTCCAATCCACGTAGCTCTTGGGACGACCTCGGTTTTACCGAATACTATACTACACACGACCGGTTACACTGCCCGTTAGTGCATTAGGGTAGACCATAGGTATAACGAGTAATAATAAATATTAAAACCGGGTCGTAAATCTGCATCACTATTGACCCTTGAGCTTCTCTACATCTGCTCGGAGATCTTGGACCAAAGGATTTTTATCGAAATTTTCCATAGCATCCTCACACTTTGCCTGCAGGTATGCTTATTGCTTGTCCCTAGCTTCTCCCTGGCAAGCATGATGTCATCTCTCCCTAGCCTTGGTGACAGCACGAAGAAGCTCCCTTGTCCTAGTGTTGAGCTGATTATCGAATATGCATTGTCTCACATAGCTCTTATCATGAAGGAAGCATAGCCTTTCCAAAGACATGTTATCCATCACCCCCTTCCAACTGGGTCGGGTCACACGCTCAACGAGTAAATGACAAGCTAGGGGGACGGAAGCTCCTTCGTATCAGGGAGTCCTGCAGCATAAATAAATTTGTTAGTGTATCACTATGTGCAGATACTTTTTTTCAACAGGGAAGAAGACTTACCATGAATGTCATCAGTGTTGGGCCCTTTGATGGCTGGAAACACCACAACAAATCTGCTTCCCAACATATACATGGTTGATGAGTGTGTAAATACTCATCATTTTTGGCTAAATCTGAACTGCAAAACATTTAAAAATGCTCAGAAATGCATCAAAATACTGAAAATATTCCAAAATTGCATTTTGTATGTTTCAGATGCAAAATGTTTAAAATTAGATGAAAAATGAGCTAAGTTTTCATAATTGGCAGTTTCGGTCCCCAAGTTTCAAAATTGTCGAGAAATAGTCCACGAGCACTTATTTCAAAAGAAAAGTCACCAAAGGTCCTTTTAAAATCATAACTTGTCAAAATTAGTCCTTTGGTAAAAAAATATCAAAAGTTTTGAGAAATTACAAATTTGGTCCTTCAAGTTTAAATATTGGCAAAAATGGTCCTTGGAAATTTGAAAATGTCAAGTTTGGTCCTTGTACTATTGGAGCTTGTCACTTTTAGTCCCTTGGAGCAACTTTGCAAATATGGCAGCCTTGGTCCCTTGATTTTCAGAAATTGCACAATAGGTCCTTGATTATTAAACCTTTAATACCCTTGGCCCTTGTCAAACCATTTGGACCCCTGCCAAACCAATTGGACCCCCTCAAATTGACCCCCCTTTTTAATATAAACCCAAGTCAAACCCCGGTCAACTCCCGCCTACCCTTTCCCTCTCTTTTCTTTCTTCCCCACCTGCTCATGCCTGCAACACTCCACCATTCCATCCCTCCAGCTCTTCCCCCACTCACCATGTTCCCCCCACCTCCACCAAACTCCAAAATGCATTTAATGCATCCCTCTTTCCTTGCACTCAACCCCTCCACTGTTAAAAACCAATTTGGCGCCAAAACTAATCAAATGGCTAAAATCTTCTCAACTGATCCAATAGCTACAAATGCAAGTGGGATCTGCTCAAAGGTCAAGTGGGAGGAATTTCACATATAAAAAGAGAAGAAAGAGAAGCAAGAGGGGGGAGTACTTAGTTTTAAATTCTCATGTATGTCGTTTTTTCTTAAACTGTCTTAATTAGTCTCTAAATTTGTAACTTAAAGCTTTATTGTATTGAAACTAAGTTGTTTAATCATTGTGCTCACTTTCAAATATCAATTCAAGGTTTTACATAAGTTTCCTGTTTTTATCATTCACTGTTGAAAATCGTTGTTAGCTTCTATACTCAGTGTTCCAAGTAGCTTATTTATAACTTGAATAAGCTTATTTAAGCTTATTATAGCTTTTAGTAAGCTTATAAAGCAGTTTTAAGCAAAATATCAAGTTGGTCAACAAAAGTCAACTGAGAAAGCAAAATGGACATGGAAATGGTTATTGGTTGTTGCAGAGCTTGGAATGGGTTGGAAATAGCTTAGAATAGTGGTATTGGGTTTGGTTTAAGCTGCAATATAAGCTGGACACTTGTGAGTGTTATTCTCATTTTCATTTTTAACTAAGTTTGCATTTTGTGCTTATATTTGAATATGTGGTCATTAAATGGTTTAGACCTGTTTAATTAGTGGTAACTAAGATAATTAGATTCAGTTTAAGTGAGATTACAAGCTAATTCAGTGGTTAGCTTAGTTAAATTTACAAATTAGTTATATAACTAGTGTTTGGATTGGACAACTATATTAAGCTTGAGGCTTGGTATGTGCTCAAGATCTGTTTCTTAGGTCTCATTTAGGTTCATGCAGTCAAATCAAGTAAGTAATCCACATCCTAGCACACTAAAAATCAAAATTGCATAACATCGTCCTTGTGATCGATTTGTTTGGTCAGTAGCTAGAAGCTTGCAAATAGGTTTAGGAATACTTAAAATAGCTTGCATCAGTCTTAGTTTATCATAATACATCATAATCAGTCATTCAATTGGTTTCAAAGTTCACAAAAGTCAACTTTTCAATTACGTGTCAAAAGTCAAAATTGAAAAATGCGGTTTTGGCAAAACTTTGTATAATTTTGATGTGTTCAGTTCTGGGGCAATTTCATTAAAACCTTGGGGTTAATAACTTGAATTGGTCAAGAATTGAAAAATGATTTTTGTAGATTTTTAGTAATTTTGTAAAAGCTTCAAATTAGCTTGTCAAATGGTTCCAAAATGCCACGTGCACTGACTCAGTGAATACTGAGTGTGCACAGGCTTGTGCTAAGCTCACAACAAGCTCATGGGAGCTTGCCTTGGGCTAATTTTTGGTTTATATGCTCTGTGCCAGGTCTACTTGAGGTTGTGATAATTGGTTTTGGGTTCCAACTAGGGTAGGTAGCTTATTTTTAAGCTTGAAATCAGCTCCTCAAAACTGAATTCTCTTGTTTGATTTTGGACCCATAAGCTAGTAGCTTGTTGTTTAGAGGTTTAGAGTAACTGGAATTAGTTGCATTTGGGTACTTTTAGCATATTATAGCTTCTATAATCAGTTGGTGGTCTTTGGTGTTCATTTGCTTATTCCAAGTGCTTATTTATAAGCCCTTGTAACTGCAGCTCCATATTCTCACACACAAGCCACTATTTTTATATTTTTCTTAGATTCAGTATATTAATTTAGACTTATCTTGAATTTTTCATATTTTTCTAGGTCAGTTTGCTATTTTTCTTCATTTAAAACAGTTTTTAAGTCTTTTTAATTAGCTTTTATTGCAATTAATTCAGAAACGTTTCAAAAAAATAATTTTTCATTTTTATTAGGTTAAGATAAATATAAAAAGTCAAAAAAATATTTTTCCAAATTTTTCAAAGTTTAATTTGTAATTTTTAGCAATTTAATTAGTTTTAAATAGTTTTTAATTCATATAAAATACAAAAATAATCAGAAAAATATAAAATTAGTTTTTAAAATTATCTTTAGTTATTTTAGATTTTTCCAAGTCATAATTTCATTTTTCTAGCTTTATTTCATATTTTCTTGTATTTTAGGGTATTATTAAATAAGTAAAAATAGTTTTTAATTAATAATAATTAATTAAATAGTTATAAAAATAATTTTCTTTTCTAAAAATTTTATTTTATCATTAGGTTTGTAAAATGTCATTTCATATTTTTAGGATTAATAATGTTTTATTTTCACATTTTCCTTTGTACGTCACGTAGTTTTTAATTTAAAGTTTTATAAAAGAAAAATCAAAAACATCATTTTGCAAATAGTGATAGCGTTTATTTAATATATTTTATCTTTTTAATTTTCTTTAATTTGCATTTAAGCCCTTATAATTTATATACTTTTTCTGTAGTTATAATAAATCAAAACTCTTCTCCATTCAAATCTCTCGATCACTATACGTTTGACTATTCTCGCACAGCTCGTTGGGACATAACGACCTGGGGAAACCCTATACTCTCCTGATCTTCATTGCATTGGTGTCGACGAAGTTTTCTTACGGTTAGCCATTCACAAGTGGCTAGCTTGTGTGAGATAAATTGACGGTTCGGGATCGATCAATGGTGTTAACACTTAACGCGGGTATGTTAAGGGGTGTTAACCACACCGTGTATGTGCGTTAAAGGGCGTGCGGGGCATGTTAAGCTCTAACGTAGCGTTAAGCTGCAAGTCAAATAAAAAAATCATTTCACCCCCTCAATGTTTTATTTGCATATAAAAAAAATTCACTCACACCCCTCAACTTATTCAAATTTAAATTTAAACAGTTCGGTGAGCGGATATCCGATTCAAATTTAAAATTTAAAATTCAAATATGAGCGGGATTTATTCAAATTCAAATCAAATCTGCCTATATATACAACTCTACCAGTTGTTTATCACACCACTCATACACATATTCTCAACAATGTCTCGCAAAAGACTTCTCCAAAATTCCCAGTCCAAACAAGTGCCAAAAATGCCTTTCCACCAGAAGATGAAGTTTATCACACTCCACCAGAAGATGTCTTTTCCGAATTCCAACCGAAAATGTATTTGTAAACACTCCACGGTTAAAATCCACTGTTAACACTCCACCGGTAGACCTCCAAAACAATTCGTTTGGGTTTAGTGAGGATTATCTTCGTGAACTTGAGCTGGACGAGGCAAATCTTAGAGATATGAGAAAAACGAGGCACCGAGGAACTGCTCGTTTGGAGCAGGAAGCCAGGGATGCAGAATATCTTACGCAGAACTGGTTTGACATCATGAAAGGAAAGTATTATCTTGACGATTTTAGATCCTCTTCGAGTGAGGAGTGTTATAACTCAGATGATTCGTATTCTTAATTTTTACTTTTATTTTCATCAATTTCGTGGTAATTTGTATTAATCGTACCATGTAATTCGAGTTTAACTTTAATGTTTAATGTAATTCGTGTTTTAAATGTTATGTTTTTTTTATTAAATAAAGTATTAGTTTTAGTTTAGGGGTTGAATTTGAAAATATTTGAGTTAAAGTGAGTTAAGGACTGTTAAGGGTAAGTTATGATAAGGGGTGTTTTTTGGTGAGATAAGGTTAAAATGTTAAAGCTGATGTGGCACTGTGTTAAAGTTTAACTTGTGTTACTACACCCTATGCTCTAACGAATTCCACTTGATAACCTCTTTATTCATTGGAGTCCACTTTCCCGTCAACATGTTCTTGTACGCAAATAGTCCAATTGTGTTTCTCGGCTTCAATATTGTATACATCGAGAACTCTATACCAAAATATTTCCTTTGATTGACCGGCACCTCTTTTTGGATCCCTCGGATATTTGAATGAAACACTCCACCAAAAGCAACTCCTCGTTTTGGGTTCGCACGTTACGAGCTCGAGTACCAGTTTGTGTTTTAGTGGTTTTCTTCATCTTCCCCTTCGTCTTCGTCTTCGTCTTTTTTGACGTCGGGGTCGGGACCACCTCTTCTTCATCTTCGTATTAGTCTTCGTCTCGTAGATGGAAGGATGCATTGTTGAAATTTGGTTGGGAAGCGGTGCCTTTGTTTTGTTGTAGATGCTGTTGTTGAGAAAATTGATTATATTGTTGCAATTTCTATTGACTAAATAGCAATTGTTCTTCGGGATTCATGTATGGGTTTGTTGGGAAGGTAGGAAAGTAAGACGATTGATTGTATGGATTCGATGATGAGCCGGATTGTTGGCGGATTTGATGACGAGCCGTCATTTGGTTCGATGGGTTGGTTTATATATGTTGTTAATCCATGGTGAGTTGGGATTCATTTTGGTTGGAAAAAAAATAAGAAAAGTAGATATTAGTATGTTATAAAACATATTGGAAGTGTGTGTGAAGTATAGAATAATATGAATGTATTTATAGGTTTTTTGTGGGGTAAAAATATATATATATATTTTTTTTGTCAAAATGTGTTCCAAACCGTATTATTACCGTTGCCAAACTTCCATCTTCTTAAACATTCGAATTTTTGGCCAAAAAAGAAAACAAAAAAGAAAAGAAAAAAAGAATAGCGTCGACTGGTGATTTTGGCGCAAGGGAGGACGGCCTGGCGACTCCGTAATGCGCCGTTCTCGTTTCTAGGTTGTTATGTTTGTACGAGCTTTGGCTCGACGGTACCTCCCTCTCCCCTCTAAGGTGCTTGTAAAACCATAGGGGTGCCCGAGGTAGTAAAGGGGTTTGTGATTATTATTAAATCAAAGTGTGAGAAGTCACAAGTTCACTTTGGTGCAAACCAACTTAAAATGGGAACATCTAAGTTAAAAATATAAAGCGTTTTACCCGATTTAAACTTGTGCAACCGTAGAGTTCAACAGTGTGGATTATTCAGCTAGAAGTTCATAAACAATAGTTAGCATACAAAAAGTAGTGCTCGTAACTTGTGGAATTTCACGAGTCATCTATTAGTACTGTATTATTTATGTGGGCAACTTTATTACAAAATATATGATTGAAGTACAAACAACCAATAAATAGAGATCAATTAACTTTATTTTAATTCTCGTTGATACAGAATTTTAATCTATGAGGCCAATTATTATTATAAAAACCATGCATCGATATAGATTTTATTTTGCTTAATTTACTTAAAAGTTGATGAGAATCTTAACACAGTCTGGCTTCTTCAATATCTCAAATGCTTCTTGTATATTTTCCAATTGTATCTCATGTGTCAAAAGCTCATCAAGTTGTATTTCCTGCAATTTTCATCAGTTATAACTAGTTACTTCTAACAAAAAATATAAAGACAAACTTATCAAGGTTAACCTTAAGTAGAAACAAGGTTGATAAAGCTTCACCTTATTCAAGCATTTATCGATTATGACGGGAAGATCAGATTGGGTTCTTACGCCACCAAAAGTGGTGCACTTCAAAGTGCGACCACTAAAGAGTATCAGGCTGTTAATGGCCACACTAGCCTCTCCACCCGCTCCTATAGGTACTACTGTACCTATTCCCTGAAATTTAAATCATTTCTTACTTATGACCGTATACAAAGATAATGCAGAATAAGAAATTAATGATACTATATTTGTAAAGGTTTACAAATTTGGAGGCTTCAAGGGCTTCGTTCAACAAGGATGGCACACCCGTGCACTCAAAGCAGTGGTCAACGCCTAACCCATGAGTTATTTCCTTCACCAACTCTGAAACTGATTTGTCAGGATGGTCCTTTGGGTTGATAAAATCGGTCATTCCAAACACTTTTCCTTTAGCTGCCTTATACTGGTTTACATCCACTCCTATTATCTTTGACGCTCCTTGCAATTGTGCTCCTTTTATCACCTGGAAATTAAACTCAAAAAGTGATTTATAAAATAAATCCATTTATCATATGATGATATATATGTGGAGGTATGTAGATGATTACCCCTAGACCAACAGTACCAATGCCAAAAACCGCAACAGAGGAACCTTTAGAGACTTGGGTTTCTCTCCATGTTGCACCAAAGCCAGTGGTGAAGCCACATGACAGGAAACTAGCATGAGGGTAAGAAATTTTGGGGTCGATCTTGAGCACATAATTGCAGTCAGCGACTGCATATTCTGTCCATGTTGAACAACTTGTAAAGTGATATATAGATTCTCCGGTTCTGGCAATTGACATAGAAGTGTGCCATCGTTCATGAGGCCACTAAATGGAGGTGGATAAACATGACATAGGTTGGTCTTTCCTGTTTTGCAGTTCAAACATTGTCCACATTCACCAAGGTAGAGTGGCATCACTATGTCTCCTGGTTTCAAACCTTTTTCACCTTTCCCTTTCCCTACGCTTTCAATCACCCTACACAATCAATAAAGTACGTTCACTTATACAGATACACATATTTTCTATGTATCAATATATAAATTTGCTATTTCATCACGTACCCAACACCTTCATGTCCTGGAATACGAGGAAACAAAGGCTGTAATGCAGAATTGTTAAATTGTTAATCAAGTAGCATATCAGATAACTATACAAAAATCTTTAAAAACGATTGGATACTTGAAACATACAACAGGAAATCCCTTGGTGCATAAGACGTCAGTATGACAAATGCTCGCACACAACATCTTGATCCTAACTTCAGATGTTTTTGGTGGATCCACTCTTATCTCCTCGAGCACCACTGGGCCACCTAACTCCCATACCACCGCGGCTGCAACCCAATTCCATTAGCTACAACATATTTTTCATATCTACAAAAGAACACTTACAATTATGGTAGTTACCTTTACAAGTGATGACACCGAGACTTTTGGCCATTTTAATCAAATAGTTTAGTTAGAAGAAATATGACATTCAAGTTACTCTGCTTATCAATTTATAGCATGCAATAGCACACATGCTTTAAACCTAATCACAATGAACTAATGAATTATTAGGCTTGATGACAAATAGCAGTGCATTTAACAATAAAATAAAGAAACTAGTATCTAATAATGAGCTAGCTTGTTTACTGTGACTCACAAATGTAGCAAGCAATTGCAGACTATTGTTAGGGTAATAAATCTGAAATCATTGGAAATCTGTTAGTAATTATCATTTCAGCATGTATTAACAAATACTAAATTAGACATTTATAAAAAATTTATGTAAAACCAAACATTTTATCTATCTTTTTAAAAATTTAAATTATCCATTTTCTTTTTAGATGGTCTTGGTATAAACATAAGCATTTGATAAATTATGAAATAGTTTTGTTTTTGTAGACATCTTAATGCAAAAAAGATCTGAATAGTTATGTGGTCTTGTGATACAAAAAATTATAATAATAAAAAAAAAAAATATAGATAGACCCGTCTGCACCATAGTCTAAAATGTCCAAAGGCGTGGGTTAAGGGTAAAGTCAAAAGCGGATGGTGTGTTTAATTACAAAGGTCCCCAAAAAGTTTATTGTCACAGAAGTGTCAGTTGTGAGTTTGATGATACCCGGTAGCTAGCTTGCAGTAATATATATACTTATAACATGGTCAAAGCATAACTAGTGACAATGACTATATGATTTACAATTTCGTTATGTTGACCTCTCCACGTTAAAAACAAATGTATCAGGTTCCTAAACAAGAAATGAGGAGTGAATACTTTTGTACAAGCTAGTTTATTGAGAGCCCGCTGGTTACTAAACTATGTAAGACATGTATATTACTATATCCAAACACAACATAAATTAGATGGTTATGGAACAGAGGTCATTGCACCATCATCTATCGTCTCTTTCCAACTATAATATATCGACATCATTTTTTACTGTTTCATGCTATAATTAAAGATAACCCAAATCAAATATACTTGTATGGAGCTACAAATGCATATATGTAGTTCCTAAAATAATACATATACAACAATTTATACAAACTTTGGTACATAACTAATAGACTACAAATTGGTGCTGAACTACTAAAAGTGCAGAAGAGATCATCCATCTTTCACTTGGTGTCATTTACACCAAGTATGGTAAAATGGGTATAATAATAGCATTAGGTAGAGGTTGTTTTAAGTGGTCCAAACTGATAAAATAACACCTTACTTGCAATACTCCTTGAACCAAACTCCAATGTTCACAGAAGCTTTGAAATCTGATTGTGGTCTGCAGCACATAAAACACAAATCATTAGGGGATAAATAAAATAACATACTATATGCATATCAGTGTATTAAATATCGTGATCGATCATAGAAAATATATCACAACCTAAGTGTGACAAATGAAGAAGCTGGTAGATCCAAACTAATGTTTACTAATTTGAAAAAACGAAAAGAAATAACAAGATGTATGAATAGCATTACAACGGATGGTATATGAAGAAAAAAAGATTTGATATAGGATGTTTGTGGATATCCACTTTTAGTTTAAAGTTTCATACATATTCATATTCAAGCAGAAAGTCAATACTCGTGTCAAGTTTTTGATATAGCACGTAAAGCTGCATATAGGCGATTGGAAATGTTTACCTGTTAATAGGATGTATATCTTCAGGAAATACAATCACTTTCACTGGAACTCGTTTTTTCTTCAGTGCCCAGCAAAAACTTTGCATGTCAAGTAAACATGTTTTACTTTAGTATTGGCCATAAAACAAGATAAAAAATACAAAAGAAAGGTCATAAAAAGAGTTTGGATTTTCAGTGCATTATTCTCATTTTCAACTCATTTTATGTTCTCTATCTCCATGAGATCCACAATATAAATTGACTAAAACTGCAAAATTTCTAGAGCAGTACATGGTTACCACTCTACATATATCAGAATTCACACGTTACAAGATGATCTACACGAATAATGTGTAGATACTAGAATAAGTCACGGTGCTCACTTGTAATCCATTTGTAACCGGGACACGCAGATCTTTAGCACTTAAGAGGAACAGCGTAGGAGTTTTCACCTAGATATATCGAATAATTGGCAAAAAGCTATATTAAATCAAACAAATGAAATAAGATAAACGTAGGGAGCTTTTACTATGCTGACTTAATGTACAATCATTATACGGATAGCTTTTATTCTGATCTGGATATGAAGTAGGAATATTATTAAAAGAGAAATGCTATGTCCACTAACAGTTAACAATAATTTATCCACACAATGATATGGCAAGTGAATTGGACCAATCATGATGTATAATGTTTTCTCTTTTATCTTTCTCACCCACCATGTTTACATGACACATGTGTGTGTCGATTTTATTTTGTAAACTTTTTGTGAACATAACATTTCTCATATTAAATTGCATGGTTGGAAGATCTTGTATTCATCTCACAAGAATTATACGCCAGTCCACAAATATTTCAAAATTGTGCATTTTAAGATGTTCTATGAAAATTACTAAATATTTATTTGAGCATACCTTTGAAACATGTGAAATAGGAGATTTTTCATGAAATAGTAAGAGAAGTTGAGGTGAAGGGGCTTCTGTGCAGGTCGAAAGACCCTCAGTTCCAAATGCCTCCACAAAGCACCAATCTGGTATATCAGATGTACCCACCATTAAAGCAAAATTACAAACAGGGTTCCTCACGACAGCGGCAGCAAATTTATCAGGTGCCTGGAGAATAAGAACGCACATAAGCAATCCTAAGAGATGGAAGTCATTGTACATAATACATACAAGAAAAAACACTTTATATAATACCTGGCCAATCAAGTGTGCAGCTAAGAAGCCGCCATGGGACAAACCCATCACAGTTATTTTCGATGAATTTGCAAACCCCAAGTCAACGACATGATCTATAGCGGTGAGGACGTCGTTTACATCCTTCATACAAAGAGCAAAAAAAATATTATGAAAAATAAAGACGATATAACGTAACTATTATCAATCACTGTCTGTAATCAATGTGTGATACATGTATTGATTTTGACTTAAGAAGGTTACGAATATTGAAGGGATGTTGTGTTAACAATGAAAATGTATTGAGAACTTTTGGTCCTTTAATTCATATGTTTTTGGAAGAAACATATTAAGGGATGGAAAATAAGACAAATAGGTAGGCATAAACCGGTTGAAGCATAGGTAGAAAGGTGAAATAAATTATTACTGTTATTGATTAGCTAAAGAGTATCTTAATGATAAATGACCAAACATAGTTTTTTGTTCCATTGATTAAAGAAATGTAAATAAAAGGCACCTGCGATCCCACTTTTCCTGGAAGTGATTGCAATGCTTCCTCGCCAAATCCAAGTGAACCTCTGCAGTAACATTGGGCATAATACGCTCAATAAAAAAGGAAATAATTGAAGAAATAAAAACAGTAATAAAATAGCATATGTATACTGATTATCCCTTCATTCTACAAATGATATATATATACAGCATTCAGTTGCCACAGAAATTTGTTGGTAAATGACAGTCGGTTCTAAAACCATATAAATGAGGAAAGTGTAATGTCAAATTCCTGAAAAACTAGTATCATTTTGGCATTTTAAAGGAGCCGCCACGTTTGACAAAAACATAGTTGAAATCGATGGATTTGTGTTCAGTATTTCAGAATGACAATTAGAGCAGTATCCTACAATGTATATAAGAAAGATTCTTCTACCATTTAGATGCAGAGGACTTGCCTGTAATTCACAATTAACAAGCTTAATCCTGTTGAGGCAAGAAAACCCGAGGACTTTGAGAAGCTCGTTAATGCAACATCCTGTGGACCTCCATGAAGTATAACTACCAATGGGTCACACGCATCACCCTTCGATTTTGAAGACACAAATATTGCTTCAAAAGGTTTACAGGCACCTAAGATGGATAAATTTGCCAACTAATTAGAATTAACCAGAACGTAAAAGATACAGAACACCTAAAGGAATACAAAATGCTCTTCAACATCAATAATATGTCTGTCAATATGGTTCTCTACTGTTCATTTCTTGAGCACTGTCCTATCTACTGAGAATCTAGTAAATTGAACCAGCAATTACATCTATGTTGTTTCACCACCATAAAAAGGAACTACAATATGAAAACATTTATATGAGACTTAACTTAAGTCTCACAGTTACATTGTACTCTTCAAAAAATATGAAGGGTACTTCAATACTTGTCATTAAAAATTCATATGAGTATTAGGTTACCTTTCATGAGGTTTTCAGCAACATTCTTGACCGGTATCTTCAATACATCAAACTGGAGAGATGCAAGTAAAGATTTGACCTGTTTAGGTCATATGAGAGTACCAGCATTGATTTAGAACTATTGACCAGAATAGATACATCTAATGATCTCCAAAATAATTTCATAGAAGAAGCACAATGAACATACTTTTTCTTGAGATTCAGATGTGGGGCTTGAAACATGTAGCCACCGCCAAACGGGTTCTTTAGATTTCTCCTTAGTTTGACTCCCATATTTGATCTGAGGGACGTCTATAGGACTACTACATGCTTCAAACAAAAACAGAAACCCAAAACCATCTGTTTAGTAATGTTTTCTAATAAACTTTGAACCGTTATGTGCCACAACTTTATCAATGGAAAGGTCAAATACTACCAGCAAGGATGTTGTTCCCGTCAAGTGTAAGTAAATTCCATGAATGATGCGAATAGCTAGGAGTAACTCTTGAAACTTTTCCACTGCAAATAGAAAAATGAAGTGTCGATTAAAGAAGCTATAACGCAACCCGAATGTCATAAAGGAACGGCTGATAATATACCTCAGCACATTCACAGATAATATTACTTCAGCGCTCCCCCAAATGGATGATAATATCATTGTATATCCATCTGAAAGCCATGGCCTACTAAGCAAATCCAAACAGTAGATCCCAGGAAAGCAATCATCATCAGGACACATTACAACAGGAACCTACAGAAAGTAATGGTGTGTGAGTTCTAAATAAAGTATATCAATTAAATTCTAATAGAAAAGCTTTCAATATCAGTATTTAGATCATTGTGTTCAAGTTTTAATTATGAAGTAGCCCATATGAATATATGTCAGAAATCCTAAATATCCTTCAATAGAAATGAAGGATAAACTCTAGTCGATCCAAATCAAGACCATTGCGATTAGTGTACTTGATATCATAATGATGAACAGGTTATTTTAATTTGGAATATTACCAGAAAAGCAGATACATTTTCCAAGGGTTGACATAGTATATGCTTACAAGTACTACATGGGTATACTTCAAATCTAATGAAACATTTCTAAACAGAAAAAAAGTCAGTTCTTTATACTCTCTTTTTTATAACAAAGGTGATATTGAAATGATTATTTCCTGTACAGCATCAAAGAAATTTAATAGTATATAAGAAACATTTCCCTTCCATTTCTCTGAGAGGCTGTTTCCTTGTTTCAAAACATGGTCCCTCGGCAATTAACATATGAAAAGTTCAAAAGATTATCGATCCTGCTAAGAGGGGCAAGGGGTCATTGAAAGCAAGTCAAAGTGATAATGTGCTATGCTAGAGGGATTTGCATATCAACTCACAACATCATAAATCTTTGCAGGACCTGGTTCTACATCACTGTTCCATTCAATTTTATGAAGAGAATTTGTAGCGTTATGTGCCCCTGAGTCTACAGCACTTTTGGCAGATAAAAACACCAGAAGCTTTCCATCTGGGCTGAAAACCCAAGAGTTTATAAATTATCCACCGATTTAATATGATAGCTAAACAGACATTGTTCTTGTCCCCAACTTTCTCAAAAATGAACAGCCAAAAAAATTAATTACTTGATTGCAGCATACATACACAACCACAGGATGTAACGGAGCATGCACAAACTTACGTGAATCGTGGGAGGAAAGCACTACTTATGTCCTGACTCAGATTTATAACTGATAAATCATCTGTAGTGTTTTCTCTGTAAACAAAAATACAGATAGTAAAGCTGTGCCATAGATTTGAACAAGTTATGTAAAAAATTGGTGGATACGAATATGTGTTTTCATGTCCGTAAACAAGCACCTGTTTTCTGATCCAAATGATGGAGCCCTTACAGCGTATAAGGCACAAGGCCTATTAGAGCAATATTTCATGCCAAGCTTCCTAATGTCTGATGGCCACCCAACGAACACTAGATATTGATGTAAACCTTTTGTTACTGGAGCCCATACGACTTGTCCAACACTCAATAACCTCCCAATACCATCTACAGCTCGAACGTCGCCACTGCAATAACAGAAGAATTGAATATGATATCTTTTTACATTAAGAATTCTCATTATGACAAAAAAAAAAAAAAAAAAAAAAAGAAGGTAACTGCGTAACCTGTTAACATTAACGACAAAGAGAGCAGGCTGTCTTTTCCCAGAATAAGCTTCACCCCAGTCCTCTTCCCAATCCCCCTGGCCTTTCCAGATACTACAATCCTTATGAGTCGAATTCGAACCACCATCTTTCTTGTAGCCCATATCATTAAATGTTGGTTTGTGTACGACTGGTTCCTCTGCAACATAAGCAATGTGACTTTCATCAGGGCTCCATGAAACACCCTCAAACCTGACCCATCAAAAATCATAATTCAATGCCCCTTCCAAAACTGAATACCTTTTTTTACTGGGCATCTTTGACCATTAGTAAGATGTCTAAAACACATATTGGTATATACATGATAATATAGGTACAATTTATACTTTATCATATGGATAAAAGTCAATGCTACCAGTAAATTGTTTATAATGCTAATGCATAAATTGGCAACCTTGAATTGAATCTTTTCAAAACATTAGAACGTTGCATTTATTTCGGACTTAAGGGAGTAATGGCCTTTACATAAAACTTGGAGATACCTATTGATGAATATTGTGTTTTATGCTTCTACAATATCCATATTCCATCATCATCATATGTCGGCTTAAAATGCCACTAGAATTGTTCTTTGTTTTGTTGTCATTTAGGAGCTTATCTAACACGATGATATAAATAGTTGTATGAATGTTGTGTGAGTTCCATAGATAACTGTTACAAACCAAAGGGAATGTTTGGATGTACATTTTGAAATTCATTCTCTTATTCTTGCGACTTGAAGCCGTTTATATGTTTAAGTAACCTACTTATGTTTATGATTATCAAATAATTACTTTTGAAACATCGGTTTCACACTGCTCATTATAAATATCACATAATCATCTTTAAAACAGACATCCTAACACTCCGTAAGAGGCTATCAACTAGAAAAGACTTTTGACAGGAAGGCTTACCATCCATCTGCATAAACAGAACCGTGCACGGATTGAGGAACACGAATCTCCTTCTCTAACTGAAAGGGACCCCAGATTTCGAGCTGAGTGGCTAAATCACTTTCAGGATTTCTTACTACAAGAAGCTTTGAGCCTGATGGAGATGGCACAATCAGAGATGCACCGGTAACTTCAGTTGGAAATGGCGCCCATTCAACATTTAAACCACCATCAGCATCCTCAGAGATGACACTAGACAAGATAAGTTTCTTCTTTTTATTCGCTAAAAGATTTGGTTGGCTCATTGTAAACATAGTGCGAGACCCATGACCTGCGTTATATTACACGCACAAGTTAGAGAACCATCATTTATTCAAAAAAACCATGAAACATATGAGGATAAAGTGTGTATACCATTGGGGAGGTTGAAGGTCCATGCTTTGTCAATGGTAGCAATGCTTGTGAATTCTTTATACAATTTAGATTGAGAAACATATTCTTCCTCGTCTACGCCGACTGCAGCTTCCATTCCTGAGAAAATATGAGTTTACAAGCAAATTAAGAGGGTGTTTCGGAATGCTTATAGCTGCATATCTGTTTCTTCTTTTTACGAGTTCTGAGTGCTTTGACAAATCTCCTTATCTTTTTAAATTAGTGTAGATAAGCGTTTTAATATAATCAAATCCTAAACACCCCCTAATTCACACAAACAGAACAAAAGAACAAAAAGAACAAACACATGCACATAAATTTCGGCTTATATTTCATAAGCCCAAAATTCTCAGCTTATTTTGAGACTTTATGGGCTAATATAAGTTTATTATGAAGGCCATTAGTCTCAAAATAAGCCAAAAAATCCGGGATTGTGAAATATGAAATAAGCTAATAAGCCCATAAATAAGCTTAAACAAACACCCCTTACACATTTTATTTTATTTTGACTAATACCTTGAGTATCAACAAGAAAACTTCCAAATAATAATTTATACAGCAATGAAACTACTAAATAGTAGTTCTCAAATGTATATTGAAAATTGAAATGATGAAGAATTATATATAAATTTGATGAAGCTATATAGCTAAGTGATTAATGGCTTAATTACAAGTCAAAATATGAGCAGCAGGATGATAACATAATGATGACACCATTTGGTTTAGTTAATAATAGTAATGATAACAAAAACACATACAAAGTTAGCGGGATGAATTAAGATGAGATGCTGATCAGTGTTTCAGGAAATAAAGTGGGTGTTTGTCTACGAGGTGGTAGTTTATAGAGTTTTATTTTTTAAAGAGGAGAAAAGAAACGGGGCAGAAAACAAAATAAATTCGTGTTTTTGAGCTGTTTTTAGGAGACAAGAGAAAAGTAATTTTGGCTAAACTTTTATCCAAAACTTTCTCTTCAAAAGTGGAATGATTTAGAGAGAAATTCGGAAGCTTTAAATAAATAAAGTTACTTAAATGACCTAATATAAAAATAACTTTTATATATAATAAAGGGTATAATTATAAAATCATCTGTTATCTCTTTTTTTTTTCTCCTAATTCGGGAACATGATATAAAAAGCTTAATTTCATTCATCTTTTTTTTTTCTTTTTTTTTTTTCTGTCCATTTTTAACTCTTCTCTTCTCTTCTCTTCTCTTCTCTTCTTTTTTAAAAAACTTAAGAACATAGAACATAGTGTATATTGTTAAACATTAGTTCAGTTAAAGAAAACAAGATTTATAACATTTGTTTCTTATAGAGAATCTTTAAAAAATATAAATAAATAAAATAATAAAAATAAAAATTGAAAAGCAAGAATTTAGAGTTATAATTTGAAAGAGCAATAATGTAAAGTTTGTTGAGATTTTAGATTTATTTAACCAAGTAACGCAACGGGTACGCAGCGAAAATTGAATCTAGTTTATGCAATTAGGTTAACACTTAATTAATAAACAATAATCAATAAAAGAGATAAAGAAAGTTAACCCTCGTAGTCACCCGCAAGTAATTAACGAACAAGAAACCAAGTATTCAAAACGAATACCTCTACAAGTCCACACACAAACACTTAACCACAAATACGTTCGATAAAGCTAGTCGCGAACGTTTACCCAATCAACCTTTGAACACTTGAACAAACCACGAACAAGAAAACCAAGAAACTTGTCTTTAACTTCTGTCCAAGATCTCACAGCAACTACCCGATATCGGACAAGACTTGTCCGATATATATTACCCTTTTCTGTCCGAGATGTACAACGCAGAAAACCCTTCTTGTCTTGCTTACGATTCACCGTGAATCAAAGCAAACCACCAACAAGTAAAACCCTAAACGACTCTTGGATCTAGATGATGCAAGCTTTAGGTTTTAAAACAAACAAAGAACCCTAATCGGATACAAGTGGAATCTGATCGGGTATAGGATATATTTAAGGTGAATCGATCGTGTATTTGGCAGAGTTAGGGATCTCTCAAATCGTGTGAATGAATGGGTAGGAGAGGAGTATATATAAGCTCCTAAACCTAGGTACCTTGGGCTCAAACTTGAGCTCCAAGTTACACCCATTCTACATCCAAAAACTTAATCCAACCGACCCATTGAAACCGGTCAATGGGCCATGGATTTTCCACCAATCCGATCAAATAATCGGTCAAGTAACATTCAAACGGGTCAAATATTAGTTCAAGTATAAACGTATATAACGCATTACTCGTGTTTAACGTGTGTGCCCCCATAGGCTCACACACTTCTAGTCGTTTTTGTGTTTATCAACTCCCATAATCCAACAGCTCACACTTGGGAGTTGGAGTAGCGGATAGCACAAAAACCACCGACGGAAACGTCTAGCAACACTCTCACTCGCTATTTAACTAAAAGTGTCTGAGATATAGTTTCATAAAATCTTCTCAGTAGCATGGTCATTCAATGTCTTGCTTTAATCATCCTCTGTTATAGATACCGTTAAACCATGGATATGGATCCTAACTCATTTCATATAGTTTAACCATTTAGTATCTCGTTATATATTTCAATTAAGATATACCAAATGTAATCAAGAATCATTTTGCATTACCCTTTGGGTTTGGCCAAACAATTATCTGATTAAATCTGGAGAGGGGCCATGGTATTTTCCTGCATATATCAAGTGGAGTAACAAATCCTTTATTGACTACAAGTGTTGTAGATGCTGCTTCACATCACTCCGAAATATAGCTTTTATAACTACCTTATTCAGGATAGCGTTTGGCTTATACTTACAAAAGTGATATCCACACATAATAGAACTTGCTTGTATCTCAAGCCTAAGGACGACTTTAACAAACCATTTTCAATATTTTACTTATGACAAGGATCCAAAAGTAAATGTTTGAAAGTTAGGGTATCCAATATGCATCTCTTGTGAATACACATGAGTTTGGCGGGAACAATCCACATTCTCGTTAGAATATAGCCAACACTCACATTTTCCTTACATAACAATATTCCTATATTGTTAACCGAAAATGGACATATTTAGAATGATAAATCATTTCGTGGATTAAACATGCAAATATGGAATAACAGATTATATGAATGAAATAACAAATACCTCGTATCTTTGTTTATCAGAAAGTAATAATTGTCTTACAATTCCAAAATTATCCGAATACTAATTAACACACAGATTTACATGAGACTACTAGCTGGTATTAAACCTATACCTCTAGTCAATTTAGAATGCTTAAGATACGCTAAAGCCTTCGTAAATAGATCTGCTAGGTTGTCATTTGTGTGAACCTTTGATATCTTCACATCTCCCATCTCAATGGTTTCTCGAAGATAATGAACTTTTGCGCGATAATGTCTAGCACCCTTGGTGATTCCGATTTCATTAGCTATAGTAATGGCTCTAGTATTATCACAATACATATTTATAGGTTCTTTAATTGTGGGAACAATGCCAAGCCCAAAAATGAATTTTTGAACACATACAGCCTCTTTAGATGCATCACAAGCAGCTATATACTCAGCTTCTATAGATGAAGTAGCAAAAATACTTTGCTTTGTGCTTTTCCAATCAACAACACCTCCATTTAGAACGAACACATATCCAGTCTGAGATTTTAAGTCATCAGCATCTGTCAGATATCCAACATCAATGTAGCAAGAAACCCTGAGCTATTGTTCCGTCTCTCCTCCATAAACCAGAAACATATCTTTAGTATTGCATAAATACTTAAGAATATTCTTAACAACAATCTAGTGAAGTTCATCTGGATTATGTTGAAATCAGCTTGTCACATTCTGAGCGAACGCAACATCAGGACAAGTACATCTCACAGCATACATAATAGATCCTATAGCCAAAGCATAAGGAATTCTTTGCATGCTCTTTTCGCGGCAGTGTTTCACACCTTGTGACTTACTCAACTTAGGCTCCTCTTGCATTGGGATAGCTCCATGTTTGGAATTCTCCATATAAAATATCTTCAAGATTTTCTCAATGTAAGAACTTTTTCATAAACCAATCAGTCGTTTAGATTTGTCTCTATAGATCTTGATTCCAAGAATATATGCAGCTTCTCCTAAATCTTTCATGGCAAAACATCTTCCAAGATAGGATTTTACATCTTGTAACATTGGAATATTGTTTCCCATGAGCAATATGTCATCAACATATAGAAGTAGGAAAGTGACATAACTCCCACTAGCTTTCTGATATACACATGGCTCATCTTGATTTTGAGAAAATCCGAATTTCTTAATCTCATCATCAAAACGCTTATTCCATTGCCTAGACGCTTGCTTAAGTCCATAAATGGAACGCTTGAGCTTTCATACACGGTTAGGATATTTAGGATCAACAAAACCCTCAGGTTGCTCCATATAGACCTCTTCGTAAATATGTCCAATGAGAAAGGCGTTTTTGACATCCATTTGCCATATCTCATAATCATAGAACGCAGTTATGGCTATGAGAATCCTTATAGCTCTAATGTCTGCAACAGGAGAAAAGGTCTCTTCATAATCAAGCCCATAGGTTTGAGTGAAGCCCTTTGCTACAAGACGAGCTTTAAAGGTGTATATATTACCATCCATGTCGGTTTTCTTCTTGAAAAGCCACTTGCTACCAACTTTCTTGTAGTTAGGAGGAAGCTCAACTAAAACCCAAACATCATTGTCTTTCATGCATTGCATTTCCACATTCATCGCATCAAGACATTTCTTGAATTCGTGGATCCAAAGAATGCACTTTATAGCTATTGGGTTCACCAATATCCCCTAACTCATGTTCCTCAGCATCGATGTATAAGCACATACGGTCAGGAGCACGGCGTGTACTTGCGGACTTTTGAATTGGAATAATATCACTTTAAGGTTCATCAATTTCTTGATCATCCTCATAATGATGTAAGCTAGTGTCTAAAGAAGGATTTGTATCTTCATCTTGAATTGTTTCAAGATATTCTAGACTCCCACTTGCTTCTTGATCCATGAAATTTTTCTCAAAGAACTTAGAATTTCGAGCAACAATAACTTTGTTCTCTGATGGAAGGTAGAAAGAATATCCCATTGTTTCGTTTGGGTATCCTACAAAGATACACTTAACATATCTGGGTTCAAGTTTGTCAGGTTTGGTAAGTGTACCACGCTTAACAAGTGCCTCACAACCCCATAATTTTAAGTAAGACAACTTAGGGGCTTGCCCATGCCATACTTCGTATGATGTCTTATCAACCTTCTTAGTTGGAACCATAATGAGAATGTGTGTAGCAGACTCAAGGGCATAATCCCAAAAGGACTTTGGAAGACTAGTTTGACTCATCATGGAGCGAACCATGTCAAGAAGGGTTCGATTTCTCCTTTCAGACATACCATTATGTTGTGGGGTGTAAGGAGGAGTTCGATGGGCAATAATCCCATGATCCTTTAGATGATCTAAAAACTCTTGACTCATATATTCACCCCCATGATTAGAACGTAGTGACTTAATGGTCTTCCCGAGTTGGTTTTCTACTTCCTTTCGAAACACCTTAAATGTTTCAAACACTTCATGTTTATGTTTCAGCAAGTAAACATAGCCATACCGACTATAGTCGTCAGTAAAAGTGACAAAGTAACTTGCTCCTTGTCTTGACTTAATTCTAAATGGGCCACATACATCTGTGTGTATTAGTCCAAGTAGATCTTTAACCCTTTCCACTTGATGTGTATAGGGTTTTCTTGCCATCTTACCAGACATGTATGAAACATACTTTTCAAGTGACTTAATGTCAGTTGAGTTGAGAAGTCCATCATGTTGCAACTTCTCAATGCGTTTCTTGCTAATGTGTCCAAGAAGACCATGCCACAAGATAGTAGAGTCCAAGTTAGACTTGGATCTTTTATTGCTTACAACAAACATAGAACTATTATTTGTATTTGAACAAGACATATCAATTTCATAAATACCATTCTGTAGAATAGCAGTAAAATAAACAACGTTATTCTTAGAAACTGAAATTGCATTATTCGATTCAAAATGATTAACAAAACCATCGTCATACAAACGTGAAACTGAAATAATTCCTCTAGTAAAAGAGGGAGCATAATGACAATCGTTCAACAATTACTAATCCACTAGGGAGACATAAATGAAAAATACCAATAGCTTCAACTCCTGCCCGTTGACCATTGCCCACGCATGCACTTAAAGCTCCCGCTTCAGCCTTCCTACTTCCCCTGAGACCATGGGTAGTATTACAGATGTGAGTACCACAACCCGTGTTATATACTAAGGATGTATTAGAAAAAAAGTAGAGTTCTATAGTGAAAATACCTGAAGAACTAGCTGCAAGAGATTGTTTTTTCTTTTTCATCAACTCGGCGAGATACTGGGGACAATTACTTCTCCAATGACCTACTTCACCACATTGGTGGCAGGCCGCGTCCTTAGCAGGATTATCCTTCTTGGGTAGTGGAGGAGTCTTAGGCTTGGAAGCATGAGATGGTTTATACTCAGGAGCATAAGCCAACTTGTACTTTCCATTTCCTTGATTCCCCTTAGCAGCCTTAAACGATTTATTCTTCTTATGGTTTTTCTGGACCTTTCCCGCACGTATGTTATGTAGTGCAGGTGCAACATCTTTCTTTGGAAACGTTTGCTCATGTTGCTTAAGCATAGCATGTACTCCCTCCGTCCCATATTATAAGTCCATTTTGACTTTTTCAAAGTCATTTTATTTCAACTTTGACTTTAATTATTTCTTTTAGCGTTATATAATACTTGATGTAAAATATATAAATGGATATGTGATTTTAATACATTTTTATTAATATACTTTTCATCAAGTATTATATAACATGAAAAGAAATAATTAAGGTCAAAGTCGGAAGAAAAAGACTTTGAAAAATCAAAAATGGACTTAAAGTTTGGGACGGAGGGAGTAATTCATTTACGGTCTTCCCCATGCTGTGCATATTAAAGTTCTGTACAAACTAGACATACTCTTTAGAAAGACCAATTAAGATCAAATTAACTCCATAGTTCAAAGTAACTGGGTGACCAAGACGTTCCAAGTTATCAATATAGCTCTTCATCTTTAGAACATATGAGCTAACAGAGATTGACCTTCTTCCTGCTTGCATGCATGAAATTCACGTGCGGTTTGTAGAAGTTCTTGTTCTGCCTGTTGGGCAAACATGGACTTCAACTCCTGAAGCATGTCATAAGCACTAAGATGAGTTAGATTTCGTTGGATCTCTAACTCCAAGGTCATGAGCATGAAGGCAGCTATATCCTTTGACCCTTAACCCAAGCGTGTGAGCTGCAAGAGCCTCGAGATGGATAGGGTGGCCAGGAGTTGCGACAGGTGCAACATGGATGGGATGCTCCAAATAAGTTTCCTTATCTTCAGCTAAAAGTATAATGCGAAGCTGGCGATACCAGTCAATGAAGTTAGGTCCAGTGAGTTTTTGTTTCTCAAAGAAACTCCTGAGTACTGAATTATTTCCGACTGAGGTAGTCATCTACAATTTAGAAAAGTTCAAATAATTAGTGTTTTCGATAATTAAATTTTTAAAAGAATTAACTACCCAATTAATTACTAATAAGACTAAGATCCATCTTGCACTTCCACTTATTTACCAAAGGTCTGACCAATGTAACTAAGTTGGAAAAGAGGTAAGCGATGAGCGTTAATTGCATAATGCAACTCTTAGACTTTATGAGATTGATTAAGGCATTAGTAAACAAGTAATAATGTCAAAAGCATGTTTAGTTTTCATATTATGCCTCGGGTCCAAGGTCTGACCAAGCATACTCGAAATAAGTCGACCAAGTAAGAACTTGCAAAAATCACCAAAGGTCTGACCAATGAGTAATAATCACCATGGGTTGGAATGGCCCTAAGGTCTGACCAAAGAGGTCAAGCCAAATGCACGTGTTCATAGTTGGTTGACATATACTTAAAATTTTACACATAGGGTATTCACATAAATGTGGTAAAAGTCGTGTACAAAGAAGCATGGAAAACAACTTTGTAACACTTATTTTAAAAACTTTTGGTAATGACACTGTAGTGATCATCATGGTTCACGGTAGCTCCAATCGAACTCGCAAGGAGGCGGAGGACCATGTCAGCGCTAGGAAATAACCGGAAATCCTTTAGGTGTGACAGTGCGCACCTCCTTAAACCCCCTTTATAGTCTGTTCTAATGGGTGAGCCGTACATCCCAAGTGTCCATTGCGTCTAGTTTTTAAATTCATGAAAAACTTGTTTCAATAGTTTAGGTCACTTTATTTAACAAGAACAATTTTCCACGAAACAAATAGCAGGTCACAATGAGCATGGTATTTAGGCGGGTAAATAAAGACCATTATTAATGTTACGATTACGATATGTATTATTCCATATTGCATGCAATTAGGTGTCAAATACAAGTAACAATTATGCACATAAGGAATCACAAACATATAAACATAAAACATTAATAAAAGCATATTGTTCCGAGTTCTCTCGCGAGTCTTCCCTAAAAGGAGAACCATAAGACCGTCACTAGGTACGAAACCTAGATCGCCCCATACATCACAAAAAGCAATTGAGTGGGTCTTATAGCCGGAAAAACACATAAAATATCATGGAAAACTTAATTAACAATTAATTGTGCTATTTAATAACAATATAATTATAATTAACAAATTAATTCTAATTAACAATTTAATATAATTAGTTTGTGTCTAGGTATTTTTTTTATTAATAGTTGACAAGTATTGCATTATAATTGTCAAAAATAAAATAAAATGAATAACTAATTAGATTTCATGCAGCCTTTTAACATGTTTATTAAAACGTGTAACCCAAATCATAAAAACGAGTTGACTCGTGATGCAACTGTTGGGATTTTAGATCTAGTTAACCAAGTAACGCACCGAGTACGCAGCAGAAATTGGATCTAGTTTATGCAATTAGGTTAACACATAATTAATAAACAATAGTAAATAAAAGAGATAAAGAAAACTAACCCTCGTAGTCACCTAAAAGTAATTAACGAACAAGAAACCAAGTATTCAAAACGAATACCTCTACGAGTTGACACACAAACACTTAACCACGAATAAGTTTGATAAAGCTAGTCGCGAACGTTTACCCAATCAAACTTTGAACACTTGAACAACCACGAACAAAGAAAACCAAGAAACTTGTCTTTAACTTCTGTCCGAGATCTCACAGCAACTAGCCGATATCGGACAGGACGTGTCCAATATATATTACCCTTTTTTGTCCGAGATGTACAACGAGCAGAAAACCCTTCTTGTCTTGCTCACGTATTCGACCAGGAATCAAAGCAAACCACAAACAAGTTAAACCCTAAACAACTCTTGGATCTAGATGATGTAAGCTTTAGGTTTTAAAACAAACAAAGAACCCTAATCAGATACAAGTGGAATCCGATCGGGTATAGGATATATTTAAGGTGAATCGATCGTGTATTTGGCAGATTTAGGGATCTCTCAAATTGTGTGAATGATTGGGTAGGAGAGGAGTATATACAAGCTCCTAAACCTAGGTACCTTGGGCTCAAACTTGAGCTCCAAGTTACACCTATTCTACATCCAAAAACTTAATCTAACCGCCCCATGGAAACCGGTCAATAGGCTTTGGATCTCACACCAATCGAATCAAATAATACGGGTCAAGTAACATTCAAACGGGTCAAATATTAGTTCAAGTATAAACGTATATAACGTACTCTCGTGTTTAACGTGTGTGCCCCCATAGGCTCACACACTTCTAGTCGTTTTCATGTTTATTAACTCCCATAAACCAACAAAGTTTAATATATAACTAATAGAGTTATTAAATCTAAACTCAAGGTGCTTAAAAGTTATTTTGAAGTTTAAGAGGTTGGTTTTAGATACCATGAGTGTTGAAATATACTGGTTTCGGAGTGTAGAGGTTTGTTTGTATTTTTGTTAATCTTAAGAAAACATTTTCTTTTTATATTCACGATAAAATAAAATAAAGAGTAAACTGCAAAAATCATTCATGTGTTTGTGGTTTTCGGAAAGTATTATCCCTATCTCAAACCTTTGGCATTAATCATCCCTAAGTCCATAAACTATCGGCACTAATCATCCTTGAGCACTAACGCCGTTATCTCTCCGTTAGCTCTCACTCTAAAGTGGCAACGTTAGTCCATTAACCAAATGATCATTTGCAATGTTAGTCCTTTATACTAACAGTCGTTTATAATTAAATAAAAATTTGGTTTTCTTACGTAACTCGTACGTATTCTTACGTTTTTGTCTGTTTTTATGTGTATTAGTCGGTTTTTATACGTTTTCGCCCGTTTTGCTACGGTTTTGTCCATTCTTATACATTTTTAAATGTTTTCGGCCGTTTTTATATGGTTTCGTCTGTTTTGACACGTTTTCGTCCGTTTTCACATGTTTTCGTTTTTCATTTTCGACATTTCGTCCGACTATTTTTTTTTTTCCGTTTTTCGTTTTATACGTTTTCGTCCATTTTAACACGTTTTCGTTCGTTTTCACACGTTTACATCTGTTTTCTTAGGTTTTCGTATGTTTTTTTATGTTTTCGTCCGCTTTAACACGTATTTCGTCTGTTTTTACATGTTTTCGTCCGTTTTTATACGTTTTCATCCGTTTTAACACAATTTCATATGTTTTTACATGCTTTCATTCGTTTTAACATGTTTTCATCCATTTTCACACATTTTCGTCTATTTTTATAGGTTTTCGCCCGTTTTGCTACATTTTTGTTCGTTTTTACACATTTTGGTCCCTTTTTCTTACGTTCCTTTTTACGCCGCTTTTAACACATTTTGGTGTGTTTTTACACGTTTTCGACTGTTTTTATACGTTTTCATCTATTTTTATACGTTCTCGTCCTTTTTTACACGTGTTAAAATGGATGAAAACGTAAAAAAAGACAAAAACGTCAGCAAAATGATGAAAACGAGTTAAAACGGATGTAAACGTATAAAAACGGTCAAAAACTTGTAAAAAAAGACGAAAATGTGTTAAAACGAATGAAAACATAAAAAAGAGACTAAAACGTAAGAAAAACGGACGAAAACGTGTGAAAACATGTTAAAACAGACAAAAACGTATAAAAATGGTGAAAACGTGTAAAAGCATATGAAAACGTAAAAAAACAGATGAAAACGTAAGAAAAACGAATGAAAACGTGTTAAAACGGACGAAAACATGTAAAAACAGGTGAAAACGTAAGAAACAAGCGAAAATGTAAGAAAAACGGACGAAAAGGTGTTAGAACGGACGAATACGTGTTAAAGCGAATTAAAACATATAACAACGGCCGTAACGTAAACAGACCAAAACGTGTTAAAATAGACGAAAACGTAAAAAAACATACCAAAATGTAAGAAAAAGGGACAAAACGTGTTAAAACGAACGAAAACATATATAAACGGCCGAAAACGTGTAAAAACAGATGAAAACGTTTTAAAACGAACAAAAACGTAAAAAAGCAGACGAAAACGTATGAAAAATGGACGAAAACATGTTAAAACGGACGCAAACGTATAAAAACGGCCGAAAACGTGTAAAAATAGACGAAAACGTAAAAAATAGACAAAAACATACGAAAACATGTTAAAACGGACAAAAATGTGTTAAAGTGGACGAAAACGTATAATAACGGCCGAAAATGTGTAAAAATGTAAGAAAAACGGACGAAAACGTATAAAAACAGACAAAAACATAGCAAAACGGGCGAAAACGTATAAAAATGTCCGAAAACGTATAAAACGGACAAAAACGTAAGAATATAGACGAGTTACGTAAGAAAACCAAATTTTTATTTAATTAGAAACGACTGTTAGTATAAAGGACTAACGTTTTAAGCGATCGTTTGGTTAATGGACTAACGTTGCCACTTTAGAGTGAGAGCTAACGGAGAAGATAACGACGTTAGTGCTCAGGGATGATTAGTGTCGATAGTTTATGGACTTAGGGATGATTAATGCCAAATGTTTGAGATAGGGATGATACTTGCCAAAAATCACAAACCACAGGGATGATTTTCGCAGTTTACTCTATATTTAATTTGATACCCACTGTTGACACTTTGAGTTTCATGAGCTTAGTGCAATAGTAACTACTGGATTTATGGGTGCAACAACATGGCCCACTGTTTCTTAAACTTGAAATCTTGTAATCAACTGTTTTACTACTAAACCCATGAATTTACTCAACCTTTTGTTGACTTTTTAGTATGTTTTATCTCAGGTGTTTGATCTTTACTGCTGCATAACTTACTTTTGTAGGCACTTTTCAAATGACATGACATGGTCATAGATTACTCTGATGTATATTTGGGACCGCTTTATTTTTATGGGCTTTTATTTCCGCACTATTTTTGAAAGATGTAAAATTAATACCCTTGATTATGATATTTCTTAATGTAAATCCGTTATTCTATACTTTGTGTTGTGATACTAATTTAGTAGCACCCCATGACTTGTATGCATCCGCTGCGATCCGATTTTGGGGGTGTTCTTGATTCAATTGTGTAGAGAATATTTTGAATGTTTCCTTATGCTTTTTCTCACATAGTTTGCTATAGAGTAGTTTTAAGTCATGATTACATCTCACAATATTAATCTTTTTCGAGAGTTTTTCAATCTCTAATTTATTAATAAATTCATCATCCACGATACTAAGTTTCCTATTATTACACCCTTTTATTTCATAAGAGAAAAGATCTTTAGAAATATCTAGAATATTGTGTGGAAAACTAGAAGGGGGGTTGAATAGTTTTGCCGATTTTAAGTTAGTTTCTAAAAACTTTAGATTCGATGTTATGTGAAATCTTATGGATGAAGATAAAGTATAGATCTAAGAGTAATTCAAATAAAGAAAGTAAAGTAAGGGATAGAAATGACACAACCGATTTATAGTGGTTCGGCTACAAGGACACCTTCCTTGAGCTACTCCACTCCCCGAGTCACCTACTCGAGAGTTCAAGCACTATTTCAACAAACTCCATCAATTTGGCGGAGAAGCCTTCACAACGTTGCTTACACCTTTTTCCGGTACAAAGTTAAATACCGAGTCCGTAACACAGAGGACCAAACCAACACGACTATTACACAACAAATATGTGAAATATGAAATACAAGATCTTTGCTACACAAATCTTGTGGAGGAACAAATCAATCAAGGACTCCTTTCTTGGATGACTTGTAGAATGCTCGTGATCTCGCCTTAGAGAAGGACCTATATGAGAATCATAATAGAAGAAAGAAGAACAACTCTCTAGATCAAGTGATCTTTTGTTAGAAGAGTGTAAGAATAAATGAGAGAGTTAGTAAGAAGAGGGGTGAGTAAAAATGAAGAAATGGCTCTCTAGTGTAACTCCAGGGATCCGTGGGACGCTCCTCTTTGCCAATGGGTTTTTAGGTTATGGGTCATGGGTTATGGGTTGATCCATGGTTATTTATTTATATACAATGTATCTAATAGATGCAATGCATCTAGTCAATGGATCATGGGTTAATACCATGGGTCCATGGATATGCTCAATGGGTTGTGGTTTTTACCCATCCTAATAAACTATTACAACAAATGATTTATTACAACAATTTGTATTAAATGAATATATGTAAATTCTTTACAAAAATAACATGTATCCTTATAATTTTACTTATGATAACATTTATTTGTTATCAACAAAACACATAGAGATCGCTAAATATTAATAAACGTTTTTACGGTTTATTTGTATTAACAATCTCCCCTTTTTTGTTGATAACAAAACATAATGTTATGATGAGTAAAACTTAAGATTAGATGTATGTTTTGAAAGCATAAGCTTTACTTCTTCTCCCCCTTTTTGTCGAAACAAAACCCAAATGAAGAAATAAAATGTGGAAAAATAGTCCACGTATCTCTAACTCCCCCTAAAATGGGGCGTCAAGTGAGAAAAATAAAAATCCTACAAAGAAAGGGTTAGTAGTAACATGCATAAATAATCTTGTGATTGACGAGAATCAAGACTGGGAGCCAAGGTATGTAAAAAAGGCCTTGTAATAAAACAACAAAGTGTAGTGGTATTTATGCCACATACAAGCATGTAAAACTAAGAACAAGACTTGTTCTTAAAAAATGACTCAAAAGAAAAATAAAAGAGATGATTCCTTCCATTCTTGCATAAGGTTATGGATGGAAAGTTTGGTGAGTGATGATGTTGATGCGATCAAGGATGAGGCTAAGTATGACCTGCATTTCTTCCCTAATTTCTATTGCAAGATCCCTAGTGGATTGGCAATGTTCACAATGTAAGTGATGTGGGTAATGAGTGCGGAAGTTTTCCGGGTTATTTTGATTTGTGAGTTGCGGAAGTTATGGTGGAAAAGTTGGAAAATACAGATCAAAGTCCGGGCTGTTTGGAAGTGGTGGTGGAAAAGAACCTAGATGTTCTTGTAACACAATGGGGGCTAAAGGTGGTGAGATTTTAAGGTCTTTGAAGTTTGTGTTTGGAGAAGTAGGAGGTGTCAAAAAGACTAGTTCTTTTTGCTTGGTTTGTTGAGATGTTGTTGGAGTAGGAGTTCCAAAAGAGTGACCTTAGGTGGTGATTTGATGGGTGATGAAGTTGGTTTACTTGTTGGTGATGAAGGAGGTGCTATAGTGGAAGCATTTTGTGGTGAGTGAGTGGTTGGTGATGAACCATTTGATGATGGTTTTGTTAAGCAACAAGGCCGGATGCTAATTCGTGCGGATTTCCTAGATTTTGGTTGTGGTATTTTGGAAGGTGGGAGGACAAAATTTTGGAGTTCTTGAAAGGGATTGTTTGCACTAGGTGATTCATCTATGTTGGGAGATCTTTTGGGTGACATGATGATGATTGTTTGCAAGCATTTTGGGAATCCTATTTATAGAAAAAATAATGCATTGTAATGAATGCTTGACCCAAAATGTGG
Organism: Chrysanthemum makinoi; assembly: GCA_910596185.1. Taxonomy (NCBI): domain Eukaryota; kingdom Viridiplantae; phylum Streptophyta; class Magnoliopsida; order Asterales; family Asteraceae; genus Chrysanthemum; species Chrysanthemum makinoi. The sequence continues at coordinate 12,249,418 of OU343219.1, forward strand.
ATTAAAATCTAATGATTAGATATGAATTTAAGGCATGTGATCATGAGAACACAAGCGTTAAGTAACATACTCAAAAAAAAAATTTGACGAAGATATTGAAGTTTTTATCCAAAGTGATAAAAATAGAAGATAAAATTAGCTTCTGTCTAACGGATCCCACGGATCCTTCCCTTGAGGGAACTGTCTAGCATTAAGGCTGGGATCCGTGGTACTGTGACTCAGGCAGCTCGATTTTTTTTTTTTTTTTTTTTGGAAACATTTGTGCCTAGTGTGTGCCTATATGCAAACCATTTGGAGTTGCGATTATCTCGACTCCCAAAAAAAATAAACTAGAAGTGAAAAGATCACACTATTATGTGAGATAACCCGAGTACTCTTAATTCATTGTTGCTTAAATGAATGTACTCGAAACCACATATTAGTTATGTGTCCTCTTTTGCATTCAAAAGACATGAGATGCAATGAAAACGGGTTTTTACTTTGTATTAATAATGAAAAAGCGATTTATCCTAGACATGAGAAATGGCTTTTATGAAAGTGATACGGGAAGAGGTATCCTTTTAGAAAACACTTTGAAAATAGATTTCTTTGTGTGAATTAAACGTTTATTCAAAAAAAAATAGGTATGCAATTATGTGTTTGCAAGAGGTACTTGTCTTGAAAAATAAGAGAAGACTATGAAAGTACGAGTTATAAGTAAAAACTTATCTTGGGTTTTGAAAATTCCCGTATTGCTTGTGAGGTGTGCGTGAAATAGAGATCCTAGACTCAGAAAGAAGAAGGCTAGTGTTTACATACCTTGTAGAGTTTAAAAGCTAATTACGACGATTGTTCCATGAGACCAAGACCAAGACGAAGTAGGATGAATTGTTCCCGCTTCAACGGTTTGGTGAGGACGTCGGCTATGTTGTCTTCGGATGCTACCTCTTCAATAGAGATGTTCCCCTTTTGAACATTGTCTCTTAAGAAGTGATGACGAATCTCTATATGCTTGGTGCGAGAATGCAATACCGGATTCTTGCTTAAGTCGATGGCACCTTTGTTGTCACATAGAATGGCTATGTTACCTAGATAAATGTCGTAGTCAACTAACGCTTGTTTCATCCATAGTGCTTATTGGCATGCTTTGCCGGCGGAGACATATTCGGCTTGGGTTGTTGATATGGCCAATGCCGTTTGCTTCTTTGAGAACCAAGATGTTAAACAACATCCCATAAAGTACATACCCCGCTAGTACTTTTTCGGTCAACATAATCACCTGCATGGTCAGAATCTGCATATACAATTGTTTCTACCCCCGCACCCTTAGGATACCACAATCCTAATTGAGTCGTACCCTTAATGTACCTAAAAATTCTTTTGACGGCTTCTAGATGTGATGTTTTAGGATCTTCTTGAAACCTAGCACATAGACAAACACTAAACACGATATTCGGTCAACTAGCCGTGAGGTAGAGAAGACTACCAATCATGCCACGATATTTTGTGCTATCAACGGATTCACCGTCTTCATCTTTTGTGAGTTTAGTGTCGGATGACATTGGTGTCCTAATGGGTTTTGACTCTTCTAAACCGAATTTCTTTAACATCTCCTTTATGTATTTAGATTGATTAAAGAAGATACTATCTTCAACTTGTTTGATTTGTAGACCAAGAAAGAAACTAAGTTCTCCCATCATACTCATCTCGAACTCGTCATGCATGATTTTAGAGAAATCATCACACATGTCTTGACAAGTAGATCCGAATATAATATCATCTACATATATTTGAACAATGATTATATGTGACTCTCTTTTCTTAGTAAAAAGTATGTTATCAACTAACCCCATGGTGTAGTTGTGTTTGATTAAGAATGACTTAAGTCTATCATACCAAGCTTTTGGAACTTGTTTAAGACCGTAAAGGGCTTTCTTTAACTTATACACATGTTTAGGTTTTTCATAATCGATGAAGCCCGGAGGTTGAGCTACATCTACTTCTTCATTAATAAAACCATTTAGAAAATCACTTTTGACATCCATTTGATAAAGCTTAAGATCATTAGCACAAGCATAAGCAAGAAGTATTCTTATAGACTCTAATCTAGCCACGGAGGCACAGGTCTAATCAAAGTCTATTCCTTCATGTTGATTATACCCTTGGGCAACGAGTCTAGCTTTGTTTCTAGACACTACACTGTTTGCATCTAACTTATTTTTATATACCCATTTAGAAAACAGGGAGAATCAAGTTCATCAAATGATTCAACCGCATACTACACCAATGTAGGGATCACTACCAAAGCATCTAAAGTCATACCTACTGGAAATGGAAATCACAAACTCATTCCCGATCCGAGGTTCAAACAACCTGATGCTGATGCAGTCATGGAACACTTCATCAATCAACTGCTCTTATGGTTAAACAAAACCTGACCTTCACACCACATACTAATAGTCTTCACACAAACAATGAAGTCAGAACCTCATCCAATCTACACAATCATGCTTTGGTCAGAGATGGAAAGGTTACGGTGCAACCAGCTCAAGGAAGACAATATGAACAGGGAAGAGGTGGAGTAGGTGGAGGGTATGTGGCAAATTAGAATAGGGGAAGGAATGGAAATTAAGGACAAGCAAAGCCGATCAAGTGCTAAAACTGTGGTGGTGATGGACATATAGCTAGAAACTGCACATCTCCAAAATGCCCTCAAAATGCCGAGTACTTCAGAGACAAGATGTTACTTGTGCAAGTTCAGGATAATGGAGCTGTGTAGGATGAAGAGGAGCTGCTATTTCTTGCTGAGGGCAATGCCAAGACATATGATGCAGATGTGGATGAGCAACCAATTCAGGAGATAGGTCATAATCATCAGAATGCCTTCCAAGTCGCCAACTGTGATGCATACGACTCTGACGTCAATGATGAACCTACTGCACAGACAATTTTCATGGCTAGAATTTCTCCAATGGTCTCTCCAAAAGTCCCCTCACTACAGAAAGCTGGTCCATCCAAAGAATCAATCATCTCAGAGGTATTAAAACTATATGATAATGTTGATCAGCAAAAGATACATGATAAAGTTCAGTCGCAGGAAACTTGTGTCTCAGATATTGCTAATATGGGTAATGATAATATTGTCCCATATGATCAATATGTGACCCAATGTGAGAGTGCAATTGAAACAAGTGATGTATCTAATGTTGTCAATGATGACTATATTTTTGATGAATACACTGCTAGTGTTCCTAATGATTCTGCCATCTCTGAATTTAATGCCTATAAAGAACAAGTTTCCATTTATGAACAACGTGCTAAGTTTGAGTTAACTACCCGTGAGCAGGAGATGGATGACCAAATGCGTGCAATTATTAGAAAAAGTAATTTTAGGGAAGAAGTACTCAAACAAGAGCTATATTCCTTAAAAGAAAAGCTTAACAAAACGGCTAAGCAAAAACAAGAACTTCAAGAAAATGTGAAAGTGCTTAAACAGGAATTTAATGCTAAGGAATCAAAACTCTTAAATGAATTTTCCATCCTAAAAACTTTGAAAAACAAACTTGAAAACAAATTGTACGTACAAGGAAACACCATTTAGACTGCTCACATGATCACTAAGCATAGAGTTCTAAGTGACAAACATAGTGTGGCATTAGTTGATGAACCAAAACCTAAGGCGTCGAAGCTAGAGAAGCATGAAGGTAATCTATGATGGCAATGAAATCCTTAAGCCTAGACAGAAACCTAGTTGCGCTGAGAATACCGAGGAAGATAAAGCAGTTAGAAGAAGTAACTAGAAAGAAATTGGATGAAAAGCTTAAGAGCCCTTTATTCATAGAAAAGAAAATCGCTTATAAAACACCCAACAATGCTAAGGAAAACTGGATTGCCTTTAACAAGTTCGGACCTCAAACAGACCCCCGAAAAAGTGTTTTGGAAAAAGGATATGGACATGAAAAAAGCTGATGAGTTTGTTGAAAAGAATCCCTCATGTAGGAGAATGCTTCCTGCCACTGTTTATCACCCCAATACCCCAATGCATTTAGTTCCTAGATCTATTCCCACTAAGAGCAAGACCTTAATCAGTCAATATGTTATTTTTCAATTATTTGTTGATTTTGAGAAAACTTGTAAGAAAAGGATCACACCTACTGGGATAACTGAAGGGGAAAGAGGTTTTGAGCAAACTAAAGAATGCTATTTAACTGAGGTCATGCCTTTCTTTAAACAATTAAAAGGTCAATTTGAGAGTCTTAAAAAGGGAATGGATTCAGATATTAAAGAAATGGAAAAGGAATATGATGCAATGATAGTTGAGGTTAGTGACTATGAGCGAGAACTAAAATATAATGAGATTGAGAGGAAGAACTTGCATACCTTGAATGAGAATCTTATTTTTGAATGTCTTACTCAAGATGTGTTTTACACTGCTATGAGTTGTTCCATTAATGCTTCTCAATTTCATGAATTATCTGTTGCTCTAAAAGTTTCCCATGATCGTGTCATTGAGCTTGAAAAAACTAATTCTAAATTGCATGAGAAAATTGAACAGGATGATCATGATAATCTGGTAAAACATTACTCTAAATTGGAAGTTGAATATCTTGATTTGCAATTAAAATATCAACATCTAAAGGAAAATGTTAAAACCTCAAATATCAAGACATCCTTGGATGCTCGACTTTGATGCGCTTTTGAAATAAACAAACGTGATGAACAAATTTGAGCTCATTGCAACACGATCAGAAAAATGAGAGCCCAAATCTCACAATTGAAGGGAGAAAGAAACAATGCAAATGGATTCCAAATGCCTCCACCTTTAGATTCTCAATCTTCTCAAACTTTTCATCTTCAAAACTTGGTTAATGTTTTACAAAAGGAAAATGAGAGTTTTCTAGAAGAAAATGAAAAAGTTAAACTACACTTTAAAGAGTTATATGATTTAATGAAAGTCACTCGTGACAAGAACAACGAAAAAATAACGTCTTTACAAAAGGAAATTGAGAATCTGAAGAGTCAGAAAAAAGGGAAAATGCCACTTGTCTTCAATGAGAATGTTGCATCGAAGTCATCTACAGACTGCAAATATATTGTGACTGTTAAATACATTCCTCCTCATCTTAGAAATAATGAACGTGCGTTTCATGACTATTTCACTTACCTTAAGGATAGTCTAGAATGTCTCAGAGAGATTGTAGAAGAGGATTTCATAAATAAGCCACTTGATAGTGAAATTAGGTTTGCGTGCATTCAGGCCAAACGATCTCAAGAGCTGTTAGAATGTTTAAGAGCAACGTGTCCTAAATCCTTTTGTGAGAGAGGTAAACTGTGATGCCTTGCTCGATGCCTAGTGATAAGTATGCAACTCATTCAATGCCCGATAAGAAAGTGTCCTCAAATAGTTCAGATCCCTGCACTTCTAGATCAGGAATGCAAAAAGTAGCAAAACCAACTAATGTTCCCATAATTCCCTCTACAGGAGTAATCACTGGCATAAAAGCGAGCAGGTCAAAGCCTCCAGGCAATACAACGCAAGATAGGACCTTGCAAGCTAAGAATGTGCATTGGAAGAGAGTAGAAGACCACCATAAGAATATTAAGTTTGAGTCGAATAAAACGAATCGTGTTGATTCTAGTATTAGCTATAAGCGTACTGTAATTAATTTGAATTCTGCTACATTGAGCAAAACATGTAATGATGATTGCTTGGTTTCTGATACTAATTATGAATGTGGCGTGAATGTTTTGAATAATTCTGTTAAATCCCCTGTTAAAAGTGTTAGTGCATCCAAATATGTTAAGAAGGGTAGAAAGCAATGGAGGAAGAAGGTTAGAAAACAGTGGAAACCCACATGAAGAAAATTTAGCAATGTAGGTTATCAGTGGATACCTACTGGTCGCATATTTAGTCTTAATAAGATGTGCCCTAAATTATCTAGGTCGATGCCTATTATGAAATGGATGCCTACTGGTAGAACTATTCCTTTAAGAAGTGAACATACTTTGAATAGGTCTCTCGAACACAATAGTATTGCATCTATCCATAATAATTCCATTGATTCTACTTCTGATGTGGATGTTCCAATCATTGCTACTAACCAAATGGAACCCATTCTTGCATGGGGATCCCAATTATCCAGTTATCCATTCTTGTCTGTGTTCAACTGCAGTCGTTCAAATCGTTACGTGGTACTTGGACTCGGTGTTCCAAGCATATGATGGAGACCGTCAGCGGCTCATGAACTTCGTGAGTAAATTCATCGGAACTGTGAGATTTGGAAACGATCATTTTGGTGCTATTATGGGTTATGGAGATTACGTGGTTGGAGATAGTGTGATTTCCAGGGTATATTATGTTAAAGGTCTCGGACATAATCTATTTTCTGTTAGACAATTTTGTGACTCTGACTTAGAAGTGGCCTTCAGAAAACATACTTGCTTTGTTAGAGAACTTGATGGTGTGGAACTTCTCAGAGGAACTCGTGGTTCAAACCTATACACCATCTCTATCGAAGACATAATGAAATCTTCACCCATCTACCTGCTGTCAAAGGCTTCTAAAACTAAGTCATGGCTATGGCACCATCGTCTCAATCACTTGAACTTTGGTACCATAAACAATCTTTCCAGAAAGGACTTAATAAGAGGACTACCTAGACTTAAGTATGAAAAGGATCATCTTTGTTCAGCATGTCAATTGGGAAAAAGCAAGAAGTATGCCCATAAACCCAAACCTACAAATTCAGTTATGGAAGTTCTACATACTATTCACATGGATTGATGGATCTGGACACACACCTTGTGTCAATGATATTTTGTATAATATTATTAAGCACGCGGAATATACTTAGTAATACTTAGAAGATGGATTGTATGATGTATTGTATGTAAACACAGATTAAACACAAAACTTAAGCTCCAATATTATTGATGAATAATACAAGTGATCTTAGCTTATCACTAGGGTTACACCTTGAAGCCTTTGTGAATAATACATAGGTAATTTGACAAGTACCTAAAACAATGACCTAGGATCTCCTTTTATACAACAAGGAGTCCTTTACAAGATAAGTATAAACCTAAAATTATAGAATATACACAAGATCAATTCTATACTTATCTAGACGCGTTAAACTAAACATTATCTAATAGCAGTGGTAATAATGTACTGGCAGTGGTAATACGTTTCCACTGCTAGTATTAATCCGAGCAGTGTAAACCACAACTATCCGTGGTAACGGATTATTTCCAACAATCCTCCCCTAAACTTATGATTTCTCTGCAAATCAACAAGTTTCTTCAATCTGCATTATCTTCAAGGATTTGGGGAATTCAACCAAACACTTCACTTCTTTCTTAACTTTTGTATGGCTCTGGAACATTGATCTTGAAGCCTATGTAACAATGCTCTGACCTTCTCATTGTCTTCATGAACTCTTATTGTAGTACTAAGCATTACAGTGAGAGTTCCAGCTCTGAGTGGATACTCTTTCTCAGCAAACATGAATACATCAACTCCATCTGCTGTAGAAATATGATGAACTTCACATGAATCATAATAAAACCATTTAGTACCATAACATGAACATGAGAATTTCCAGAAGTCATCATCAACATTTGGTTCATAGAGCCTTCTAAGATTAATCCATAACTGCATCTCCTTTGTATCCTTGAGATCTTGAGCATCAAACCTTTCTTGAACTAACTTCTATAGTGTATTAAGGTCATCTCTGTCAAAAGCTTTAATAAGATCTTCAAATGTCATGAATGATGAAGTTTCACCTCCCAGCCTTGTGATTTTCCATGTTGAAGCAAAATTGCTAGCAGTGTAAACTTCCCAATCAATGATAGGATGTCTTACTTGTAGTGGTTCTGGATAAAAATCTTCTTCTTCAATTATCGTCATCATTCCAGTCATTTGTTCTTCAGTAAATTTCTCAGTAGGAATTTCTTGTTCTTCAGAAACCTTAGTCTTCTTAACAGTTTGAGAATCACTTTCTTTGACCTTTCTTTTCAAATTTGGAATTCTTGTTGCCTCTTCTTCAGAGCCCATTGGAATAAAAGCTTTATCATGTCTTAGAACTCTGTAGTAAGCTTTTTCAACTTGATCATCAAGCATTCCTTTAAATTGATGCTTTTTCCAGTTACCAACATGACAACAATAAGTCTTCATATATGCAAGTATTTGTGCCTTGGTTGGTTGTCTTGATTTCTTCTGACCCTTTTTGACTGAATTGATCACATCTTCAAGTGCTTGATTGTTCTTCATTTGAATGAAATCCTTCAACTGAGAAGATCTTTGTTCTTCAGTTAAGGATACATCAGCTACAAGGTCAATTGCCTTTTTCTTGATCCCTGGATTATTTGCAATCAAGAACTGAATATCTTCTTCAGAAGGAACATAACTAAACTCTGGAGTCTTTTCTCTTAGAATTGTAGGTTGAACAAAATCTTCCATTCTATTCAATCTTTTAGTCTCCAAAAAGCTTGCAACTTCCATTTCTTCAAGCTTCTTCTTTTCAGCAACTTGTTCCTCTTCTATCTTCTTAGCAAGTTCTCTATCAAGAGCAATCTGTGCTTGTTATTTCTTTGAAATCTTTCTTCCAGTTTTCTCTTCACTTTCCATAACTGCTTTACCTTTGTCTTTCCTCAGTTTATCAAATTCTTCACTTGCGATGGCAATAGTTGGCTCTGCGGTGGAAATAGAATCGATGGTAAAATCGGTTGCGAGAAAATATCTTGATCATCAAGTTGCTCTCCATGAGTATCAGCTTCCTTTGCTCCTTTACTTGGATCTCCTTCATCTTCAAAAACAATTTTCCTCCCCTCAGTGTCAGTACCTGTTTTCCTCCCCTGTTTAGGAGAATTTCCCAAATCGTGATCAGCTGAATCACCATCAGTAGGTGAGGATGAAGATGAAATCACCAACTTTGCAGTCTTCTTGTGCTTTTTCAACCCCTGCATCTCTTCCTTTAAGGTCTGAATCTCTTCCTTTAAGTATTTAACATCCTTGGCATGCTGCTTCTTGACATGTGCCATATCCTTCTATAGAGATTCAACCTGCTTGGCTAAATTTGTACACAAAACCATCAATTCCAATTGTTGCCCACTGCCCTCATCACTTCCAATTGTGTTACCTGTTGGGAGAGGTGAATCATGGGGAAAAGGTTCAGATCCCTCTCTAGTTGGACTAGGTTGAAGTCTAGAACCTCCACTGCTTGTTCCTAGACCAAAAGGTTGAAACTTCTGTGTTGTCATGAGAGGAGTTGGTACGTTTAGACCTTCTCTCATAGGTTTTTGAAACTGGAGGAGTATAATCAATGTTTGGAACATTAATTATGGGTGTGTTTTGTTCAGTTGTGATCTTAGCAAGCATGTGAGGAAAGAGAGGTGTAAAAATCATATTGCCATCTTTGTTCAAATTTTGAAAAACTTTAGGCTTAAGGTAACTGATTTTATAAACATTAGTATGGGGTTGCAGTTGAAACTCATTTAGCACTGCTTGCACAAACCTTGGATACATTAAAAATTTTGTTTTACTCTATACATTGCCTTTCATACTTGTAAAAATATAATTTGACCAATTAAAAATCTTATCAGTGACTAGACAAACCAAAGAATAAGCCATGGTTGAACTAAATTGTTCATAAGATGTTTTCTTTGGACTTAGACAATGTAACAGTGTATGAATAAAAAATCTCCATTGGGGACAAAAACCACTCTTTTTGAAAGTAGCCTTTTTATCAGTGGTATCATACCCCATAGATGATAAAGTATCATGAATTTCAGGCATAGGTAATGTGATGAGACCATTGAGATCACCCAATTGAAGTACTCTCCTCAAGGATGCCTCAGTAACATCAATAGTTACCCCATCCACAGTGGCTCTTAGAGCATCCACTGTTTCATGTGTATCTCCATTCTCAAGTGTTATAGACTGAGCAGAAGTCCAAAATTGTTTGATTTGAGAGATATAGATTGTGGGATTTAAAAGCAAAGCATACCTTATATGTGTGGTATGGAGAAAGTCCACAATCTGATGAAAAATAGGGCCACTCTTCTTGTTAGATTTTTGTAGGTATGCCACTAGGTTGTGCTCATCTGCAAATTTCAAAGGTGCCATAGAAACTTTTGATAAAAAACGATATTATGTCAGTAAGAATTGAAAGAATAACTAGCCAATTGAGAGAGAAAGATATATATAGGGTCAGGGTTTAGAATTATTGCGCAAGTAAAATTATCTTTAGAAAGTATGTATCACAATATGGAAAGAAGACAATTTACTTAAAATTTTAACCCTATATATATGGCAATTAGTGGTTACGTTCAACGGCTAGTAAAAATAAGTTACTGACACAATCAGTTGTAACGGCTAGAACAACAGTGGTAAAATAACACTGTCAGTGAAAACTGTGAACTAGCAGTGGTAATTTTTTACAAAAATTTCAAAGAAGCGTGGTAAATAAAATCATGTGATAATAAGATCGCTCTTATCATAGTTTTAGCAAACTACCAGCTATCAACGGATTTGATTTATCTTTACCATGAGCCGTTTGCTATGGACTAGCCAACTATTAATCATAAAAAATATGGTGAGTTGATAACCATATAATTTTTGGTAAACTATCAACCATAAACGGATTTGACAAGTCTTTACCAGTAGCCGTTTGCTCTGGACTAGTTGATTCTTATGTGGGTAAGACATGGTGAATCAATAACCATTTGTTGTGTATCTCAGATATACACCTTTTAAAAATTCAACTCCCATCAAACCTTCGTTATGTATCTGTAAGAGATAGGAATAACCAACTTGTTATTAACCAAAGTTACCTTTAACTAAACCATACCCAAGTAAAATATCTTCCAAAGTCAACCCGATAATATCCATATTTACTCCTTAACCTACCAAAATAGGAAAAAGTAAATATCCTCATTAAATAACCCTTTCAACCGACTTTGTCTATATAAGGAGGCTTGGCTTTTTTTAATCTTCATCAAATCACATTCAAACACAATATCCCTAAAAATAATCATGAGAAATCCTTCCAACACCATTGACATCTCCTCTGATTCAGAAGAAGAATATGTGATTGAGTCAGAGACTTCCTCAGAAGCATCAGGATGGTTTGGATACTTTCCTCCAGGGGCTGGCACTTCCTCCAAAAGGTATACCAAAGAAACTGCCAAGCGTGTGTCTGCAGCTAAACCTGCACAATCTCTTGAGTTCTATTCCAGCTCATCAGAAGATGATGATAAGAATGATGAAACTTATTCCATAGCCAAAGATCTGCCAAAAGCTCTTTCAATAGCACTGGAAACAGCTATCTCCAATATGAAGCAGATATCCATACCAATAAAGTCTGCAATGCTACCAAAACCTCCTCCACAAATCTTGGTATTCCATGTCCAAGAATGCAATCCACCTTTGAGAACAAAAGGAAGAGGGCACAGAAAAACAAGCATGACTATGTGGGCAAAGGCAAGAAGCCAATGGAGTAGCTGAAGATAGGTTTAGAATGTGCTAGGTTGCAGTATTTTGTGTTTTGATGATTTCACTTTGGTTGTAATGAATTATGTTTAATTAATGAAATAAAGTTTCTTTGTTTTCCTTTTTCCACTGTAAAAGCAAGCTTGTTACCACTGTTTGCAATATAGTTCCCACTGTTAAGAATAATTCCTTCATAAACATTAGTGGAAAACTAGAAAGACAAATACCAAAGAGTAACCACTCAATGTAAACAAAGAATCCTTCAAATCTGCAAATCACAAACATAACCCAAACACTGGAATCACTGTTGAGGTTAGCAATGGTTAGTGTATATCAGGGAATGAACATAGCAGTGGCTATACTCAAATAAGTCAACTCATAAACACTGATACACTTTCCAAGGCCGCAGGACGCCATTTACTTCTCAACCACTTTCACCTTCCCCTCATTAACTTACTAAGTCTTAAACTTGTATTAAAGAACCAAGCACCCTTAAACTTCTATAACACCAACACATTTCTCTTAAAATATTTCAAAAGATCACCATGAGCAGGTCTAATCTAATCAATCTTTCCTCAAACAGTTCATTTTCTGATAGTGTATGGGATGACTTTGTGTTGAACAACCCAAGCAGAGTAGAGAAAGAAGAGTTTGAAGAAGTGTCATCCAGAAAAAGATCTCATATGTCCATGAGTATCACCCCATCATTTCCTGGTCCATCAAATCTGCAACCAGTACCTCAAGATGCTTTGACCAAGGGAGATAGTTCAATAAGTTCTTATGTTTCTCCCTATGAGGACACAGATGATGAGACTTCCACTAGAGCCTTGAGTGTACCTCCCCTTGCTGCAATACTCCCAAATGAAGAGCTTCAAGCACCACGTGCAAGAGCCTTGATAGCAGCACCACCACCTGCTGGTCCTTCATCATCCTCTCCACCAGTCAGAGAAGTGGTGAGGGGATTAGCATGCCCTAGAGTGTATGAGTGGATTAACATGCGTAGAGCTCCTAAGGTGATGCCAAGCTGGGGCTTCCCAAAGGAACCATAGATGATGGATGGTGGTTAGGTTGGGGATGAGTTATGAAGTTTGTGTCTGGGGTAGGTAGTTGGTAGTTGGTGATGATGCATGTAATCAGTATTTCATGGATGTATTTTACTGCACCCTGAGTGCAGTTTTGTAATAATAATAATGATCCATGTTTTCCTTTATCTTTAGTGATCCTGCATCATACATATTGTTCTATTAACTTCATTACCAAAACTGACAAACTGTCCATCATAATGCTCAAAATCAGAAAGATAAGACTTGTTTCCAGTCATGTGCCTTGAACACCCACTATCTGTATATCCTTGATATGATCTTTTTGTTCTTGGATGTTCCTGCACATAAGAGTAAAGAGTTAGTTTCTTTTGGGGACCCAAGCCATGATTGACTTGGATCTGCCTCGTGTATCAATATAGTTAAATCTATCAAAGGTCATTGATACACCATTGGGATTGGTTGTAGAGGTATTTCCTTTAGGTTTCCATTCCCAACATGCTGAGGCCTTCACAGCATTGCCCATGTCCCCCCTTTTCTTGTTTATAACCCATGCAGTGGTAACTTTTGAATGAGCAGTGGTAACTGCTGGTTTCTTTTTAGGCACCCACTATTGGTTATAATTAACCTTTTTAGCTTGATAAGTTCCTTTCCCTGTTTGTGCAGATTTTGCAAAAGTTGTTTTGGAGTTTGCACATTTAACAGGTGACTTAGGGTGAGCAGTGTTAACAGTTTTAGCAGTGGCAAGAGTCTTGAGGCCACTTCTTAATTGAACTGATCTTGGGACCATTTTGCAATGTGAATTAAGGTGTACATTATGTTGAAACCTGTTAGTCTCCACCCTTTTATTCCCATAGACTTCCCTTCTCCCAACATGATAGTCACAATAAGCATGTAAATGATCAAAACTACCACAAATATAGCATGCCTTATTGTACATTACAAAATTACTACCTAGTTGTTGAGATTTAACATGATTCCAACTCCTCTGGTTACCCCTAGGAGCTGTAGGCTTGTTCCTATACATCTCAGCATACCTTACAGTTGGTCTAGGTTTATTAACTGGTTTCCTAGGTTCCTCTGTAATAGTATTAACAACTTTTGGGATAGAAGCCTCTACATTCTTTTTAGAATTCTCATCAACAACAGATGAGTCACTAGCACTCTCAAAAACATCATTATCCTGCTTAATCTCTTCCTCACTTTTTACCATAGTGTCCTTTAAAGGACCATATTCTCTTTCAAGTTCCTTAAAATCTTCTAAGCCTGTATGAGCTAAATGTATACCTGGAGGTGATGGAACACCTCTTAGTGGTGGAGGCACTGTATTATAACCCATACCAGACTTAACTTTACTATATACTTGAGCATTCCAAATTTTATCAATTGACTTAGACTGATGATAACATGTGTCTAAAGTTATATTGACATTTTTATTTTTCTTTTGAAGTTTTTCAAGCTCTTTTTGGTATGCTTCATTCACAGCAGTTGTATGTTCTACTTCTCTTCTAAGAAAAATCATGTCATCATTATATTTTGTCTCATTTTCCTAATAGTGCTCTATTTGCTTTTCTAATACTGCCATAGCTCTTCTAAGATTAGACACAGTATAATTAGCAGTATATAACTCTTGTCTTTCATTAGAATATAAATCATTAAGCCTTTCGACTTCTCTAGCAGCCCTACATGTTTTAGAACAACTTTCAAAGTTTTGTACCTCGAGTCGAGAAAGCCATGAGAGCAACTTCAGTAGAAACAAGAGCAGCATCTGAATGTTCTTCTTCAAGATCATCAGCCATGAAACTCCAATCATAGCTTATACCATCAATGGCCAACATTGCCTTTGGTTCTTCCACATTTGGTCCCTTCTTTTGCTTGTACCAAGTAGAACTGTTGTCCTTGGTTTTTGGTCTTCTACATTTTCTAGCAAAATGTCCAAACTTGTGGCAGTTAAAGCACTCCACTTTCTTCTTATCAAAGCCTGCAGTTTCATCACCATTGATATGAATAGGCTTGCCAGTCTTCTTGTAGAATTTCCTAGCCCTCATGCTAAGAAAAGCTATTTGCCATTTTATATCCATCTCCTCCAAGTCATCTTCATCAATTTGCTCTATGTCTTCATGAGTTAAGACAGAGCCATCAACTTGTGTGGAGATGAAAGCATAAAAGGTAGGATCTCCAATACTGGCGACCTTCTTCTTTGAACCTGCAGTGGTAACATTAACATTACCAGTGGAAACTTTAGAACCTGCAGTGGCAATATCATCATCACTTTCATCCTCAGAATCATCCATGTCCAGAGGTTGACAACAATGCCAAGCTACTAGAGCTTGTACCAAGTTTTCCTGCCTTCTTCAACCTTTGCTCAATAAGTTTGAAGTTGTTGTAAAGGTCATTGAGCTTCATTGTTTCAATTTCTGATTTGTTTTCCCCGGTAACATTGGTTTGAAACTCAAGGCAAACTTCTTAGAAACTTCAAATTGAGGTCTTCCTTTTCTACCTCAATGCCAAACACAGTCAGTTGTGTAACAATCTTCTAAAGTTTGGTGAAGATGCTATCAAGTGAGTCATTGCTTGAAGCAGAGAAGTTTTCATAACTTTGCTTCAACAATTTCTTTTGTGTCTTCTTTGTAGCACCATTACCACCAAACACTGAGCAAATCTCTTCAAACAGTTCTTTAGCAGTCTTGAACTTGCTGAATGCTATGATCTAGTCTCTAGGAAGAGTCATCAGCAGCAAACTTCTAGCCTTAAGATCATTCTTCCTTAGTGCCTTTTCAGCAGTAGATTCAGGCACATAAACTTTCACAACATCTGTGTCACCAACCTTCACAGTACTAGTCACAGGCTTGAAAGAATCACCAATTTGAATGATCTCCCATAGAGAATAGTCCTGTATGAGGAAGTATTGCTCAATCAGTATCCTCCACATCTCAAACTCATTAAGTTTGAGCTTAGGAAGTCTTGGAGTAGAAGAGGAGTTTGATTGGTTGTTTTCCATCTCCGTTGAATTGAGTGAGTAGGTTAAGCTTATTCCTTGGATCTTCTAAAACAAAATATCAGAACTTTTGCTCTGATACCACTTGATGGATCTGGACACACACCTTGTGTCAATGATATTTTATATACTATTATTAAGCACGCGGAATATACTTAGTAATACTTAGAAGATGGATTGTATGATGTATTGTATGTAAACACAGATTAAACACAAAACTTAAGCTCCAATATTATTGATGAATAATACGAGTGATCTTAGCTTATCACTAGGGTTACACCTTGAAGCCTTTGTGAATAATATGTAGGTAATTTGACAAGTACCTAAAACAATGACCTAGGATCTCCTTTTATACAACAAGGAGTCCTTTACAAGATAAGTATAAACCTAACATTATAGAATATACACAAGATCTATTCTATACTTATCTAGACGCGTTAAACTAAACATTATCTAATAGCAGTGGTAATAATGTACTGGCAGTGGTAATACGTTTCCACTGCTAGTATTAATCCGAGCAGTATAAACCACAACTATCCGTGGTAACGGATTATTCCCAACATGGATTTATGTGGACTCATGAGAGTACAAACTATTAATGGGAAGAGATATGCGTTAGTTGTGGTTGATGACTACTCCTGATTCACTTGGGTTAAGTTTTTTAGAACAAAGGATGAAACTCCAGATGTCATTATTAAACTTATTAAACAACTGCAGGTTCGACTTAACAAAACGGTTAGAATCGTCCGAACAGACAATGGAACTGAGTTTGTTAATAAAGAACTCAATGAATTTTATGAAAGTGTTGGAATCAGTCCTCAAAGAAGTGTTCCACGAAATCCTCAACAGAACGGTGTAGTTGAAAGACGAAATCGAACTCTTGTGGAAGCCGCAAGAACAATGCTAATTTACTCAAAGGTTCCAATGTTTCTATGGGCTGAAGCTATTGCCACTGCATGCTACACTCAAAATCAATCCCTAATTCACACAACTCATGGAAAGACTCCATATGAACTTGTCCACAATCGAAAACCTGATCTATCATACCTTCGTGTGTTTGGTGCTTTATGTTACCCAACTAATGACGGTCAAGATTTAGGTAAACTGAAAGCTAAAGCGGATATTGGAGTATATGTAGGATAGGCACCAAACAGAAAAGGATACTGAATCTACAACAAGAGAACCCGAAATATCATGGAAACAATTCACGTTACGTTCGATGAGCTGACCGGTCAAATGGATCCTGGACAATCCAGTTCTGGACCCGCACTTCAAAACAGTCCCATTAGTTCTTCTCTTGTACCAAACTTCTCACCAGCAACTCCATATGTACCCCCTTCAGAAGATGAATTAAAGAAATTGTTTGATCCAATGTTTGATGAACACTATGAGCCAATTGCTAATGATCTGTCTAATCCATCAACAGAGGCTTCTCCTATACCTGTCAATGAAGTTAATCCTTCAGTTTCTATGTCACTAAGTCAAGAAGCGCCTTCTGCTGATCACTCAGTCTCATCATCAATGTCTCAATGATCAAGTGTACACAATGGAAATGTTGCTGCTGTTACAGATGATGAAAATCCTTTTGCTCCTCCAGAAGATGAACCCTTTGAAAACATATTTGCTCCTGAATCATCATCTGAACCATCTTCATCAGGAGAAATTGACTTTGCTACTTCTGTTCCTCAACAACAACCACATGAACACCTTAGAAAACGGACACCTGATCACCCATTAGATATCATTGGAAACCCTTCTCGTCCAGTATCCACTCGTCGATAACTTGCAACCGATGCCTTATGGTGCTTCTTCAACTCTGTACTCTCTAAGGTCGAACCAAAAGACGTTAAAACTGCCATGAATGACGACAGCTGGTTCAATGCCATGCAAGAAGAAATTCATGAGTTTGATCGACTAGATGTATGGGAATTAGTACCAGCTCCTGACTGTGCTATGATCATTGCTCTAAAGTGGATCTTCAAAGTAAAACCTAATGAGCATGGTGATGTTTTAAAGAACAAGGCTCGATTGGTTGCAAAAGGATATCGACAAGAGGAGGGTATTGATTTTGAAGAATCATTTGCTCCAGTTGCTCGCATCGAGGTAATCAGAATATTCCTGGCTAATGCTGCAAGCAAGAATATGGTAGTCTATCAGATGGATGTGAAGACGGATTTTCTTAACGGAGATCTTAAAGAAGTCGTATACGTCAGCCAACCGGACGGCTTTGTGAATCCTGAGCATCCTACTCATGTCTATCACTTGAGGAAGGCTCTTTACGGCTTGAAGCAAGCTCCTAGGGCATGGTATGATATGCTATCAAAGTTTCTTCTATCCTTTGGATTCAGCAAAGGAGCAGTTGATCCGACATTGTTCACCAGAAAGTCAGGCAAACATTTAATCCATGTTCAAATCTATGTTGATGATATTATTTTTGCCTCGACTGACCCCAATGAATGTGATCGTTTTTCAAATGAAATGGGTTCCGAATTTCAAATGTCAATGATGGGACAAATGTCATTTTTCTTGGGATTACAAATTTCACAAAGTCCCGGAGGAATTGTTTTTATAAATCAATCTAAATATGCTAATGACACTCCCATGATAGAACGTACTAAGCTGGATGAGGACCACTCAGGGATTATGGTAGATCAAATGAAATATCGTAGTATGATTGGATCCCTGATGTACCTCACAACCAGTAGACCAGACATCTTGTTCGCTGTATGCATGTGTGCTCGATATCAGGCTAAGCCTACTAAAAAGCACCTTGAAGCGATTAAACGGGTCTTTTGGTATCTCCAAGGAACCATCAATATGGGACTTTGGTACCCGAAGGACACCGGTATGTCACTAACAGCCTATGCAGATGCTGATCATGCAGGATGTCAAGATACACGTCGAAGCACGTCAGGAGGTGCTCAGTTTTTGGGTGATAAGCTTGTGAACTGGTCTTCTAAGAAACAAATGAGTACATCTATATCCTCTACAGAGGCTGAATACATAGCCATGTCATCTTGTTGTGCTCAAATCCTATGGATGAGATCCCAATTATCTGACTATGGCTTTGACTTCAACAAAATTCCTCTGTACTGTGATAATAAAAGTGCTATTGCTCTCTCATGTAACAACGTTCAACATTCAAGAGCAAAGCATATCGACATTCAACATCACTTCATCAGGGAGCAAGTGGGAAACGGTGTGGTGGAACTCTATTTTGTGAGGACTGAGTACTAGTTAGCAGATATCTTCACCAAAGCTCTTTCTAGAGAACGTTTTGAGTTTATCCTCCCACGACTTGGTCTAAAAAGCCTTCAACCGGAAACACTCAAACGTATTCAAGAGGAAGACGAGGAGTAAAGGTCTTTCTTCATCCATCTCTTGTAAATATTTATTCAAAAAGCAAAATACAGAATTACAAAACCATCAAAAAGCAAATACAAAAATATAAAACTTTCAAAAATCCATAAAAAAAAAATATATATTTTTGTCATGTTTTCCTTGATTCGATATCATCTACGGATTTTGTGCTGTCATTCAAAGAATGACACGGGTCTTTAGATGTTGTTCGAGTGTTTATAAATCGTTTTTAAAAAAAAAAAAAAATTTGGGAGAAGGTGAAACAATGGTTTTTAGTTATTTCAGTCTATAACCCATTTTTAAATAAAGAACATAGCCATGCTTTAACGTATGTTTCAAATCTCATTCTCTGATTCTAAAAACAAATGACAAATGTTTCTTTCACAAATATTTTTCCTTCTATAAATTCTTGTGAAAAATATTTGCTATCTAATGAAAACAATGTTAAACAGAATAACTCGGACTAAATATTTGAAATTCACTTGGACTTGACATCGGTCAAAATCTCGATCTCTCAATCAACAACGTATGTCATTGATTGAGGGGGAGAATGATTTCAATTAAATCAAAAGGTTATTTTTCATCCTTATCGGTTAAATGTTTTCATAAGCAAGTCATAATTCTTCTTAAAAGCTCTCAAAAACAATTTAAATCTATAGAGATCACAAATCTCAAATGATTTGAACATTGTGATCGGGGGAGAATTTGAGATTTAAATTGGATTTAAACGGATGATTCGATAAATGGTTTCACAAGTGTTTAACAAGCTTTCCTCCCCACATGTGCCAACCGATTTCAAATTTTCCATGCACATGTTGAGGGGGAGCATCTTTTTTTAAAAAAAAAAACCA
This sequence comes from Chrysanthemum makinoi, assembly GCA_910596185.1. Taxonomy (NCBI): domain Eukaryota; kingdom Viridiplantae; phylum Streptophyta; class Magnoliopsida; order Asterales; family Asteraceae; genus Chrysanthemum; species Chrysanthemum makinoi. The sequence continues at coordinate 12,269,137 of OU343219.1, forward strand.
CAAAGCATTGTAACGTGATTGATTTGTCTCTAAGTGCAGGTTCCTTCTAATATGTGCAAAACTCTTTCAAACCTCGAGGCACATATTGAGGGGGAGAAAACTTATGAAAACCTCATCCTTCTCCTATATGCTTTATCTAATTGATTTAATCAGGGAAGTGATGTTGATATCTTCTAGAAAATGGTAATCAAAGAAGTTAATCCTTCCTCTTGCCTCCGTGTGCCAAATCGATTTCAAATAAATGATGTACATGTTGAGGGGGAGCTTTTTTCTAAAAATATCAAAAACAATTCAGGCACAAAATGTTTTGATCATGTATCACAAGTACTTGGATTGATTTTCAAATGGTTTTCAATTGGTTCCATTGGCAGAAGAACAATACCAAAAGACCAAACAAATTTACTTTTTGCATGGTGATATAAGGATGGTTAGGTTAGGTATTTGTTCCGATGATCCCGCCAGAGCCGGAGGGATCTACCCAGGGACAATTCACTAGATAGTGTAGAGTCCTTAGGTATAATGAAAAGAGGAGAAAATGAGAAATGGGAAGAGTGCGGACTAAGACAGAGCTAGTACTGGAATAAACCCAACAAGGTTCTAGTTATGAAGTCTCGGTAAGCACTGAAGGGGTTGAAGAATGAAAAAGAAATGAATATGAAAAGGGTGAAAAGAAATAGCCCTCCAATAATTCAACCTTAGGAAAAAAACCGGGTTCAATACATATGCTACTGGTGTTTACTAAGGTAACACTGGTATTGAAGACAAGACATCATGGACCTAGTGATGCACTACACTACAACTTCCCAAGCTACTCAAGTTCCTCTTAAAAGGACTTGTTTCATTCTCACGGGGAACCGAAATTATCTATTGACTTTCTCTTAGAGATGGTTGATATTGAAGAAGGAGACCCTCTCCCTAGTCTCCGGCATAGGAACCAAATGTGCACAATTGAGTCTAGAGCCTCGAGATCATCAATAAATCTCATTAGGACACTGTCAATGAAGACTCTCTGTTTCACACAATGAGGAAAGAGAGATTATATCTTATGAGTCCTACGCATTATCCTTGTGGTATTTCTAGAACATCTGAGTGATATGCAAACATATTCACAATGAAGATGGAAAGCCTTCTGGAGCCAACATCAAACAAGCTCCTGGTGGGTGGCATGTGAGATCTATCCAATAGATCAACCATGTGACAACTGAACAGAAACAATGGGGCGATTGATAATTGTGAATCAATCCTGGTTCAGGTTATGGATTGACAGATACCTTTGAAAAACCGGTCGTTGTACTTAAAATCTTTTCTCTAGCACATCGACTGTGTACTAATGTTTCAAAATTTAAAAGGTGTTTATGATTGATAATTGATTTTTCTATAAACCTTCGTTGTATTGCAAAAAAACTTTATTGAGCAGTACACGATTGTTTTTTTTTCAAATCTCTTTTCATCAATCAGTGAATCTCAAATTCGCTAGTTCACTCACTCCGTGTTGTCTTATTTGAGACGTTCCAGTTTGAGAACGGCTAGAGCAGCTGCGAAACCCTGTTAAGGAGATTCTTCGGAATTATACCTGATCACAGGCAGTACATGTATTGATCAACGGGGAACCGTGGGCCGTGTACCTCAATTCAACGAAAGTGATCAAAGACACTTTCGTGCGCTTTATTGCTAACTGTTGTATGCAGGTACACCCGACGCTTGCAGCTGATCATAATGGAGAGGTCAATCCATAGCCGCATGCTCTCACATCACATTCATTTCAAAAGAAATCATGATTAGTGCATCAATGACTCTGATATTCTCATTCCATGCTTCTGCTATGCTGCTGCTAATATCATGAATCAACGAAAGCGTCTGCTACTCTGATGAGAAGATATCATGATCCAGAATGTGAGCATGTCGGTCCAAAAGTCACAACATCACATAATACCAACACCACAAAGGATGAGTCAGAGATTTATGGTAGCTGATGATCTCAAAGATGGCTCAACACTTATTATCACGTGGATCAGTTAAAGACCTCCACCTGGATTATCCAAACATGCAAAAATGAAGAATCAAATACTACGAGCTACTGAGCAAAGAACAGGAACATGGATCCAAGAACAATCTTAATGTAATATCTGTTTGTATTCAATGAAATTTGAGGTGACCTCCTTTAGGGGGAGATTGTTAGGATTTAGTAAATCCAGTTATTAAAGTGTCGGTCACCTCAAGTGTATGTAATCGTTAGAAAGCTCGTAGTCGTGGTTATTATATGTTAAGTAGTATTTAGTTTTGTAACATCGTGGAGGACGGACGGGTCTTTACCCACTGTATGCGTGATCCACAGCCGGTAGGTGGCGTTTTATGTAAGACTATATATACTCTCTACCTCCCAAGGTAGAGAGTTGGAGCTCATAATAAGATTTTCACTTTCTCTCACTAAGTTCCCAAAACTCTAACTATTTCTCTCTCTAAAACCTCATCTTGTACGCCTAGTTTGATCATGATATGATGTGTTTGTGAAATCCAATATGTTACATTATTGGATGCAAGTGTTGACTATGATATTATATGATTCTTTGATCCACCTGTTTACCATGCTGGTATATGATTACATGATTTCACTGTCTACTATGTTAGTATGTGGTTACCTGATTCATCTGTCATCATGCTAATATCTGATTATCTGCTTACCATGCTATTATGGACTATTTGATTAGATGCAGTTTGCCATGCTAGTATGTCATCCTTTGATTTATCCGTTTATCATGTTATACTTCGTTCAGTTATTTCATGGGCTATGATTATCATTTAGTAATCCTCTTGGCTATTTGTGACTACCATGTTTGTACTTCTGTTTGGTATTTTCCGATGCTTTTGATCTGCCATGTTTACACTTCTGTTCATGCTACTGGTTGATGAAGGAATATGGTTCAAGTCATGTTATCTGTCTAGTTGACTTGTTTAGTTGTCATGCTATATTCTGGTTCAGTTACTTCATTTGATTATGATGTTCATTCACTATTTCCTACCTATACTTGTGACCGACATGCTTATACTTCTATTAGTATCTCAGCTTGTTATGTTATTTATTATGTTTATTAATTGTTGATTTTCTGACTTGTGTGATTGCCATGCTTACATTCTATTCAGTTGATTTCGCCCGATTATAGAATTCAGCTTAGCTTAGGATATTGTTCATCAACTCCTATATGATTATGTTCCGATACTTGTATGTTTGGGTTATTTATATGTGCTTATATTTGTTCAATGATTCGCTGCTTTGCCTTGCTTGGGCTTTCTTCGATTTTTTGTTCCTTCTGGATATATGTTAATATTGTGTTATGCAGGTTCCTCATTGACTCATAGACTCTGTTAATACAAATAAGCCGTAAAAACGTTTATTTATATTTTACGATCTTCTAATGTTTTGTCGATAACAAATGTAAAATCATATTAACGAAACAAATAAAATACGTAAATGGTTTGAACTAATAGTTTCTAACATATTCACATTTTCACATAAGACACTAAAACAAGTATAAGTGATTTTATGATTTAGTAATACATATGTACAACAACTAGTATTTACATATTTAGATAAAATATACACATAACTAGTATGTAGTATATTGGGTAATATAAATGGGTAGAAACTTAAGTATCACAACCCATTGGGCAAATACATTGAATGTAGTTGGGTACAACCCAAAGCCCATAACCCATGGATCTTGACCCATAACCCATTGCATGATATCATGTTTAGATCACATATGGATAATACCCATAACCCATGGATTAACCCATACCCAAGTGACTAAGTGCATTGCACTCAAAGATACATTGTATCTAGCCAAAGATCCATGGTTCAACCCATGACCCATGACCCATAACCAAAATACCCATGGGTAAAGAGGAGCATTCCACGGATCCTTAGCTTTGTGCTAGCCGGATCCCAAGTGGAAGGGATCCGTGGGATCCGGGGAACAGTAGGATTTTCCTCTATAAATAGTGAGCCACTTCTTCATTATTGATCATCTCTTTCTAACACACTTTCCCCCTGAGTTAAAACTTACTAACCTTAGATCCAAGAGATCTATGTTTGTAGTTTTGTTTTTGTGTGATCTTTAAGGTTCCTCTTAAAGGCAATATCACCACCTTTGAAGTCAAGCAAGCTCAAGTCCATGAGTTGCCAAGCTTCCTCATCATCAAGGCTACTGAAGTCTTCTTGTTGATGATTCCTTTCTTTCCTAAAAAAGGTGTAGTGTTGAAGACATTAGTGAAAGATGTCTCAAGTGTTAAGACGAAGATATTAGTGAAGGGTATCTATCATCTATAACACAAGCACTTGTGGTAGGTGCTTAGAAGTCAAGACAAAGAAGCATTAGTGAAAGGTGCTTAGAAGTCAAGACAAAGAAGCATTAGTAAAAGGTGCTTAGAAGTGAAGACACAAGACATTAGTGAAAGGTGTCTTGTAGATCTAGTCAAAGGCATTAGTGAAAGGTGCCTTAGATGTACACTCGATATGGTGTGTTTCGATGTACAAGATAGAATAGTATTAGATCCAAGGATATTGATATCCTTGATGATGTTGTAAAGAGTAGATCTCCTTTGGGATTAGTCGTTGGTGTAGTGTGGTAGTAGTTCCTCCATTGCAATGGAACTAGGTGCTTAGCCTAGTACCTAATAAAGGGTAGGCGACGTTGTGAAGGTGTAGTTCACCTCAGAGTGAAAGAACTCGGTTGTTAGCCTAGCACCGTATAAAGGGTAGACGACGTTGTGTAGGTGTGGTTCACCTTGGAGTGAAAGAACTTGGTGGTTAGCCTAGCACCGGAAAAAGGGTAGGCGACGTTGTGAAGGCTTCTCAGCCATAAGGAGATTGGTGTAGTGATTATGAACTCTCGAGTAGGTGACTCGGGGAGTAGAGTAGGGCAAGGAAGGTGTCCTTGTAGCCGAACCACTATAAATACTCGTGTTGTGGTTTTGTGCTTCTTACTCTTATCTTTTCATTACTTACCTTTATATGCTTGTTTATCAACATCTAACACACACATCCAAATAGATTGTCATAAGTCAATCTAAATAGATTAAAAAAGAAGTTTTAATTGGCAAAACTATTCAACCCCCCCTTCTAGTTTTCCACAATTGGCATCAGAGCCAGGTTACCAAGTTTCTTGAAGTATATTGTACTTTAAAAATTTGATACGATGCATAGTTAATTGAAAACTACAAAGAAGGTTTTTCATAAAAACAAACACCATGTCTTTTAAAACTATATGTTTGGATGTTGATTTGATAACAACAGTTTTCTTATTTACCTTTTTCATTTAATTGCACTAATCTTCTTTGTCATGTTGATTAGTCAAAGCTCATACCCACCAACCTTTAGGAGTCGCTTGGTAACAAGAATACCAAGAAGGTATCTTAATCGCAAAGGAGTAGGAATTGTCTAAGTGACATTTGTTGTGTCATTTGTAAAGACATTCCTAAGTGCGCTAGAGGTATGATTTTCCTTTTATTTTGCTTAATAATTAAGTATACCTATTTAGGTATTTATATGAATATTTTTTGTGCTTTTACATGTTTTACATGAAGCTTCATTAGGAAGCCTTTTTCTCACATACGTGTTTTACTTCTCGTCTAAAGTCATGGTATATAAAACTTATGTTTTGTCTCTTTTTAAATCCAATAATAAAACATAACACAAATTTCAAAAAAATTCCTCCTTCCTTATTAAACTCCACCATCGACCTCTCTACCAAACCCTCACCTTTTCAAATCCTCCAAATTCAAAATTTTCTCTTATTCAAAAACTCCATCTTCCTCCTCATTTCATCTCAACCAAAACCAAGAAGATCCGTCATCAACATGGTTTACATCGCACTCGTGATCATCGCCCTAATACTCATTGCACTTGTGTTCCCTATGATGAAGTTCACATATGGAGACATTTACTTTGTGTTGTTAATCTACATTGGGATCATATACCCAATCCTTTGTATCATCCTTAGTATTAAAATGCAATATTATTAATAATCTAGTTTATCTAGGTTATTTTCATCATAATGTGTTTGTCACTTATTTTGATTTATATGTTTTATATTCTTTCGTGATACATTAGAAGTCATGTATGCATGCTAAAAGAAAATGTAGGATAAAACATATTTCGTGGTATAAAAATTGTAAAACCTATGTTTTGTTATCAAAATATGTTTACTGTTACCTACAGATCCACGGATCCCGGAAGTTATACTAGCCGGATCCCTTTTGTAAAAGAACCGTGGGATCCGTCCTACTAGAAAATAGTCTTCATGCAAGATTAAAAAACAATATCTTTCTAAATGTAATAATCCACTAGAAAGTCAAAACCTTGAGAATGTTAAAGTGTTAAATACCATTGTTAATAAAAATCTAGTTAAAACATTAGATTATCATAGGTTGACCACAAACATCTCCTTTTATTAACTTATCAATTTTATAGGTTCAACTATGACGCATGAATATGAGTTTGATTTTTAATTCACTAGCGTCTACACTCCAAACATCTCTCTCGAACCCAACACACCTGGCAATCATGTCCGTGGGTTCAATAATCTCGAAAACCGTCACTTCCACGAAGGGCGTATTGTAGACACCTCTCTACAATTCGAAGAAGGTATCAATACCTCCTTTCGAGCCATAGAACTAGAATGCCTTCTTGAAATCAACGAGAAGATATGTCCAAGGTTCATAATGGAATTCTTCCGTCAAGTCGAACTCATTCGTAACGAGGATCGCTCTCTATCTCTTTGGTTTTATATCAAAAACCAAAAGTTTACTCTAACCCTTGGGCATTTTGCTCACATCCTTCGGATTCCAAATCATGGACAATGTGCCTTCACGAAGATTGGTCTCTTGATTCTCTCTTCAACTTTCGTGAAGAAAATAGTCCATATTGTTCACACATACCCTCTCCCGAAGATTTAAATCGCATAATATGCAAACCTCGACCATATTACTCCGATCCAAACATTATATTTACAAGGGATATCCGAGAAGAGTACAAGCCTCTTGCACTCATCCTACCTGAAAATGTTTGGAGTCTTAGGGGAAATCGAGAAATTCTTCCCGCTTGTTGTGCTCACATGTTGTCCTGTTTGCTAACACAACAACCATACAATCTCGCCTACTTCTTAAAGGTGAATTGCAAATCTTCAAGGCTCCAAGAATAAACTCATCCCTTATGGAATGTTACGGAACGCCTCTATCATAATGTTATGCACTTCAATCCTCAATTTCAAAGTCCGTTGTACGTACTTGTGAACAAGATGATGGAACCGCTAAACATATCTCTCATGAAGACTTTCTTCACTCTTGATTCCACCAACACTCATCAATCACATAATGATCCTCCTAGCAAAAACACTCAAGGAAACTAATAGTATTCCAAAGTAGGATCAAATCTCTTGTACTCGTGCTTTATCAATGTAATCCAATTTCCTTCATGAAATAAAACATCTTGCACTTGATATCTTAGTATTAGAACTTTTTTTAGATTGTCCTTGAGATATAATGCATTGTCAAGATCATTGCATACCTTTAGTAAAGGTCCTGCTGAGCAGATGGGCGGATCCCAAAGATTGTACTAGGCGGATCCCTACTCTTAGGGAACTGTGGGATCCGGCAAACAGAAATTGCAATTGCAAGCATTATATTTCAAACATATCCTTAGAACACCTCACACACTAAGCTTAACATAGTGTCTTAAAGCAAAATTAAGTCCTTATCAATATAGGTTGATCTTTCCTACTCATACATAACTCACCTAGATCACACTCTAAGACGATTATAGATCTACCATTTCATCCTTAATCCATTACTCTTCCGCTCTTAAACTCATACTTCACTTTTTGTTTTTTTGATCTCTCCCATCTAGCCTTAGAGATCTTTCGATTATGGCAAAATTGATCATTAATCATCCTCACCTCAAAATTGATCAAAGTTGATCAAAATCTAGTTTTCCCATCTCAAAGCTTCTAGGATATTTTCCAAAACACTATCCTAAAACACAACCTGATCTCTAGGATCATTTAGCTTCAATTGACACTCTAAATCTTTAGTGTCATCCTTGCTCACCCATTGGTACTCTTGAAAGTTCCAAATCCTTCCATAAATAACAATCATTAGCTACATCATTCATTACCTTCAAGCACTCACGCACCCCTTCATTTAAAACATTTAGGAGGACTGAAACACTCAAAATGATATAGGTCTTAGATCTTAGAAACATCATATCCATCCTTTCAGTGCGCTAAAAATTTGGATCCCTAGGATTAGCCTAGACAGATCCCTCTGAGGAAGGAACCGTGGGATCCGGATGACAGTTTATGTCAAATCTTTCAAAAACAATCATTTTAACTCATCTTCCTAACTCAAACACTCCATCTCATCTTAAATGAGTTCCTAGATCAGTGCAACCTCTGAAGTTGACTCTTGTGCATGTCAATCATCACATTCCAATGAATCCTAGTGGCTTAAGGCATAAATGCACTTGCCAAATCTCTTAGTTTATAAACCACCTTGTTAGGACCTCCATAGTCATCACTCTCATCCTAACTTTCAGCTCTTGCAACCTCTTGAAATCATCTCATCATGAGGAAAACCCCAAGTAGTAACTTATCCACCAAAGAACCACCCATGAAAAGAGCTCGTGTTATACACGAAATTTCTTCAACCGAATCATCTCCCATCAAACCAACAAACGATAGAATTCTTCATCATCCAATAAAACCAATTCCTAAAAGGATAGTACCTACAAAACTACCTATGCCAAACACCACCATACCTCCTAGGCCAAACAATATCATCTCCACTAAACCATCACCATTGGTTCCTAGAGCTATTTCATTTACATCCCCACTATCATCACCTCACCTCTACAATTTAGAGGACTTGCCTCCTAGGCCATCTCATCCGCCAACAACATTCTTCTCATTAGGAGAAATAATGGTTCAAAATCAAGGTGTTGAGTCAACACTTGCTCCGACTTCCTTTTCGCCATTTCCATTATATAATCCCATTTGGATTATGAGAAATCATCAAAGTCAACCACCTGACCATATGGAAGTTGACACTTCTCTACCATCACCATCATTTTTGGTTGAGTCACTCTCAAATGCACCTCCACCTATTCCTCCATCGTTTGAAGCTCCACAAGCCGCTTCAGTTGATCCTTCGCATCAAGCCATTTCACTTCTTCCACCACCACTACCTAGCCATGACAAAGATTGCTATCATTGTCAACATGTTGAAAGTTTGATACATGAAGTACGAGAAGACCAATGTTTCATGTTCTATCATCTCCTCAAACGTTTCGACGAGATTAAACCTAAACAAAACTTGAGCTAGACGATTTTAGTGGTGTCCTAGCATCAGGTGATAGTTTGTTTAGAAATTCCTAGTCATGTATTTTCTTATTTTCTTAGTTTTTAGAGTCATGTATATCATAACTCTAGTTTTAATAAATGGAATTACATGCTACTTGTTATTTTGTTGAGCATATGATTTGTGTGATAACATTACTTGTTATATCACCCTGGCTGTAATTGAACAGATAATACGGATCCCTCATTATTGCCGAGACGGATCCCTACTAGGAGGGAATCGTGGGATCCGTAAGACAGAAAGCTTTCTTTCTACTAACTTGAATCACTTTTGCAGGAAATTGTGAATTATACTTGATTTCTAACCTTTGTTTTGTAGTTATTCAATTTACATATGAAGACTATGACATCCTAAAGCTAGGGGGAGCTTTATGTCAAAGCAATACATTGCAAATTACTTGCAATACTAGGTTTACATTTCGTGACATCCCTTTGCAAAAATTGCAATCATTAAGGGGAGCACATTAGTCTCTTAGGCGATATCTTTTGCAAACTTATTTGCAAACAAACTAGATTAGTATCATTTACTTCGCCTTACATAGGAATGGACTCGTCAAGGGGGTGTAAAGACGAGATCCTTTCCCGTTATTTGCTCTCTATTTCTTTTTACTTTTAATTCTTTCACATGTTTTTTAAAAAAAAACAATGTGTTGCCTTCCGTCAAACACTTTTTGTTTCGACAAAAAGAGGAAGAAGAAAATAAAAACTACAAATTCAAACTTTTACGAATTTTAGCTTTTCCTTAAAATAATTTTATGTTTTGTCATCAACAAAAAGGGGGAGATTGTTAATACAAATAAGCCGTAAAAACGTTTATTTATATTTTACGATCTTCTAATGTTTTGTTGAAAACAAACGTAAAATCATATTAACGAAACAAATAAAATACGTAAATGGTTTGAACTAATAATTTCTAACATATTCACATTTTCACATAAAACACTAAAACAAGTATAAGTGATTTTATGATTTAGTAATACATATGTACAACAACTAGTATTTACATATTTAGATAAAATATACACATAACTAGTATGTAGTATATTGGGTAATATAAATAGGTAGAAACTTAAGTATCACAACCCATTGGGCAAATACATTGAGTGTAGTTGGGTACAACCTAAAGCCCATAACCCATGGATCTTGACCCATAACCCATTGCATGATATCATGTTTAGATCACATATGGATAATACCCATAACCCATGGATCAACCCATACCCAAGTGACTAAGTGCATTGCACTCAAAGATACATTGTATCTAGCCAAAGATCTATGGTTCAACCCATGACCCATGACCCATGACCCATAACCAAAATACCCATGGGTAAAGAGGAGCGTTCCACGGATCCCTAGCTTTGTGCTAGCTGGATCCCAAATGGAAGGGATCCGTGAGGATCAGGGAACAGTAGGATTTTTCCTCTATAAATAGTGAGCCACTTCTTCATTATTGATCATCTCTTTCTAACACACTTTCCCCCTTGAGTTAAAACTCACTAACCTTAGATCCAAGAGTTCTATGTTTGTAGTTTTGGTTTTGTGTGATCTTTTAGGTTCCTCTTAAAGGCAATATCACCACCTTTGAAGTCAAGCAAGCTCAAGTCCATGAGTTGCCAAGCTTCCTCATCATCAAGGCTACTGAAGTCTTCTTGTTGATGATTCCTTTCTTTCCTAAAAAAGGTGTAGTGTTGAAGACATTAGTGAAAGATGTCTCAAGTGTTAAGACGAAGATATTAGTGAAGGGTATCTATCATCTATAACACAAGCACCTGTGGTAGGTGCTTAGAAGTCAAGACAAAGAAGCATTAGTGAAAGGTGCTTAGAAGTCAAGACAAAGAAGCATTAGTAAAAGGTGCTTAGAAGTGAAGACACAAGACATTAGTGAAAGGTGTCTTGTAGATCTAGTCAAAGGCATTAGTGAAAGGTGCCTTAGATGTACACTCGATATGGTGTGTTTCGATGTACAAGATAGACTAGTATTAGATCCAAGGATATTGATATCCTTGATAATGTTGTAAAGGAGTAGATCTCCTTTGGGATTAGTCGTTGGTGTAGTGTGGTAGTAGTTCCTCCATTGCAATGGAACTAGGTGCTTAGCCTAGTACCTAATAAAGGGTAGGCGACGTTGTGAAGGTGTAGTTCACCTTGGAGTGAAAGAACTCGGTGGTTATCCTAGCACCGTATAAAGGGTAGATGACGTTGTGTAGGTGTGGTTCACCTTGGAGTGAAAGAACTCGGTGGTTAGCCTAGCACCGGAAAAAGGGTAGGCGACGTTGTGAAGGCTTCTCCGCCATAAGGAGATTGGTGTAGTGATTACGAACTCTCGAGTAGGTGACTCGGGGAGTGGAGTAGGGCAAGGAAGGTGTCCTTGTAGCCGAACGACTATAAATACTCGTGTTGTGGTTTTGTGCTTCTTACTCTTATCTTTTCATTACTTACCTTTATATGCTTGTTTATCAACATCCAACACACACATCCAAATAGATTGTCATAAGTTAATCTAAATAGATTAAAAAAGAAGTTTTAATTGGCAAAACTATTCAACCCCCCCTTCTAGTTTTCCACAGACTCATTGTGCTCATTCGTTATGATTTTGTTATCAATCTCCCTTGTTTCGTTTTGTATTTTTGACTAGGTTTAGATTTTGTGTTGTTATATCTGTTCACTGGGCTTTTTAAGCTCAACTGCATTTTCTTTTCCATGCGGCAGGTACCAAGTAGGATGTTGGGCTTCGATGGGTTGAGAGTAGGAGCATTTGAGTGAACCGACCCTAGTTTCCCTATCATATTGGACTCTTTTTGAAGATCCTTGTTTTGATATTACGTTTTTTTTGACATATTGGATTTTGTATTTCCTTGTAAGTCATTCGTCTATATGACTTGATATTCTATTTAATAAGACTTTCGCTTGAAAATTTCATTATTATGTTCTGATATGACTCCATAATGTGACATTCGGACCCTTGGCGGGTCGGGTTGTTACACTATATGTAAATGCTTTACAAAAATAACATGTATCCTTATAATTTTACTTATGATAACATTATATTTGTTATCAACAAAACACAAAGAGATCGCTAAATATTAATAAACGTTTTTACGGATTATTTGTATTAACATATTGAATTTTTCTTTTTTCTCATATACGATAGCAGGAAATTTCAATTCATTAAATTTCAAATACTCAATATCATTACTATCAAAGTCCCATCTAATTTCACCATACCTGTCATTTTTCCAATTGTAGACTTGATTATTTTTCTTTGCCATTTAAGTCTCATACCGAACATATTCCTCCATTGTCATGTCATAGTAATCCATATCCTGAAATACATTATCTAGAAAGAAATACAAAAATACAAAAATACCAATTAAACTAGTAAAATAGTTAAAATTAATTCCCGGAAACTTTATGTATTCTTATAGGTCTATATATTTTATTACCAAGTTTTACTGTTTATATTTTTACGAATGAACTTATAGACTAACACTAACAGGAAGTGGGCCCGATCAATGTAGCTAGTGGGGTAAGCACGAGTCGTCAGGAGTGAACTACTAATATAGTAATCTTAAAGGTATTCTAACTATCTAATTAACTTAAAATAATACAAATGGGGGGTTTAGCCTGAGAGACTAGCACGAGTTTGATTTTTAATTAAACTAATAAAGCAATTAAATAAACTAAATAAAACAAGACAAATGATAGAAGTAAAAAGGCACTAAATCAAGATGATTCTAGTTAGGTACAGACCTACCTTGGTAATTGGCTAATGTAAACAAGATGGGTCTTCTCCCTTAATCCAAGGATCTGACGAGGGTTGATGTAGTCACCATTAACGAAGCCCGCATAAAGTACTTCAACTATTATTTATAATCTATTTAAGTGACATAAATGCAACCTAAACTTCTAACGAGTTTTACTAACTTATAAGACTCATTCTTGTAATCATCTATCTAGCATTACATGTACTAGTCATAATAAAAGAACCTACTTTGGGAATCTTCTCGACTTTTGCTCCTAAGCTAGGACAATGTAGATGGTATCCTACATTCAATTATCATAATTCAAATCTAATTTTTATAATTCAATAACCACGTTATACCGTAGTTAAGTTTAATAATTTAAGCATAAACCCTAGATCTAGTTACAAGGCAACCAAGAACAAGTAAATAAACAAGCATAGGCGATAAACATAAATAATATCCAACGAGGTAAACTACTAATCGATGTAAAACATATTAAAAACACATAATCTTCATAAACTTGGCTAACACTTAAGGGTGTTAGTCCATAATAAAAGTAACAAAGCAAACAAATAAAATCATAGCGTAAATTTATGAAATGTAGTAAATACGATACACTAACTGAATGATTATATGATGAAACTAGGTTACAAAGAGTTCTTGTTGGATCAGTCCTAGATAGATCTTTTGAGCCTTTAATAAAGCGATAGAATACTTATGAAATCACAAGTAAACTATGGAGAACCTCTTATAAACTTATGCTTACACGGAATATAAACACAAGAGTTAAAGAAGGCAGTACCAACTAAATACTTTGATCCTCTATGGATCTATATTAATTCACTAAGAATGTTTTCAAGCACGTACAAAACTCATAGCCGCAGGTTTCTTTTATACTATAAGAAACCCTAATACAGCCCATTACAAAACGTGTAGAAGATATGCATTATCTCTTCCTAATATAACTCATGCATATCCTAACTAAATACTAATAATACGGATACTACTATCCGCAGAAGCAATAACTATCAACAGTAATAATACTATCAACAGAATCTGCACTATCAGCAGAAACACCTATAACTAACAGTAGGAACCTATATGTAGGATCTTAATATATTGTGTTGATGATGATTCGGGTGGCCTTGGATGGTGATGAATCAAGTATTCCATGGTTTAGAGAGAGGAAGAGATGAGGGGGTGTTCTTGCTAGAGAGTTGTTAAACAAAATGAAAGGTTAGATTAATGAGAAGCACCACCCCTTCCAAGGACGGAAGGGGTATTTATAGTTACAAATACTACGTCCTCATATCGGACTGTGGATCAGGCATACAGTAGGTAAAGACCCGTCCTTCCTCCACGGTGTTACACTAAACTAATCTACGCTACTAACTAACTATTTAACTACTGAATAACGTAAATAACGACACGTCTACGAGCTAACTTATGCTAGACCATAATTGGGGTGACCGACACTTTAACATGGAATTTCCATTTCCTAACAATCTCCCCCTAAGGGAGGTCACCCCATGAAATACATTTTGCATCCTAGCATTCTATCTTTGTCTTAAGTTCAGAGCTCGTAGACTTCAAATCTTCAAGTTCCGCAATCTTTGTGCTTTAGAAGCGATTCTTCAAAGTCCGCATTGATTTGTACTTTAAGTGGAGGCCTTTAACTGATCCACATCTTTGATGATCTTCGAGCTTTCATTGAGATCATCAGCTACAGTAAATCTCTGGATCACCCTTTGTAGTGTTGCCTTCATGTGATGTTGTGATTTTTGGACCGACATGCTCACACTTTCTGGAACATAGGCACTTGTTATGATTTCTTCAAATTAAGTGTGGATGCTGTGAGCATGCGGCTTTGGATTGACTTATCAATTCTGATCAGCTGCAACCGTCCAAATGCACCTGCAAACAACAGTTAGCAATAAAGCACATGAAGGTGTCTTTGATCACTTTTGTTGAATTGAGGTACACGGCCTGTGATCAGGTATAATTCCGAAGAATCTCCTTGACAGGGTTTCGCAACTGCTCTAGCCATTCTCAAACTGGAACGTCTCAAAGAAGACAACACGGAGTGAGTGAACCAGCGAATTGAGATTCACTGATTGATGAAAGATTGATTTGAAAACAATCGCGTATTGCTTGAAAAAAGAGTTTTGCAATACGACGAAGGTTCTATAAGAAAGATCAATTTTTAATCAAAAATACTTTTTGTATTTGAAAAGAGTACACATTCGATGTGCTAGAGAAAAGAACAGATTTGCACATCGAACGGTTTTTCCAAAAGTATTGTTTCAATCAATGATACTTTTTGTGTTTGAAAACATGAATACACATTCGATGTGCTAGAGAAAAGAAGATTTGCACATCGAACAGCTTTTCCAAAAGTATTCGTCAATTCCTTTCCTGGACCAAGGTTGATTCAAGAGTGAATCGCCCCATTGTTTCTGTCTAGTTGTCACAAGCTTGATCTTTAGAAAAGACTTCACATGTCACCCACCAAGAGCTTGTTTGATGTTGGCTCTAGAAGGATTTCCATCTTCATTGTGAATATTTAACATATCACTCGGATGTTCTGGCAATACCACAAGGATAATGCGTAGGACTGATAAAATATATTCTTACTTTCCACATTGTGTGAAACAGCAAGTCTTCAAGAATTTTGTGTCCTAATGAGATTTATTAGATGATCTCGTGGCTCTAGACTCAATAGTGCACACTTGGTTCCTATGCCGGAGACTAGGTAGAGGGTCTCCTTCTTCAATATCAACAATCTCTAAGAGAAAGTCGATAGATTATGTAGGTTCCCCGTGAGAATGAAACAAGCCCTTTTAAGAGGAACTTGAGTGGCTTGGGAAGTTTAGGTGCAGTGCGTCACTGGGTCTATGACGTCTTGTCTTCAATACCAATGTTACCTTAGTAAACACCAGTAGCATATGTATTGAACTCGATTTCTGCCCTAAGGTTGAATTATTGGAGGGCTATTTCTTTTCACCCTTTTCACATTCATTTCTTTTTCATTCTTCAACCCCTTCAGTGCTTACCGAGACTTCATTACTAGAACCTTGTTGGGTTTGTTCCAGTACTAGCTCTGTCTCAGTCAGCACTCTTCCCATATTCTTACTTTTCTCATTTTTTTTCTTCATACCTAAGGACTTCTACACTATCTAGTGGATTGTCCTTGGGTAGATCCTCCGGCTCTGGCGGGATCGTGGGAACAAATACCTAACCTAACCATCCTTATATCACCATGCATAAAGTAAATTGGTCGGTCTTTTGGTATTGTTCATTCCTTCTTGAAACCAATTGAAAAATCATTTGGAGAATAAATCAAGGTACTTGTGATATAATATCAAAGCATTTTGTACCTTAATTGTTTTGATCATTTAGAAATGCTCCCCCTCAACATGTGCATATGATTTTATAAATTGTTTAGCACATGGAGTTAAGAGTTCTTTTTGAAATAAATTCTTGACGACAATTTCCATGGAAAAAGCCCTTTGATTTTCTTTGGTAAATTCTCCCCCTCAATATGTGCATAGGATATTTGAAATCATTTTATCACATAGAGGAAAGAGTTCTTTTGAAGCACATCCACGATTACAAAAGCCATTAAAAAACCTTTAGAAAATAATCAAGGTACTTTATGTTGAAACATATAAATCTTTGTACTTTGAAAGTTTTTTTTTTTTTTTTTTTTTTTTTTTTTTTAAATGCTCCCCCTCAATATGTGCTTCGAGATTCGAAAGCGTTTAGCATATATGGGAGAGCAGTATGCACACTTGAATCAAAATGATCATCTTTTATCAAATTTCTTTATTAAATCACAAATTCTCCCCCAATCAAAAATATCAAACTCTTTGAGATTTTGGATCCCAAGTGATTTAATAAGGTTTGAAAAACATGGGAGAATATGTGCCTGATTTAAAAGGTCTTCTGGTTTATGGTTAAATGCTCCTCCACAATCATGTGCATTATGTATTTCAAAATTGTTTGGCACATGAGGGAAGGAGTGCTTTAGAAACAATCACCCTTTAAAACCGATTTGAGATTTAAATCACGATCTCTCCCCCGATCAAAAATTTCAAACCAATTGAGATTTTGGATCCCGATTGATTTAAATCATTTGGAAAATTTTAGGGGAAAGACGTGGCAAGATTTAATTTTTTTGAAATTGACTGATGATGACCAATTATAGATATTAAAGATTGTTAGTGTCAGGTATGATAGTTTTTAAGAGATCTTTAAGTAAAATAAAACAATTTCACAATCAAACAAGAACAGAAAAAATTTCATTTTGAACGATCTTTGGGTTTTACAGAAAAGCATACCATGACATAACATTAAATCTTTAGATCACCACTTATTTGTACAAACGGACTTGATTGATGAAATATTGTTTGAAAATATTTTATTTTAAATCACTCTCCCCCTTAATCGATGACCGTAGTCGATGATTGAAAACATTCTCCATTTTTCAAACATTCTCCCCCTCAATCAATGACTTACTTTTCTGAAAAGTTTAAAAGCGCTGAAGTCATTCATTGAGTTTTCAATTTTTTTCGAAAACTCTGAATCTGATTGATTTACAAGCAACTCATTTACCACCATTTTGTTAAAACAAATATTTTTCTGAAGAAATTTAGATGGAAAAACATTTGTGTAGGAACAGCAGTCTCTTTGACGACATGCTTTCCTTGTTTTGTATTTAGGATAAGTGCACGAAATTTTTGAAAATTGGTTTAGCGTAACACTTTCCTTTCTTGAAAAATGGGTTGCTATCTGAAATAATAACAAGCCATTGTTTAAGCACGGGTTACAGTCTGAAGTAACTGCAAGCCATATTTTGAGACATGTTTTGGAAAAAAATATTTACACCTCCTACTCGAACTACATCTATGGTCACGTGCCATTATTGAATGACATTTCTAAGACCGTAGATGTTATCGATACCAGAAGACATGTCTTGAGAAAAACATATTTTTGGTATTTTTTAAATTTTCTGATTTTTATGGGTTTTTTTTGAAGGTTTTATATTTTTGTATTTTCTTTTTGTTGGTTTTATGTTTTTGTATTTTGTTTTTTTGATAAATATTTACAAAGATAGAGTAGATGATATAGTTTAAGAAGATAATGATACGAGTACCGAGATATCGAACATCAGGTCGTAGAAGATAGAATTTGTCATCTCTTAAACTTCCACCACCAAAGCTTCAGAGGCTCCAGAATAGAAGATAGAACATGAGCCTTTGAGAAAGAGAGACTTTGGCAGCTTCCCCCCAAACCGAAAATCCATTAGATGAGTATATTCGAAGCTCTATTTCAAGCTTGCCTTAGCCAGGTGCACAGAGAAGCACACCATTATCATAAATCCCACTGCTCCTTTTAAGAACGATAATCGAGATTCTCCGTTCGGGGTTATATCATCCAAAAGAAGAACAACAACGTATCATCCCATGTTTAAATAATCTTTTCAAGTTCCTTTTCCATTGAAGTCTGAAGCGATCCATACCAAAAAGTTGTCAAGAAACCACTTCCCCCAAGTAGACGAATTGATACAGTCAGTCTCTAAGAATAATGCTCAAGAACTCTCCCGAATACACATCATGCCCAGAATGAAGACACCTCCCCAATGTTTGTGCTAAAAAATTTTCTTCCCTGATGATCGTGTATGAAGCTCAAGAACCCAAAGTACACCAATATCCAAGAACTCTCCCGAATACACATCATGCCCGGAAAGAAATGTTTGTGCTAAACAATTTTCTTCCCTGATGATCGTGTATGAAACTCAAGAGCCCGAAGTACACACATTCCCACCGAAAGAATAAATGCTAACACCTCCCTCATGTTATACATTTATCTCCCCTGAATATGTCATACTTGTGTACCTGTTTAATCGCTAGAAACTAACTCTTTCATCTCTTCCCCCACATAGTTGGAATAAGAACACTAAACGCCATGAGTCAAACCTTGAGTGTCTCTACGGTAATGACATTTGTCTTCCCGGGATATCTTCAATCACTTATAAGTATTAAGTTCATCAATTTTACTCGCGTTTAGATACGTGTCTCCTTCCCCCTTGCTGGTTTTGACACTTCAGAATCAGCAATCATATTATAAGCCCAAATACTTGAAATCTTTTAAGAAGAACATTTATAATCTTGTGGGAATCAACTTGCTAAAGTAGAATGTGAGCAAGTCTAATTGGGGATTAAATTTGTCATTTCACTCTCCCCAATTAGTGCTCTCCCCTAAAACGACGATCTTTATGATGAATGCTTGAATTAAGAAGAAGTCTTTAGATCGTTAAATGCAACTCGTCTTTAGTCTTCTAACATGTAGCAGAGAATGTAGAATAGACTGTAGACTCGACCTTCTTCAAGATTGTCTAATTGGGGAATAGAAAGTTAACATCCTCATCTCACCAAATGCGTTCCAATTACCTTATATGTAGCAAATCTCCTTAACTAAAATCCCTCCCAATCAAACAAGAACAGAAAGATGTTCATCTCAGAAATCAGCCCAACAGTTAGAAGCACTTTGTCATTAATCATATCAGCCCGTGTGAAATGTCAACCAACGGCTCATAGAAGAAACACCATGTAAAGATGACCCGATAAGAAGAAGCTCGGTTCTTACATGAGTTAGGAGCCGTATGACCATATATTCTCAGATATAACTCAACATGTAGAATTATCATACTTCTTCTCCCCCTCAAGAATTGCATACGGAGATGCCATTCTTGATTAAATAAGTGAAAATCATCCAAATGTAGTCTTTTCACACTTCTCCCCCCAAAGGTTGCATATGATGTTTCCATCGTCATTATAATTGAGCAAGTGGAAAAAGAGAACAATCAACAGTAGCCCGGTTCACTTGATAATTAAAAGCGCATGGAAAAAACATGAAGCATGTTGATGAGAATGGTCATAAATGAGAAGATTTCTCTTCTTCGGAAGATAATGCGCACTGAAACGTACACATTTCTATTTTTAGAGAACGAGGCTTGAACTGTTGTGTTCAAACGTCATTATCTCTCTCTTTTCATCATCTCTTGGCAAAACTTGTAATCACCCCATTATCATTCAGTAGGCTCTTTATTGTGACAGCAGATGGAGAAAACTCAATATGATGAATTTGACCCTGAAGTAAACTAACCCAATCTCGTGACTTAAACTTGCACATATGTAACAAAGAGCGGTGCCGAGACTTCATCCTCCATTGAATCTCTAAGTTCTCTATACTCTTCATCCAACCAACCATCAGGTATAAGATGTACATCACCTCTTGAAAATCCACAATTGAATGTGAGACTGAGCACTACAACGTAACTCCTTAAAGTGATAGTTATTTTGTGGGGGTAAGAGCCCAATTCCCCCAAGTTGTAAAAGAAAAGGAAAAAGTCACCCAACGATAACTAGATTTCCAAGTCTTCATTTTTTGATAATAAGCTCGAGCAAGGATCTTGAAGAATCTTCATCCAACCATCCCCGATACCTTCCGATACTAAGTATACTTGCCCGTGATATTTCACTTCAACCTCAAATAAATAATAGTGAATTAACGCCTTTGTCACATCTTCTGGTTAAAAGTTCAAATCTAGCCTCCTTTTATGTTTTAAGTGAACTATGATAATGGATTCAACCCGACCATGGTTAAAAGCACATAACCCCGTAAAACCATGAAATAACCGAACTGCCATGACGAATGTCCAAACGCACATCCAATTCATGAAGTACACCCTTTTATCCCTTCTTCGAAGTAGAAACTATAGCACCAGCATCAGATAAGATCTCGAAATACACTTTCCTTTCTCCAGGATGGTTCCATCATCACAGGATTCTACAATTCTATGGTTTAAACTGAAAAATAGTTTCTTTCGCGGGATTTTATAAAACCAAGAATAAACCGTAAGATAGATCCGGAAATGCACTTTACTAATACCAGGATGTTTCCATTGTCACGGAATTTTACAAATCTATGATTTAAACTGAGAAATAAATTCTTTCGAAGGATTTTACAAAACCAAGACTAAACCGTAAACAATGTCAGCTTGAATGTTTTATGACAACTTTGGTTTCGGTGAATATCTGTTTTAGGGGAACATGCAACGGTTCAATCTCCAACATCAATAATATCACCTCATTCACGCATTTTGTCGGCTATTGCAGTGACAACATGGTGAAGTAAACCCGATATGCCAAACTTGATCATGAAGAAAAATTTCCCAGATTTGTTACTTAAACTTGTACTAATCCTCGTGAAAAAGAAACGGTGTACCCAATGTACAAAACCTCTTTGACATATTCTCAACTGCGTGAGACACCGAAGTGATAGCTACGTTGTGAGTTAAGTGAGAAAGAATTACAAGCGTAACTAAATAGCCAAGTCTTTATCACACTCAATAAATGCCTAAACAAGTCATCTTCGCGGAATAAGTAATACCGTAGAAGACGAAATAAGTAAACGTTCCCGGAAAACCTCACTTCAAATCAAAATAAGAAATACCGTTCAAACAATCCCGTAGTCAACTTTGTACAGTAAACACTTCCAGCCGTGACAACAATATTCTTCATGGAAATGTATACCCAAAGTATCAAATAGCATAACTCATCAAATCTCATAACACAATAAATCTAATCATTAAATCTCATCATTATCAAATCATTTCACCAAATCTCATTTTATCCAAGTCAAAGCCCATGATAATCACGAAGCCAAGTGTCCCACGTTCATTTCCAAGCCCAGTACAAACGAGATGAGATACTCGTCTTTCAATATCCGTGAAAGTTTGTGATCAATATACCACTCATTCTCGAGAAATACCAATACTTATATATCCACTTTATCATAAAACAGATTGTTAATACAAATAAACCGTAAAAACGTTTATTAATATTTTGCGATCTCTTTGTGTTTTGTTGATAACAAATATAATATTATCTTAAGTACAATTATAAGGATACATGTTATTTTTGTAAAGCATTTACATATAACCATTTAAATACAAAAATGTTGTAATAAATTATTTGTTGTAATAGTTTATTAGGATGGGTAAAAACCACAACCCATGGATCATAACCATAACCCATGGATCATAATCTATACCCAAGATGGCTAGATACAATGTATACTTAGATACATTGAATCTAAAGAAAAACCATGGACCAACCCATAACCCATGACCCATAACCAAAAAACCCATGGGCAAAGAAGAGCGTCCCACGGATCCCTAGGATTACACTAGCCGGATCCCAAGTGGGAGGGATCCGTGGGATCCGTGGAACAGTGGAAGATTTTACCTATAAATAGAGAGCCATTTCTTCATTCTAACTCACCCCTTTTCTTACTAAATCTCTCAAACACTCTCATTCTCTTCTAACATATAGATCACTTGATCTGGAGAGTTGTTCTTCTTTCTTTCTATTGTGATCCTCATATAGGTCCTTCTCTAAGGCGAGATCACGAGCATTCTACAAGTCATCCAAGCAAGGGGTCCTTGATTGATTTGTCACTACCGCAAGATTTCTGTAGCAAAGATCTTGTATTTGATATTTCACATATTTGTTGTGTAATAGTCGTGTTGGTTTGGTCCACCGTGTTACAGACTCGGTATTTAGCTTCGTACCGGATAAAGGTGTAAGAAACGTTGTGAAGGCTTCTCCTCCAAGTGAAGGAGTTTATTGACATAGTGCTTGAACTCTCGAGTAGGTGACTGGGGGAGTGGAGAAGGGCAAGGAAGGTGTCCTTGTAGCCGAACCACTATAAATCGGTTGTGACATTTCTATCCCTTAACTTTACTTTACTTGCTTGCTTTATCATTAGATCTATACCTTCTCTACATCCACAAGATCTCACATATTAACGAATCTAAATTTTTGAAAACTAAATTAAAATCGGCAAAACTATTCAACCCCCCCTTCTAGTTTTCCACACAGATATCTTGGGCCCAACAAAAATTACAAGGAATCTGACAATCCCATGGCCTAATCTAGTGTCTATTAAACATTCGGATGTCATCATGATGATGTTTGGATACGGCCCATCAGCAGCCCATCACTTAGGTCCGATCCACATCCAATTTCCTTATCAAACATAATCACTCGGCCCAAGTCTCGCTCAAGCCTGGTCCAAGCCCACGAGTATCAAATCCAATCCAAATCCACAAGTCACACTCTCACATTTTTTATCCGGTTATATAAAGAGAGTGTTAACCCTAATTCATCTCATATTATACCCCTAAAAATATTAATCCTCCACCCCCACTCCTAAGACTTCTCACTTCCCACAACTCAGATTATCACAAAAAAAATGATACGCCTCTCTTACTTCCAAAACGTAACCTTCATCTCATAGTTAATCGATCATAAAAAAAAGTACGGTACTTTTGGACGCTCTTTATGACAACGCCACAGGGATGGCAAGAGAGACGATACCACAGGGATGGTATGATGTTATAGTGACAGCCACGATCCATATCGGGTAAAGAAATAACACTTTTGTTATTATCTTTAAGTTTTTTGATTCGAACATGAATTGAAGCTAGGTCTCAAACATATAGATCGATGATGTAATTTTTTTCATTCGTTATATTGACCTAAAAAGTCATGATATTTCTTTGATTAGAACGAATAAGAAAAGGCTGAGATCTTGAAAGTACAAGTTTATTTCGTATGACATTTAATGAACAAGAGATATGTAGATGAGGTCCTTTGACTTGTTTTCCTTTAAGTTCGAGTCAGATCTGTGATGATGAGAGTATTCGTGTGAGAACCTTCATGGTTTTGATAGGCACGAGTCTATTTGAGATCTTAACTGTAATATCCAGTCATTGATTAATTATTAAGATGATGGATGTTGATGTTATGTAGGAAAGTTAAATGGTTTGATGTGGTTTAGGTGTAGTCGAATTTGAACAGCTTCATATCATCTCGTTTTTCAAATGAAGTGGACTGATGATGTGTGGTACACTGAATTCGTGGCATAGTCAATGTGGTAAATGTTATTTTAGGTCAACAAGTCGCTACTTCTATTAATTTTACTTCACAAGTCGCTATGTCTTATTGTTTGACAAACAGCTTCAGTTTGACTCAAAAGTCAAACCGCCACCTGATAATAGGACAAGTCGCTACTTTATAGACAAATCGCTATGACTTGTAAAGATAAGTCGCTTTGAAGATTCAATGAATCTGGACTGAATAATGACAAGTCGCTAGCAAGATTATAAGGACAAGTCGCCATTGACTTTTTGACTTTTTGCTCCGGCGATTTTTCCGACCATATTCAAAGAAACCCAGAAAACTTCATATAGGATACACCTTTTTTTTGACCCATTTTGACCATATAAAAGCATACCAAGAGATATGACCATAAGCATATAACCCCAGAAAAAGACATAAAGATTCTTCATTAACCCATTTTGACAACAAGACCAGATGACTTTAAAATAATCAATGGACAACTGTTTGGACCAACAAAAATGGATACAAAAAATAGATGTAAAACATTGTAATGACTATTGGACTTAGACCAAATTAAGGATACAATACTTGTGTAAAGTGTTGACCACAATAAATAGAAAAAAATATTTTACGACCAAAAGTACCAAAATAGTTAACACAAGATTAAAAAAGAACCACAATAAATCAACACAACACAATAACCTTGGCTCTTGATACCATTTGTAGGATCTTAATATATTGTGTTGATGATGATTCGGGTGGCCTTGGATGGTGATGAATCAAGTATGCCGTGGTTTAGAGAGAGAAAGAGATGAGAGGGTGTTCTTGCTAGAGAGTTGTTAAACAAAATGAAAGGTTAGATTAATGAGAAGCACCACCCCTTCCAAGGATGGAAGGGGTATTTATAGTTACAAATACTAAGTCCTCCTATCGGACTGTGGATTACGCATACAGTGGGTAAAGACCCGTCCTTCCTCCACGGTGTTACACTAAACTAATCTACGCTACTAACTATTTAACTACTGAATAACGTAAATAACGACACGTCTATGAGCTAACTTATGCTAGACCATAATTGGGGTGACCGACACTTTAACATGGAATTTCCATTTCCTAACACTATTAGCAGGAACCACTATACTATTACATTATTTTTAATAATTCCTAACAATCCTCCCCTAAACTTGAATTTGACTGGGTTAACTTCAAGTTTCTGGATAGATCTTTCACACCAAGAGGAATGAATCTTGAGAATCCAAAGCAATGAGAGTAACCAGCAGCAACAGAAACTGAAACCACCAGCAGCAATGAAGTCCAAGGATCTAGCAACAACTCCTATACCAGCAGTATCTGAATCCAGCAGCAACAACACCCTGAGTATATTTGATAAGCCTTTACCAAGCAGCTACTCACTCTTGGGCTAACTAGTCCTTTGGTGGAATCATGACATCACCCTGGTGAACTAATAACCAATCTAACACTTAGAACGTGAATCAATGGTGTGCTGGAGAACCCTAATGGTTTTTGGAAAACCATCACAGCCATCAACGGAGTTGAGGTTTCCTTACCTGAAGCCATTAACTCAGCACTAGCCATGGTATTCCACTGCCTTTACCACAAGCCATGAACTTGTAGGCTTGCCAACTCTTCATCTATGAGGACATAGTGAGTTGGGCACCATAAAATTTATTGGCAAATTGTCAACCATCCAACAAATTTGATATCTCTTTACCAGAGCCATTTGCTCATGGAGTAGCCAATGTTTGGTGTGTGAGACCAGGGTACATTGATAACCCTCTAATATTTAGTAAATCAGCAACTATCAACGGATTTGATGAATCCCACCAGAGCCGTACCCCCATGGTGAGTCAAATCTTTCTTGTCTAAGACATGGTGAGTTGATTACCATAAACATGAGATATACAAAACCTGACAACATGATCCTCAAATAGACAAGTTAGTAAGCAAGCAATATATATACATTTTTCTTGACAACTTAAATAAAAGAAAAGAAATAAATAATATACAATAATAATAATAATACAAGATACCAGATTCAAGCAGATGCATCAGCATTGGCAGCAACGAGTCTGTCCTTAATGAGCTTAACCAACTGCTCTGCATGTACCATGTCATTCCCACCAGGATCATAAGGTAGTACCAACTTATGCTTCAGCATTTGTTCCATAACCTTCGCAGATATGGGATATTGCAAATCCGAGAACATGTACACATAGTGACCAGACACGATTTGCAATACACGGACAATTGCCAGAGGATAAAACTCCTAATTCCACACTCTCCAATTAGCCTGACCTTCCCAAACCTTGAACCCTTTACCATCCTGATAAATAGAGTCAAACAGCACATGAAGATCACCCAACAAGAAAAGACCAGCACCAGTTACATTATGAGTCTCAAAATACTTATTGACTAATCCATACAACTTAATGAGATCATGTCTATCCACTAGATGTAGGATTTCATTCAGAAAAGTAAAGTGCTTTAACGACCCATCTCTTCTATAAATGGTATTCACCTCACCATATCCACCCACACCAGTAGAAGTTAAGTCTCATCTATCAAGAAGTGACCAACTAACTGGCTCTTCATCAGAATCATCAGGGTCAGCAACCTAGATGAAGGAACTCTCAGCAGCCTGTAGATCAAATAACTTAGGAAGCCTTTTCTTTGCTAAGCTCTTCTGTCTTTTTCTTGGAGTAGAAGAAGGAGAAGAAGCATTAGACTTAGTACTCTCAGGATTAGGGACCACTGGTGTAACATCAAGAGTATCAGCAGCTTCCTTATTAGTGGGAACTGCCTGTGGAGTTGGTGTTGGAACAGTAGGAATGGGAACAGCATCAGCAGAAAGATTCTTAGCTTCATCAGTGGAAATAGACTTATCACCATCAGTCGAAATAGGCTTAGGAACATCAGAAGGATTCCTTGGAGTATCTTCAGTAGGAATACTCTGAGTATCCGCAGTAGGAATGGGTGTTTCTGCTGGTGTGTCCAAAGGTATTTCCATAGGTATGTCCATTGGTGTTGAGTCCTGAGCAATATTGTCATGGGAACTGGGGATCTCTTCACCAAGAAAAGTATACTCCTTAGGAATGTCTTCAGTAAAACCAAGAATGTTATTAGTGGAAGCAGAAGGCTTCAATCTTTTAGTCTCAGGTGCTTCTAAAGCAGGTTGATGTCTTTTCAACCTTGTGTAAAGATTGATGCCATCTCTTTCCAACACTCTGAGAAGCCTCTCATATTCTATCTTTAACTGTTCATCTGTTAACTTCTTCACATATCCCATGGTCCACCCGGAGTTGTAAAATGTAGAACTTTGGCATCTTACAAGCTCCCTCATGTGCTGTCTTTGCTGAGCTTGAGTTGGAGGTTTATCTCTTTTAGCTTTTTCCCTCCTTTCAGCATCTGCTTTCTTCCTCTGATTTACTAGTTGAACCATGCTTGCAGCAAAGTTATATGAGTTGAAAGCATCTCCTAAGATAGATTGAGCAAGAGAAGTATTGGTAGTCACTTCTCTCACAATCTGTTGCCAATTACCTTCTGTGAAATGCAGAGAGGCATCATCAAGCTCTTTTCTTCTTTGAGGAGTAAGTGTAGAAGGAACTGTTTGAGTTTGTCTTTGAAGATCTGCATCCAGTTCATCCTGAACCTTTTGTGCCACTGCTTTGTCACTCTGTGCAATTTCATGAAGTCTGAGAAGCCTGGCCTGTTCAACTTTTACATCAGCAGAATCCAAATATTCTTCTACCATAGGAGCTTTCCCTTTATCCACTTGTGTAATAGATAAAGCACAGTATCAGGAGGATTATCCTTGAGATTAGAGGGAAGATCAACAAGGATCTCAGTACCAGGAGTCTTATCAGCTGAAATCTCTTCAGGAGGAATCTGGACTCTATCAGAAGGAACATCATCCGCAGCAACAATATCATTTACAGCAGGAATGGATGTCTCATCAAGAGCAACCAGACTGCTACCAGCAACAAGATTAGACTGACTTTCTCCAAATGCTGGTACTTCATAATTCAGTTTGATCCTTCTCCTTGTAAAAACTCTAACCTTTGGAGTGATAACAGGTTCATCTTCAGGAATATTAATATTTACCTTCTCAGGCTCAGACACATGAACTTCCTCTGTTGTATTATCAACCAAAGAAGCAGAGGCCAACACATGAAGAGCATCCAGATCCATATCCTCCTCTTTACTAGCTTGTTCATCCTCTGAATCAGAAACCACAAACTTGATCCTCCTCTTATTCAATCTATCCTCCAATTCAGTCACCCTTCCAAGTAGTTGTACAACAGCTCCACCAAGTGACCTCTTGGTCTCCTTAAGCTCAGACTCAAGATCATCAACCTTTTGAACATACCTATCAAGTAAACTAGACATTTCCATTAGTACATCAAAATCCTCAGCTCCACCAACAGGTTGTCCTGAGGTGTAAGGAGCATCATTGGATTTGGGAGGAGAAACATAATCATCTCCACCAAAATTTGTGTCATCCTCAAATGTGTGTCTAGGTGGACTCATAGGTGGCTCAGGAGGTTGGTCAATATTAACCTCTGGTTCAACAGGAGTTTGATCCTGTGGTCTAGAAGCAATGACAGGGTTATCAGGAGCAATAATCCTTGGAGATGGTGGGGTAACAGGTCTAGGAGAAGGGGGTAGCTGGTCATCAGTAGCAACTGATGCAGTTGCATCAGGAGCATTGGAGGCCCCAATATCAGCTGTATCTGATGCAGAGGCACCAGCAGCATCAGGGATGGGTGGCATAGTGCCACCACCAGCCTCAAAAATAGATGGCTCGTTACCGCCAGCAGCATCAGCCACACCAGCATCTACATTGCCGATGGGCAACATAGTAGGTAACAAAGGTCTGTGTTCCCTAGCAAAATTAGTCCTCATGGTAGCAAAGAGTTTGGCAGTCAACTTTCCAATTGGTCTTGGGGTTTGGTCTGAGGTCTCAATGCCTAATATAATCTGTAAGAATCTAGGATACATGAAAAATTTAGGCTTGGTATCCTTAATATTTTTAAGCATTTCCTCAAACATGTACCTTGAAAAGTTATAAACTCTACCTTGGGCCAAACAAATTATAACACATGCAATTGAGCTGAAGAACTGATCCCAACCCCCAGTCTTAGGACTTATACATTGGAGAAGGGTATGAACTAAAAATCTCCACTTAGGGCAAAACTTATTTTTGTACAATATAAACTTCCCATCAGTGCGATACCCCAAACTGGCCAAACCAGTGATTATTTCCTGCCTATTATTTTCAAAACTCCTCCTTCATCATCTAATTGCAACTGAGTCCTTATAAGAGACTCAGTGACTACACATTCTTGTCCATCAATTATGGCCACAATCTCCTTGGGCTGACCCTCAGGAGATCTTTCAGGAGCAGTGGCCCAGAATTGCCTGACTAAAGAGTCGTAAACAACAAATGGACAGTGAGTTAAGGCATACATGATTTTGGAGCCTTGAGTAGGAAATCAACCATTGGATAAAAAATATCACTTCCTTTAGATTTTCCCAAAAACACAACCTTATTATGATCCCCTTTAAAACTTAGTGCCACCATTGCAATGATTCGAGAGGATCTGAAATGAGTTTTAGTTGAAAAATGAGAGGGAATTGGTGAATTAGGTCGTGGGATTATTGTGATTGGCTATTTAAAGAAGTTATCCAAAATATCCGTTCAAATTGGAAAATATCTCGCAAAGAATCTTTGACCAATTTTGACTTTAATTAAATACCGAATTAAATAACCAATTCCACGTTACCAGCAGCATTTAAAAGTCAGTCCGCAAGAACCACATAGTCAAACAGCAGAAACCACACATTGTTTGACCGTAGTTACTACAATGTGCTATCAGCAGGAACCATAACCCAACAGCAGGAACAAACACGTTACCAGCAGGAATGAAGAAAAGTCAACCCTTCTATTATTAACTGCGCATTAATCCCTTTGCAGTCCTAACCCTTAATAACTCTACCACCAACCGAACAATTTTTACTACCATAAATTGTATAGGAGATAGATTACATGAAGGCTTTGACTATAAAAGAAACCCTTGCCACATAAACCACATACGACACATACAATCCAAACACTTCAATCGATTATCTAAAAACAGCCATCAAAACCATAATAATGAGCAACTCTCCCATTGAGATTTCCTCAGATTACTCAATGAGTCCACCATCTAATGATGGATGGGAAAATTACTTCCCTCCTAAGAACACCACAGTAACCTTCATGCTCACAAACCCTCCTCTTTCACCAATACCAGTTGGTACCTCTTCTGATGATCTGCCTACTCCACCCTCCTATCTGGATGACTCCAGCTCACTTAGTGCAGGACCTTACTTTTACATCAACCTTACTACAAACCCAACACAAATACCACAAGATGAACACGTGAAACCACAAGCACAATATGCATAAATAAGTAAGAACGAAAAGATAAGATGGTGACTTGAATATAAGATATGTTATGCGTATGTATGTGAAGAGATAAAGATAAACAACAATATGTTGTATTACTTCAAAGGAATAACACACACACACACACACACACACACACACACTTTCAAGCACACCCCTCAAATGACCATTTGAGGGGTATTTATAGTCCAAGGGACTTGATTCCCTAAAAGGCTTTGCTTGGGCATTTCGTGGGTTGGACATGGATTGGGCTTTGGATACTTAAGCTTCAAACGGCTAGCATAATCATAACGCCTAGCCATTTAGCTTAGTCCAATCCACGAGCCCGTTGACTATTCTATCACGATATCTAACACACATTACAAAGTTCCTAATCGTGAATGACCATCACTTCTAATAAAACTATTAAGGCTAACAATCTCCCCCTAAGGGGTGGTCATTCAAATGATGCTCCACTTGATTAGGTCTTTACTTTTCTCGAGCTTGAACTTTGCGTGTAGATATAGAATAGTCTTGATTCTTTGTTCCTTCATGCTTTGTGATCAGATAATGTGGTTGTCTGCCGTTGTCAACTTCGTTGGTTAGGTATCTCCACGTCTTTCTCCACCATGCTCACACTTCTATTTGACTTTGAGTTTCCAATGATGAAGTTCTCGAGTCTTTACACTTTGTAGATTCTTTGACATTGATGAAGAATCATCTTTAACTTTGAGTTGCCTTTGATTTTGATGATAGCTTTCATGTGTTGTTGGTATGAGCATGTGGCGAGTCTGCACGATCCATCCGCTCCAGAGCTTCCATAAGAAGAAAACATAAAAACAGTTAGTAATAAGCGGATTCTGGCACTTACAAGTTTGAATTTTGAGGGTGTTAACAGCATAGTGCGGGTTCTAGAGCGAGTCTCTCAGAAGCCATTTGTGAAAGTTTGTCAAACTTCACATTCATCGTCTCCATGATCCTCCTAGTTCTCCTGTTATACACCCTGAATGCCCTCGAGTTATCAGAATATCCAATGAAGATTCCAATATCACCTTTTGCTTTCAGTTTTCCAAGATCTTCTCGGTCATTCGTAGGATAGCATAAAGCGCCAAACACGTGAAAGTAAGAGATATCCGGTTTTCTGTTGTTCACAAGCTCATATGGGGTTTTATTGAATCTTGGATGGATGAGGGATCAGTTCTGAGTGAAACAAGCAGTGGCAACAGCATCAGCCCATAGAAATAACGGTGCACTAGAATAGATTAGCATTGTGCGACAGCTTCCACAAGAGTTCTATTTCTTCTTTCAACTACCCCATTCTGCTGTGGAGTTCTAACAATGATGTCGATGTGTGATTCCAACATCTTCAAAATAAGCTCTTAACTCCTGATTAGTGAATTCTGTGCCGTTATCTGTTCTTACAACCCTTACTGGAGTTTGAAGAAGTACTTGAATTCGTTTGAAGGTGATGATGATGCACGGTGTTTCGTCTTTTGATCTCAGAAACTTAACCCATGTATATCTTGAATAATCATCGACAATGACAAGAATATACTTTTCCCATTAATGCTTTCAACTCTCATTGGGCCACATAAGTCCATGTGCAACATATGCAACTTTGCTTCCGAACTAGGTACGGGTTTTGGTTTATATGATGCTCTTTTGCTTTTTCCTTGTTCGCATGATGGACATAAGTGATCCTTGGTGTATTTGAACTTTGGAAGTCCGTTGACGATGTTGTCTTTGGCAATTTTGTTGATGGTGTCGAAATTTAGATGGGATAACCGTCGTGCCACAACCGGATGTGTTCCGGATGCACGTGTCATAAGACATATTGGTGATGAAGAGGCCATTTGATTGATGTCGATAGCGTACAAGTTTGTATCACGATTCCCAGTTAAGAGATCAGTGCCATCCAAGTTTCTAACAAAGCAAGCATTTCTCCTAAATGCAACCTCTAAATCTGCATCACGAAGCTGCCCGTGAAAAAAATTGTGTCCCAATCCTTCGACATAGTAAACCCAGTGATCAAATAATTTCCAAAAGGTAGATCTCCATAACCCATGATAGCTGCTACATGATCATTTCCAAAACGTCCGGTTCCCATGAATTTCCAGACGAAGTTGATCAGCAGCTTCAGATTCTCGGTCATGTGCTTGGAGCAACCCAAGTCGACGATCCAAAGACATATTTCGATAACTGCCAATAACGAAGAAGAAGATTTTGGAAACCGTTTTGATTTTGGTTACGTTGGGTTAGAGGTAAAATCCGGATCACACTCAAAGAAGTTTTCAACTGAGTATTACGGTTGGTCACTCATTATACCATTCTGGAGTGTGAAAGTTCTACCTGTGGGTTTCCAAATGTCATCCCTAAAGTAAACATTATGCTCCCTATCAGTAGTGTAAAGCCTAAGTCTTGCAACTAGTCTTCCTATTCGTTTAGCATAAGTTCTTTTGGGAACATTCTTCTTAACAGTCTTAACAATCTCATTCTTAGAAACACAATCATCATGAACATTAGATAAAGATTTCTTGCAAGTTGAACAAACAGATTCAACAGATTCATTAAACTTAGCAGATTTCATAGGTTCATTACATTCAGATGAAATGTCTTTCTTATTCAAAACGGTAAATTCCTAGGGTGTTCTTCTACTTTCTTCTCTTTATTCAAGCTACTACTCTTAGAGACATGCGAGACTCTATTGTTCCTTGTATTGCTCTTAGGCTTTAGTCTGCTGCTTCTAGAGGTGCTTCCTAGTCTTGTAGAAGGTAAGGCACACTCATTAGGATTCACTATGTTATCAAGAGAAGTGGTTTCAGCTTTCCTAGTCTCTTTAGAGTGCTTATCTAAACTTATGTCATTTGTTCCATATGTTTTAGATGTGGAGGCTGACATTAGTGGTACTCATCTTAAAAAGGCCAGGTGCTAAAACTTTTGGTTTCTCGAAAACCGCTTTTCCCTTATCAACATTTTGTTTAGGTAGGGCAGGTGGAGTGACTGGTTTTGATGAAACATTTTTCTCATTGACTTTTGGAGGAGGCATAGAAAGCAGACATTTTGGTTTGGAAACCGGTTTGGGAACATTTGCTTTCTCCGCAGTCAATGGTTTTTTAATCACAGTTTCCACTGCCTTTCCTTTTAGACATTCCAGTTGAGCCCTCAAAAGATCATTTTTAAACTTTCATGTCATTGTAGGCACGCTCATACGACAATTTGTCATACTTGCATTCCTCAGTTTTTCGATCAAGTTGTTTAAAATATGACACATTTTCTTTTTCAAGTTTTTCAAGAGCTTTGTCATATTTTGAAACAATTTCAGAGGTCTCAGACTGGAGTCTTTCATGATCTTCAACAGAATATGTTAGCAAAATAATGGACATAATATCAGTAGTCAGAACATCTTCGAAGAGAGAGTCATTTAAAGTTTCCAAAACTTTTATTTGTTCAACACTGTCATTAACTTGCTTTACCAGGGATTTATGGTCCTTGACAAAGTCAGTTGATTCTTTCAAAAATGCTTGTTCAAAATGAATTACCCTTGCACTGATGGCATTCAGCTGAGGGGCAATTTGAGTTTCAAAAAACTTTCTCTGTTCAATATCAAAACTAGAGAACCAATTATTAGGTGTAATAGTGGTTTTAGTTTTAACAGTTTCTTGAAGATCCGCAATTCTCGTTTTCACATTGTCTAAAATACTTCTCGCATCACTTGAGTTAAAAGGATTGTTTGAAGACATTTGTTCAATGCTCGAAAGAGATTTTGAGACAACGACTGGTTTTGAAACAGATTTTGAAGCAGGAGTTGACTCTTTGTTTGAAACATTTTGTGTGATGGAGAACTTTGACTTTTCTTTTTGATTGACAAAAGTAATTCCGTTAATTTTGTTCCATTTGTTATAATCAATTGGTTTGATTTCCGAATTCTTTTGTTTCATTTTTGATATACTCTCCTCAGATAGTTCTAACGTTTCAAGAGAATCACGAACAATTATGGGTTCATGCAAAACATTTCCATTGTTTAACACATTCTGAGATTTCTGAGCTTTCTTGAGGAACGAGGAAGGGTCCTTACCAAGTGCCATTCTATTATTAGTATGAAAACGCAGATTTACTTGATTAGAAAGCATCTTGATTGTTTGAGCAGAATGACCCGTTGTAAGAAGCAAATTTTCCAAAGTTTTTATCTTTTCATTCTTATCAAGAATTTCATCAAGAAGAGAATCTTCTCGTTTTGAAAAATCAGTAATCAACTGCTTCTTTTCTTTTTCAAGATCAGAAAACAATGATTTTTGTTTTGAAAGTTGGTCATTTAGATCTGAAATTTCCTTGTTTAAAGATTTAATTTTCAAGTTCGAATTCACATCAAGTGTGTTATACTTGATTTGCAATTCTTTTCTTTAGAAACCAAATTTCGATAACCAATTTCTAATTCTGATTCTTTGTTTTTCTGAAATTCAAAGGCTTTTGCGTTCTCCTTGTAACTCTCAAGCTCAGCGGTCAATTTGGCATTCGCGGCCTTAACATCGCGATTGACCTTTTTAACTTTCTCAATTTCAATGCCACAGTTGTTGATTAATGATTCAAAATAAGCGCGAATTTCCTCATTAGTCTCAGTATTTTGTGCCACACAGGCTCCACTAGGATCTACATTTGGAGTTTCAGAGTTAGTATTGCTACAACTCGGA
Organism: Chrysanthemum makinoi; assembly: GCA_910596185.1. Lineage (NCBI taxonomy): Eukaryota > Viridiplantae > Streptophyta > Magnoliopsida > Asterales > Asteraceae > Chrysanthemum > Chrysanthemum makinoi. Next base: position 12,304,396 of record OU343219.1, read on the forward strand.
TTGTCCAGGTATGTATCATAAGTAGGTGCTGATGTCACAGAATGCTGTTCGTCATGAGTAAACTCATCAAATATGACATTTTTATAGCATGGATCGTGATTGGTACCTCGGATACTGCGTTGGCGTCATAGACAGGAGGGCGTCGAATCGGTGTCGTACTTAGTCTCCTGAAGATTTTCCATGAAGATGCAGTTTGCATTGACTTCCTCGAGGTCTTCCAAATCATCCATAATAGCCATGAAGTCATGTTCCTCAGCACTCAATTGAAGTCCAGATTGTTCCTTTTGTACCAACAGAATAGCTTTCTGAAGATACGCAAGATCCTTCTTTTTCGGCTTAGTTGGACAATTCCTTGCCATGTGACCCAATCCTTAACAGTTATAACACTTAACCTGATTACCCTGATTCACATTTCCATAATTCCCAAAGACTGAGCGCAACATTCCCATTATGATTACCCACTACTCTATTTCCAACATTCTGACCCATCTGATTACCTGATTGAACCGCTGATTACCCATGCGAAATCTAGTAGCATATCTCTGCTGATTCCCAATAACTCCAACCATTTGACCTTGATTGCCCATTTCACACCTGGCTGTGCAATTTTTCTGTTGCGAGTGTTTGATGAAATCCTTTGGTTGTTGTTAGTTGGTGTGGAATAGCGACCTCTGAATGCTTTACCCAAGAATACAAATGCTTGTGACAAAGCTTCTTCTGGTTCCATTTCAAGATCAGTGATTCCTTGTTCCTGGTAATGTTGTTGTTTAGGTGGATAGTTTTGTTGTTGAGGGATGTATTGCTGCAAGTTGTTGTTAGTGGAAGATGATGAAGCTTGTTGTTGTGTATTCACTGGAGTTTGAGTCTTTGCAATGAGTGCCAATGGATCATGATTCTTTTCTAATCTTTCTTGCCTGACTTCATTCACTTCATTTTGGTTTTGTTTCAGAAAATTGTTGAGTTGATCAAAGTTCACTTGATGTAAGTCCTTTGTTTGGTTGACAAGAGTGACATATCGTCCCATTCTTACGGTAGATTATTCAAGAACTTGATGTTGCTCACGATAGTTCTGGGTGTCAACTTGTTTCCGATCAGCTCATTCATTAAAGTACAAAACCTTCCATAGTAGGATTCAATGGATTCTCCCGGAGTAGATGTAAACTTCTCCCATGCAGTTAGCAACTTGTTCTCTGTGTCTTGTTGACCGATTTATGTTCCATGACAAAGTCTTCTAACACGTTCCCACAAGTCGAAAGAGTTTCACAAGCTGTCTACAGCAGCAAAGATGTCTCTTGGTAAACCCGGTTGTATAATATGAATTGCCATGTCATCTGCTTCGACTTGTTTCGATCCTCTTGAGTATTCAGTGTCTTTTGAAGACGAAAAAATGGTGGGACGGGAGGTGTTGCATCAGGATTTCCAGGGTCTTGTACTGGTCGAGGTATGAAGTGTCCATCCTGAATGGATTTGATCATCAATTTTCCATTAGGTTTTGTCTTGATGTAACGAAGCATTCGACTTGTCCATTGAAGATAACCACCTTTTCCAACATAGGAGGACGGTTTTCGGCACCGGCTGCATGAATATCTTGTTGAGTTGCCATTGATGAAGGTATGATCTGATAAAGTTGATGTAGGATCGATTCAACGATAGAGGAGTTGTGGTGGATGAAGATTAAGCTCGGTTGAGGTGTTTCTGAAAGTCGTACTCGTAACCTTGGTTCTAAAAAATTTTCGCCCAAAATTTGAAATTCACTATAAAAATCAATTCTAAGGTCGTATGAAAATTTTTAGTTATGACAATTTTGGCCAAATTTGACGAAAATTTTGAATTTAGGCCCAAAAATTTGAATTTTTGACCAAAATTTTCACAGTTAAACCAAAATTTGAATCTCGCGTAAAAATTGAACGTTTAGTCTCCTCAAAAATTTAAATTTTACTCAATTTTTTTTAAACCTTTATGCGTAGAAAGAGCTTAGGCGTAGAAACAGAAGTTACGAGTAGACGAGGCTTAGGCGTAGAGATTGTGCTTTTGCGTAGGATCTTAGGCGTAGGATTTTATGCGTAATCAGCTTAGGCGTAGGAATCCTTATGCGTAAACAGTATCTAACGCGTAACCTTAAGCTTATTCGTAGACAAAAAGTTACTCGTAAACCTTACGCGTAATTGTGAAGTTATGCGTAGAGTTACTCGTAAGCTTTTAGCTTATTCGTAAACTATGGTTAAGAACCAAAAATCCTTTACACTGTCACAGCGTAAGGGATATCCATAAGTCGAAGTGTTCCACACACTTATCCAAGTGAGGGAAGCACTGAGTAACCTTTGATGCTCGAAGATTCTTAGCCAAAACGTTATGCGTAGGAACTTAGGCGTAGAAATAGGGTGTTGACTTTCTTACGCGTAGAACTAGGGTTTTGACCTACGCGTAAAAAATTTCCAGTGATTCAAACGATTTCTCTTGCACAGATAGCCTTAAAAACACTCCAATAACACAAATCTTTTGACCTTTTACACCCAAAGTGTTTAGAAAAGTTACGAGTAGAAAGCATTACACCTTCAAAAACACGAGTTTAAAAACGATGTAAAACGTGTAAAGCTTCGAACTTTTTCCCAAAACAAGACTCCTTAACACTATAATAACCTCAAACCATAAGAATCTTGAAGATTAAAGTGCAAAAAGTAAAGTTTTAAGCGTAACCACTTTTGAATACCGAGAGCTTACGCGTATACCACAAACCACAAAAACTTTCAACCAACCACTCCTAAACCATTGTTAGGCGATTGATACCAATTGTAGGACCTTACTTTTACATCAACCTTACCACAAACCCAACACAAATACCACAAGATGAACACGTGAAACCACAAGCACAATATGTGTAAATAAGTAAGAACGAAAAGATGAGATGGTGACTTGAATATAAGATATGTTATGCGTATGTATGTGAAGAGATAAAGATAAACCACAATATGTTGTATTACTTCAAAGGAAACACACACACACACACACACACACTTTCAAGCACACCCCTCAAATGACCATTTGAGGGGTATTTATAGTCCAAGGGACTTGATGCCCTAAAAGGATTTTCTTGGGCATTTCGTGGGTTGGACATGGATTGGGCTTTGGATACTTAAGCTTCAAACGGCTAGCATAATCATAACGCCTAGCCATTTAGCTTAGTCCAATCCATGAGCCCGTTGACTATTCTATCACGATATCTAACACACGTTACAAAGTTCCTAATCGTGAATGACCATCACTTCTAATAAAACTATTAAGGCTAACACTTAGCTCCATGCCATGCTTTGTATCAACTTATTCAGATACTGATGATGAAAAAGGTGGATCCTCCAAAGCTTTGAATGTTGCTCCTCTTGCTCAAGTGCCAGCTCCTTCTGTACCAGTGCCACGTCCCTCCAACCAAGCCCCACAGAAAAGACAACAGGTGGTTGGTCTTCCTAGTACTAGAGTGTGGGAGGTGGTTGGTAGGATGGGGAAATAGTGTATGCCGGAGTTGGAAAGAGGAAGAGACCTATGGAGTAGTTGGTGTTAGGAGTTATCTTTTGTTTATGTCTTGAATGTAATGATCACTGGTTGTTAGATGTCTTGTGATGTAATGGAAGCTTTTCTTGTAATACTGCATTTGTGAATGCAATTCTTTAAATAAATAAACTTCCATGTTTTCTCTTTTAATCTTTTTGCAACTGATTAAGTGTTTGACTTATAATCTGTAAAACTGTTAGTAAAACACAGAATATACAAAGAATATACACAAATATATAATATTCACAATTATACAAACTATACAACATTAATCCTCCTTTTAATCAGTAAGCATCCCCTTAGGCATAATCCTCCCCTCAAACACAACAATCAGGGGTTGATCATGCCAATATGGACAACCAAAAATTGAAATCTAGGGCCATCGAAAGCTTTTGTTAACAAATCAGCCACATTATCATCAGTCTAGATTTGAAGCACTTGAATAAGATGTTTTTTATTTGCATCTTTGATAAAATGGTGCCTAATTTCAATGTGCTTGGTTCTTTAATGAAAATCTGAATTCTTAACAATGCAAATGGTACTTTGGTTATCAATAAAGATTTTTGTGTTCATAAAATTGAACCCATAGTCTAATAACTGATTTTGTATCCAGAGTACCTGACCACAACAGCTTGCAGCAGCAACATACTCTGCTACAGTAGAGGATATGGCCACAATGGTCTGTTTCTTGCATTGCTAGGAGATCAACCTCCTACCCAAAAAATGACAACCCCCAGTAGTAGATTTTCTATCAAAATTGGCACCATCATAGTCACTATCACTGTACGCTTCCAACAAAAATGGAGAATATCTGGGATACCAAAGACACAATTTAGGCTGACCCTTGAGATACTTGAAGATTTTCTTGACTGCATTTAAGTGGGAAGTCAATGGAGTAACCTGATGCCTTGAACAAGCACTGACTGCAAACATAATATCAGGCCTTGAAGCTGTCAAATACATGAGTGAAACTATCATAGATCTGTAAAGATAGACATTGACAGCATCATCTAGTTCATTAGTTGACTTAGTCCTGGGAGGTTCACAAGGTGTAGTTGCAGTCCGCACAAGTTCCAAATCAAAATTCCTGAGGATGTCTTGCACATACTTTTCTTGACTGATGAAAATACCATCTGGCTTTTGCTTAACTTGTAGGCTTAAGAAGAATGTAAGCTCCCCCATAACACTCATTTCAAACTCACTTTTCATCAACTCCTCAAATTCTCTACACCAAGTCTCTTTAGTAGAGCCAAAGATAATATCATCTACATAAACTTGGACTAAGATGATATCACTAGAGTTCTTCTTGATAAAAAGTGTCTTATCAATAGCACCTCTCCTGTAACCATGCTTCAGCAGGAATGAGGACAGCCTAGCATACCATGCTCTTGGTGCTTGATGAAGCCCATAGAGTGCTTTAATCACCATGCAGACCAAATCTGGATTGTGTGGGTCCACAAAGCCTTAGGGTTGAGTCACATACACTTCTTCTTCAATCTCACCATATAGGAAGGCACTTTTAACATCCATCTGATAAACCATGAAACCAATATAGGATGCAAAGGCCAAGAAGAGTCTAATAGCCTCAACTCTTGCTACTGGAGCAAAGAATTCGTCATAATCAATACCCTCTTCTTTCATGTGACCTTGAGCTACCAATCTTTCCTTATTTCGTACCAAAATCCCCCTTGAATCCCTTTTACACTTTAAGATCCACTTTGTCCCAATTGCATATTTCCCATCAGGCAATGAAACAAGCTTCCAGCCATTTTGATTTAAGAACTGTTGCATTTCTTCTTGCATAGCAGCAACCCAATCTGAATCTGCAAGTGCCTATGCTACACTGGTAGGTTCAACTTGTGACAAGAAACAAGTAAACAGAAAATGATGATAGTCCGTGTGATTTTTTCTTTGTTGATCCTTAATATAACTAAGAAATGTAGTTTCACCAAATTTAGTCTTCTTCACCTTACTTCTTGTTTGAACAGATGAAGTAGGATCACTAATAATCAGAGATTGTGGATGAACAATATTAATCCTTTTAGTAGCATTAGGACTAACATCAACTGAGGTTGGCAGGTTATTAATAGTAGAGCCAAAATCATCATCATATGAAGAAGAATAAAAAATCAGTGTGCTTGACTGATGATGAATACCTTCCAACTCAGAACTTGAAGATTGGGAATTAGCTAGATCAAATGGACTTGGAAATCTAGTGGGAGAATCATTGAAACCCAGAGAATCAACAGATGGAGTTGCTGAGGGAACCGAAGGAACAACATCACTACCAAGAGGAACAGGAACATTGCCAGCAGAATTGATGTCAGTAGCAACCGAACTATTACCAGCAACATTGACATCAGCAGCAACGGAACCACTACCAGTAGGAACGGTTACATTACCGGCAGGAACAGAAGCATTACCAGAAGGATCAAGGTTCCTGCGAGCTTCAATAGCTGCTTACCTCAAGAGTTCCTTTGTTTCTTTGGAGAATTCAAAACCAAACTTTTCAGCATCATCCTTAGCTGCATGCTCTTGGCGTTTAAGCTTAACAAGTTCTTCTGCATACCCTGGATTACTTTGAGGCACACCAGAAGAATCCTTATGCTCGAAGACTGAAAAGTGGTTAGTAGGAAAAGAGGGAACATCAATAAGTTTTTCATCACAATCTAAGTCTGAATCATCATCTGAGGAACCTGCAATGTTAGTTTGTGAAGCTTGTGGACCTGCAGATGATTAGATTTGTAACGAGTATAACCTAAATGATCAGTTAAATAGTCAAGATCAAAGTACCATTCATGACCAGTCCCCTGAACATTAGGTTTATCCTCTAGAAATCTCAGATTTAGTGTTTCTTCTATCCTCTTGGCAGATATATTGTACACCCTGTAAGCCTTACTATGAGCAGAATAACCAACTATATACCCCTCATCAGATTTCCATTCAAATTTTCCCAAATGGTCACTGGTGTTCAAGATAGTCACATGACACCCAAAAGGTTTAAAGTAACTGATAGTAGGAACCCTCCCAGACAATAGTTCATAAGGTGTCTTATTGTGAGGTCTAGTAATCAAAACCCTGTTCAAAATATAACAGGCAGTGCTGACTGCTTCAGTCCAGAACATGGTTGGTAATTTAGAGTCAGCAAGCATAGATCTTGCTGCTTCTATAAGGGTTATGTTCTTCCTTTCAGCAACTCAATTTTGTTGTGGAGTCCTGGCATTGTCGTAGTCCCTTTTTACCCCCTTAGACCCACAGAGTTCTATTAATTTAGTATTTTTGAACTCTGTGCCATTGTCACACCTTATGGCTTTAACCTTTTTATTCAGCTGGTTTTCAATCAGGGCAATAAAGTTTTGAAGAACCTAAAATATTTCATCCTTTGTCCCCAAAAGGAATACCCAACAAAAACTGCTATAGTCATTAGTAACCACCAAACAATAGTACTTGTGATCAATGCTTCTGATAGAGGTAGGATAAAAAAGATCCATATAAAGAAGCTGTAGAGGTTCTGAGATGGTGCTGACTGCAAAAATGGCCTTGTAAGAAGCCTTATGTTGCTTTCCTTTGTTGCAGGCCACACAGTTATGCTCATTAGTAAAGACTTTGGAAGGAAGCCCATGTACTAAACCATGTTTTCCCAGCTTGTTGATGGTTTTGAAGTTTACATGTGCCATCCTTCTATGCCATTTGTTAGATTCATCCAAGGATGCTTTTGCCACCAAACAAGCCAAATCACCTTCAGGCTGGGCATCATTAAGATTGAATGTATACAAATTGTGTCTCCTTGGAACCTTCGGCACTACTTAACTGTCATCAAGTATCTGGAAATCTTTAGAAAGTACAAGACATTCATTGTCAGTGAATAGAACACTGTTCTTCTTATCATAGATTTGTGACACAGAGAATAGATTGAAGTTTCTGAGTTCTTTCACATAATACACATTTTCAAATTCTAGCTTTGAGGTCCTAATGGTTCGTTTCCCAGTTATCTTGCCATCTCCTCCTCCAAAGTAACAGTGCCTCCATGTAGAGAAACAAAATCATGCAGTATTTCTTTGTTCCCCGTCATACTCCTAGAACATCCAATATCAACAATACCTAAATCTTTATTCTTATGAGGATCATCCTACAAGTTAGAAAATATACAACATTAGTACGAATGGAGACCCAGGTCATGACTGACTTGGGCCTGCCTTGTGGATCAAAGATGAAAAACCTGTAGATTGATGAGATCCACCATTGTTCTTGGATTCCTTTTCTAAATGAGGTTTGCATTGTCTCCAAGACCAACCTGCTGAGGACTTAAAAACAGTATCCCATCTTGCCCCCTTTATGCAATGGGTTATAATAAACATGCCTATATGCATTTTGAAAATAAGTACTTGTAGGTCTGATTAATGGCCTTGCAACATTTCTTCTCCAATATGGTGGAAAAGGTTTACCAGCAGAATCTGGCTTACCAGCAGAATCTGGCTTACCAGCAGAAACTGGCTTACCAGCAGAAACTGGGTTACCAACAGGGTACTGGCTTACAAGCAGGATTAGGTCTGCCAGTCCTCACATGTGTTCTTTTAGGAACAAATGAAGGAATATTATTCACATCATTCCATATTGGTCTAGGCTTCTGTTGGTTAGTACACACACCCATTCTTTTCTCATAACAATCACAATCTTTAATAAGATGAAATGTACTACCACAAACAAAACAGGATTTCTTCTTAAACGATTTGTTCATAACACCAGATGTCTTATTACAAACAAACTTATTAAAACCAAAACTAGAAAGTGAATTGTTTCTAACAGAATTAAAAGAAATGTCTTTAAGAGAAGCTATCTTTAAAGTGGATTCATCAGCAGTAACTCTTGGGGCAGGGTCAACGGTCTTGAGTAGGGTAGACTTGTCAGTTGAATCACAACTGGAAAAGTCACTGGAGTTGGTCTCTGAGGTCCTATCACTGAAAGAACAAGAGACAAAGTCATTAGATTCACTACCAGTGTCAAGTAAGTCATTGGACTTTTTGACACGGGTCATGTGTGATTCATCAAAGTTTGTGTCTAGGGAGGGTGTCTTAAATGTTCCTGTTATTGGTGGAGAAAGTTGTTGGGCCATATACAATCATGTATATGTGATTTGATACAACAAAAGTACATATGCTTCAATGAAGATAATTGAAGGACTTAATATGCATAATGGAGATTCTACAAGCTGATGGAGTATATGCAAAATACTTATCTTTATTAAAGATATCAGAAGATCTTGTATAGAAGATTACAGAAGATATTGTTTTACTTGTAGGTTAAGTTTGTAACCCTAGCACCTCTATTATATAAAGAGATGACAGGCACGTAGTTTAATATATGATTAGAACTACACACAAAAATATACACGTCCCATATATTATTAGTTAGTTCATAGCTTCAAGGTTGAAAAACCCTATCACTATTAAGAGTGATCGTATTAATAATATTGAGGCTTAGTCTGATATTATTACTGTGTTCTGCTATTCTTATTGTTCGTGTTCTTCTTAGCCTTACTGAGTAGATTCCGCATACTCATTAAAGTTACAGGTAGAATTCCACTTAGTAGTTTTGTATTTATACAAGATTGCTAAACCCTTTATAAGTTAAGGTTAAAGATCCATACAACAACAACCGTCTACGAATTGGGATCTACATTTGGTATCAGTCGCCAGGGGGATATTCTACATAAGAAGCACGAGTACTGATCCAGTGAAGTTTGCAGTGATGGCCATTTTTTACACATCATCCAGTGATCCACACAAGAAGGTAAAATTCTGTGTTAACTGTCATGATTCTTATCAAACCTTGCTTAAAGATCTTGAACTTGAAAAAAAGAGTCATAGAACAGCTAGGGCTGAGAAACTAGAATATTTATTTAATCTAGAAGCAGTTGAAGCTAAAGTTCTTGTTTATAAAGATAATGAAGAAGCTTGGACAGAAAAGTACAACCAACTAGAGTATCAATTAAAACTAAGTGATTGGAAGTTAGGTTGTAAGATATCAGAAGTTGAAAAGCTCACCAAGGAAAGGGATGATCTTTTACAAAAACTTGCTAGTCAATCTTGTGAATCTATGAAAAGTGAAAGTTTAGGTGAGAAGAATGCTACACTAGCTTCACCTACACAAACTGATCAGATTGATAGGAATAAGGTCAACATTGAAGATTGGGTTGAACGTGATGATAAAGTAGTTCCTGAAGGTTTTTCAAAGGTTAACAAGAAAAAGAGCTTGAAGTCTGTGAAGTTTGCTGAACCTTTAGAAACCAAACCTGTTAAAAGTCACAACAAGTCAAATAAAAACCCTAGGAACAACAATAGTCCTAGAGGTAATCAAAGAAACTGGAATGGGATGATAACTCAAAAACTCGGGACGACTTTTGAGTTTCAGAATAAAGCTTGCTATGTTTGTGGCAGTTTTGATCATCTGCAGTATACATGTAAACTCAAGAAACCAGTTAGTGATCAAAAGCAGGTATGGAACAACTCAAGGAGGATTAACCATAGAAATTTTTCAAACGATTCTAAATATCCTCAACAAAGAAGGTTTTTTAACCCATCAGCAGTACTTACTAAACAAGGATTGAAACAAAGTACTGCTAGGCCAAACGAAAGTACTGCTAGGCCGAACTCAGAGGTTAGTGTTGTTAAGGCTTCAGCGAGATGGGTTTGGAAACCTAAACAAGAAGAATTAGTTGTTTCTGAACACAAGAATCCATCAAAGATCTTAACACGATATGATTATGTTGATGCGTATGGAAGATTCAATTCTATTGGCTTGGGACTTCAAAAGGCATTAATTCTTAATGTATTGTGTGCATAGCAATTCATAGAAAGTGGGTGATTGAGAATTGTTATGGTGTATGGTGTCCGTGAACATGAAGGTTTATGGTGTTTATTCCATGTACTGTTCAAAGTACTGCTGCACTTATCAAAAGTCCTGGAGTGAAAGTTATGATTGGTCAAAGTTTGCTGCAGAAACAATATTGCTAAGGGAAGACAACAGATTTTGTGATTAGTTAGTTGGGACGTTTGTGTACGTATTGCTCGTGTTGACCGACATATCCTGAAAGTACTGCTATCTTTGTCCGCTATTGGGTAACACATGGTTTGCTTTCTCGAATGCTTTATGGTTATTAATTTTTAGAATTCAAGAGCCGGTTAATATACATTTCGGGGAAGTGTATAAGGTTGTTTATCTTCACAGGTTCCTATTCGATGATTACAAAAAGGGGAAGAAGTTAACATGAAGATTATTTGCAGCTAATTTATGTGTGTTTGTTTCATTCACGGAGATGATTACATCTCAACTTCTCTATTTAAGGGGAAGTTCGTACACGACTTTGTTTATTTTGTCATTATTAAAAAGACAAAATAAATACAAGAATGAAAAAATGGGAATGAAGATTATCGTCATTGAAGATTGCTGAATTCATGAAGATAGTTTTGTAATATCAAATAGGGGAAGATTGTTGGGCCATATACAATCATGTATATGTGATTTGATACAACAAAACTACATATGCTTCAATGAAGATAATTGAAGGACTTAATATGCATAATGGAGATTCTACAAGCTGATGGAGTATATGCAAAATACTTATCTTTATTAAAGATATCAGAAGATCTTGTATAGAAGATTACAGAAGATATTGTTTTACTTGTAGGTTAAGTTTGTAACCCTAGCACCTCTATTATATAAAGAGATGACAGGCACGTAGTTTAATATATGATTAGAACTACACACAAAAATATACACGTCCCATATATTATTAGTTAGTTCATAGCTTCAAGGTTGAAAAACCCTATCACTATTAAGAGTGATCGTATTAATAATATTGAGGCTTAGTCTGATATTATTACTGTGTTATGCTATTCTTATTGTTTGTGTTCTTCTTAGCCTTACTGAGTAGATTCCGCATACTCATTAAAGTTACAGGTAGAATTCCACTTAGTAGTTTTATATTTATACAAGATTGCTAAACCCTTTATAAGTTAAGGTTAAAGATCCATACAACAACAACCGTCTACGAATTGAGATCTACAAAAGTGAATGCATTTCTCCTTCTTTTAGAAACTTAACAGGTTTTTGATAAATTTCTTCCTCAACATCAGAGACAGGGTCAAAAATACTATAGTCATTAGGGTCATAAACTTCATCTGGCCCTATATAATCCTTAAGACCCAACCCAATCTTAGTTTTTACAGACATAGAGCTGTTAATCAACTTAGATAAATGCTTAGATTGTTCTTGCCACTTTTTATATCTAGCCACCTCACTTTCTAACTTAGCCTTTAGATCCTCTTTTTCTAAGTTTACCTTTACATTTTCATTCTCAGTAAATTTTAACAAGTTAGCAGTATTTTCTAACTCTCTTTCTAGCACCCTAATCTTCTCTTCATAAGCCAATTGATTTTATTGGTACCAAACCTTTTGTTTTTCCAAAGTTTTAACTATATTTTTATAGGCTTGAACCTGAACATAGTATTCTTTATATTGGCCTTCAATGTCATCATATTCCTTTTTAAGGGCATCATATTTATCATTACACCTAAATATACAAGTATTTACCTGAGATGAGATACCCATTAGGGAAAATTCCTCAGCAACATCACCAGTCTCAGCAAGCATTCCAAACTGATGAGTAGCACCACCTTCATTCTCTTCAGTCTCATGAGCAGTCCAATCAAGCATTGAATCCATAGAAACCAGGGATTTAGGTTCCTCATGTTCCTTGAGCTTGAATGCAAATATTTCTTCTTGTCACTTCCCTTCTTTTCTGGGCATTCCCTGGAAAAGTGACCCAGTTGATTGCATTCATAACACCTGTCCTTCTTCATGTTAAACTTGGCTACATCCCTACCCTGGAAAGTGATCTTTCTTCCAGACTTCTTCTCAAACCTGTTGAATTTTACAGAAAGCATAGCCATCTGCCACTTTATGTCCAATTCCACCAAATCCCACTTATCCACCTGATCAAAATCCAAATAGGCCAGCTGCTGTTGAGGTTCACTTTCAACAACAAAAGAATAGAGTACATCTTCCATTACATTTAAGTTTCTTGGTCCAGAAGAGGTGTATGTGGTTGCTGCTGATGATGAGGTGGGACTATCAGGATATGACATCTTGGTATTAGCACTTGCAGTACTAACAAATGCCAAATTTGTTGGAGTGAGAGAATAGCTTGAATAACCCTTGATATTAATTTCAAGAGTCCTGAGCTTGTTGTATAAGTCATCAAATCTTAAGTACTCAAGGCCTCCCTTTGCCTTGAGAGTGATGCAAACTTGCCTCCAGGATGAAGGTAGAGCCCTTAGGAACTTGGTGTTGCAGTCTTCATTGTCTGGTTTTGACTACATCTGTTAGGAATTAGAAAATTCAGTCATTAAAGAGTCGGTCACCTCAAGTATATGTATTCGATAGAAAGCTCGTAGTCGTAGTAATGTTATGTTAAAAAGTAGTTTGTTAAGTAACACCGTGGAGGATGGACGGGTCTCTACCCACTGTATGCCTGATCCACAGCCCGTAGGTGGCGTTTATTTGTAAGACACTATAAATACCCTCTACCTCCCAAGGTAGAGGGTTGGAGCTTCAATACCATTTTTCTTTGTTTCACATAGTTCCCAACTCTCTTAACTTTCTCTCTTTAGAACTTTCTCTCTCTCTAAACATCTTGAACGCCACTTGTGATTATGGTTTAGTGTGTTTGTGAAATCTTATATCCTACAATTGGTATCAAGAGCCATGGTTTGATCACTCATCTTTCATGCTCTTTGTTTTGGTGGATTTCATAAGGTTTTTGGGGTTATAAGTGTTTAGGAGAGTTTGAATCATTTGGACAAATTCTTGTGTTAAAGTTTGAATTTTGTATGTACTTTTGTGTTTAGGATCATCATATGTGTTTAGGTTTTGAATTGGAAAGCTTAAATCATTGTGGTTTGGTTGTTTTTTATTGATAAATTGGTTGTTTGTGAAAGTTGTACGAAGCGAGTTGAGTCTCGGAGTTGTGTTTCTTCGAAGCGAGTTGCTTTGTTATTGGAAGCGAGTTGGTATATGCGACTTGGCTATTTAGCGAGTTGACTCTTTATGTGACTTGGGTTCTAAGCGAGTTGTTTCTTTAAGTGACTTGAGTTATAAAGCGACTTGGCTATTAAGCGAGTTGTATAGCTAGCGAGTTAGTTTAAGCGACTTGGTGGTTAAGCGAGTTGTCTCTGTTTGCGACTTGACTATTAAGCGAGTTGTCTCTATATGCGACTTGGCTATTAAGCGAGTTGGTTCTTTAGCGACTTTGTTTCTTTAAGCGAGTTGATAACAAAGCGAGTTGACTGTTTAGCTACTTGTCTATTGAGACTTGTCACTTCTTCGTGCTACATTTTTACGGTTGTTCTTTTAGTTTAGTAAAATCCCGTGAAAGATTCAATTTCCCTGTTTAATCAAAGAATAGTAAAATCCCATAGAACTTTTAATCATGTCAAACATCGTACCTACTATCGTTTCTTCTGTAGCTGAGGACGTTCAAGTAGCTGGATCAGATACTTGTCCACCTATGCTTGACAGAACTGATTATGACTCATGGGCTCAACGAATCCGATTGTACTGCTTGGGAAAAGATAATGGGGTCAACATTCTCAAATCAATTGATGAATGACCTTATCAGATTGAGACTACAAGAGACATAATTGATACTGCTGCTGACGGAACAATGATCTTTGGACTGGACAGACCAAAAACATATGATGAGCTCAGTGATAAGGAGAAAAGAGATTCGATGCTGATATCAGGGCTTCTAACATTACACTTCAGGGTCTTCCAAAAGATATCTACAAGCTTATCAATCACAAAACTGAAGCCAAGGCAGTTTGGGATAATGTCAAGATGCTTCTCTCAGGTTCTGAATTAACCAAGGAAGACAGAGAATCACAACTGTATTATGAGTTTGAGCATTTCAAGATGAAACCAGATGAGAGTGTCTATGAGTACTACGTGAGATTCCATAAGCTTGTGAATGATATGAGGAACATTAAAATGACCATGCCAAACATTCAGCTGAATTCAAAGTTTGTAAACAACATGAATCCCGAGTGGCACAAATTTGTCACCTCTGTAAAGCTAACCAAAGGACTAAAGAATACAAACTATGAGAAATTGTATGCCTTCCTTCTTCAGAATGAGAGGCATGCTATGTTTGAAAAAAGGATTCTGGATCAGTTCAAAACCAATCATGGAGAAACAAGCTCACCTAATGATTCTACAGCTTTCTACACCAATGTTGGTATTACCACCAAAGCATCTCAAGTCATACCCATGGGTAATGGCAATTACAAGCTCATCCCTGATCCATCATATAAGCCTCCCGACTTAAACACACTCATGGAAAACTTCATCAATCAACTGTCTCTCATGGTTAGTCAAAACATGAACTCTCTCCCACACCCCAACAATAACCTCAGAAGAACATCCAATCCACACAATCAAGCCACTGTCAGAGATGGGAAGGTTGTGGTGCAACCAGTTCAAGAAAGGCAGTATGAACAGGGAAGAGGTGGAGTTGGTAGAGGATAGGTAGCAAATCAGAATCATGGAAGGAATCCCAATCAAGGACAAGCAAAGCCAGTCAAATGCTACAATTGTGGTGGTGAGGGACACATTGCTAGGAATTGCACATCTTCAAAACGTCCACAGAATGCAGAATACTTCAGAGACAAGATGCTGCTCGTGTAAGCTCAGGATAATGGTGCAGCTTTGGATGAAGAGGAGTTGTTGTTTCTGGCTGAGGGCAATGCCAAGACATATGATGCAGATGTGGATGAGAGCACCAATTCAGGAGATAAGTCACAATCATCAGAATGCCTTTCAAGTCGCTGACTGTGATGCATACGACTCTGACGTTGATGATGAACCTACTACACAAACAATTTTCATGGCTAGCATTTCTCCAATGGTCTCTCCTAAGGTCTCATCATCACCACAAGCTGGTCTATCCAAAGACAAAATCATCTCAGAGGTATTAAAACTATATGATGATGTTGATGAGCAAAAGATGCATAATAAAGTGCAATCTCTTGAAACTTATGAAACAGATATTGATGATGAGGGTAATAGCAATATTGTTCCATATGATAAATATGTGATGCAAAGTGAAAGTAAGGTTGTACCAAGTAATGCATCTTCCGCAGTCAATGATGACTATGTTTTTGATGAATACACTGCATGTGCCCCTGATGATTCTGTTATCTCTGAATTGAATGCCTATAAAGAACAAGTTGCTATTTATGAACAACGTGCTAAGCTTGAGTTAACCTCCCATGAGCAGGAAATGGATGACCAAATGCGTACAATTATTAGAAAAAGTAATTTTAGAGAAGAAGTGTTAAAACAAGAGTTAAACTCATTGCAAGAAAAGCTTTCTAAAACAGTTAAGCAAAAAACAAGAGCTTCAAGATAATGTTAAAGTGCTTAAACAAGAATTTAATGCTAAAGAGTCAAAACTTTTGAATGACTTTTCCAATCTAAAAACTTTGAAAAACAAGCTTGAAAATAAGTTGTACGTACAAGGGAACACCATTCAGACTGTTCACATGATCACTAAGCATAGAGTCTTAAGCGATAAGCATAGTATTCCCATTATAGAGGAATCCAATCCTGAGTATGGTAAGAAAGCAAAAGCTGCTCAAAAGGTAATCTATGATGGCAATGAAATCCTTAAGCCTAGACAAAAACCTAGTTGCGCTGAGAGCACTGAGGAAGATAAACAATTAGAGGAAGCCGCTAGAAAGAAGCTAGATGAAAAGGTTAAGAGCCCCTCATGCATAGAAAACAACATCAGCTTTAAAACACCTAACTATGCTAAGGAAAACTGGATTGCCTTTAACAAGTTTAAAGCTCAAACTCAGCTGACCCTAGAAAAAATTTTTTGGAAGAAAGACATGGATAAGCAAAAAGTGAAAGCATTTGTTGAAACAAACCCTCCCCTTAAGAAAATGCCTACAGCGACTGTGTATCCTCCAAATACACCAATGCATTTAGTCCCTAGAACCATTGCCACTAAAAGCAAGACCTTAATCAGCCTCTATGTAGTTTACCAACTATTTGTTGATTTTGAGAAAACGTGTAAAAAGAGAATCACACCAACTGGGATAACTGAAGGGGAAAAGGGTTTTGAGCAGACTAAGGAATGCTATTTAACTGAGGTCATGCCTTTCTTTAAACAATTAAAAGGTCAATTTGAGAGTTTTCAAAATGGGATAAACCTGGAGATTAAAGAAATGGAAAATGAATTTGATGCAATGATAATTGAGGTCAGTGATTATGAACGGCAACTCAAATATAAAGAAATTGAAAGGAAGAATCTGCATATCATAAATGAGAACTTGATCTCGCAATGTGTGGCTCAAGATGTGTTCTATACTGCTACTAATCATTCTATTACTGCTTCTCAATTTCATGAATTATCTGTTGCTTTGAAAGTCTCCCATGATCGTGTCATTGAGCTTGAAATCAAAAACTCAAAACTAGGTGAAAAAATTGATCAGGATGATCATGATAATTTGGTAAAACATCTTTCTAAACTAGAAGTTGAACATTTTGATTTGCAACTAAAATATCAACATCTTAAAGAAAATGTCAAAACCTCAAATATCAAGACATCCTCAGATGTTCCAGAGTTTGATGCAGTTTTTCAGATAAACAAACGTGATGAACAAATTCAAGCTCATTGTAACACGATCAGAAAGTTGAAAGACCAAATTTCTCAATTAAAGGGTGAAAAGAACAATGTGACTGGCTCCCAAATGCCTCCTCCTTTAGATTCTCATTATTCTCAAACTTTTCATCTTCAAAACTTTATTAATGTTTTACAAAAAGAAAACGAGAGTTTTCTAGAAGAAAATGAAAAAGTTAAACGACACATTAAAGAGTTATATGATTCAATTAAAGTCACTCGTGACAAGAACAACGAAAAAATAACGTCTTTACAAAAAGAAATTGAGAATCTGAAGAGACAGGAAAAAGGGAAACTACCACTTGTTTTTAATGAGAATGTTGAATCAAAGTCATCTATAGAGTGGAAATATCATCATGACTGTTAAATACATTCCTCCTCATCTTAGGAATAATGAACTTGTGTTTCATAACTGCTTCGCTCACCTTAAGGATAGTCTAGAATGTCTCCGTGAGATTGTGGAAGAGAATTTCATTAATAAACCTCTTGATAGAGAAATTAGGTTTGCATGCATTCAGGCCAAACGATCTCATGAGCTACTAGAATGTTTAATTGCAACATGTCCTAAATCTTTAGGTGCGAAAGCTAAAGCTGTGATGCCTTGCTTTATGCCTAGTGCCAAGCATACAAACCATTCTATGCCCAATGTTAATAAAGTGAACACTAATGTGCCCTCAAGTAGTTCAGATCCCTGCACATCTAGTTCAGGAATGCAAAAAGTAGATCAACCAACTAAAATTCCCTCTACAGGAGTAATCAGTAACATAAGAGCAAGCGGGTCAAAGCCCCCAGGCAATACCAAACAAGATAGGACCTCGCAAGCTAAGAATGTGCATTGGAAGAGAGTAGAAGACCACCCTAGGAAGTTTATGTTTGAGTTGAATAAAACAAATCGTGTTGATTCTAGTATTAGCCATAGGCGTACTGTAATTAATTCGAATTCTGCTATTATCTGCAAACCATGTAATGATGACTGCTTGATTTTTGTTACTAATCATGAATGTGGTGTGAATGTTTTGTCTAATGCTGTCAAATGCCCTGTTAAAACTGTGAATGCTAAAAAACAAGCTAAGAAGGCTAAAAGGCAAAGGCGAAAGAAAGTTAAAAAATAGTGGAAACCCACAGGAAGAATATTTAGTAAAATAGGTTATCAATGGATACCTTCTGGCCATAAGGTTAATGAGTTCTGCCCTCAATTTGCTAAGACGCCCACTAGAAAATGGATGCCTACTGGTAGAACTATTCCCTTAAGAAGTGAACATACTTTAAATAGGTCAAATATGGACATTAGCACTGCATCCATTTCTGATGATTCCATTGTTTCTACTTTTGATGTGGGTGTTCCAATTACTGTTACTAACCAAGTGGAACCCATTATTGCATGGGGTTCCCAATTATCCACTTATCCATTCTTGTTTGTGTTCAACTGCAGATCGTTCAAATCGTTCTGTGGTACTGGACTCAGGCTGTTCCAAGCATATGACTGGAGACCGGTCGCGGCTCATGAACTTCGTGAGTAAATTCATCGGGACTGTTAGATTCGGGAATGATCATTTCGGTGCAATTATGGGTTATGGAGATTATGTTGTCGGTGATAGTGTTATCTCCAGGGTATATTACATAGAAGGTCTTGGTCATAACTTATTCTCTGTTGGTCAATTCTGTGACTCTGATCTAGAAGTAGCCTTTAGAAAACATACTTGTTTCGTTAGAAAACTTGATGGTAAAGAACTTTTAAGAGGAACACGTGGTTCAAATCTATACACCATCTCTATCGAAGATATGATGAAGTCTTCAACAAATTGCTTGTTGTCAAAGGCTTCGAAAACAATGGCATCGTCGTCACAATCACTTGAACTTCGGCACCATCAATGATCTCTCCAGAAAGGACTTAGTTGTAGGTTTACCGAGACTAAAGTATGAAAAGGATCATCTTTGTTCAGCATGCTAATTGGGAAAAAGTAAGAAGTATGCCCACAAACCCAAACCTACAAACTCTGTTACAGAAGTTCTTCATACAACTCACATGGATTTATGTGGTCCCATGAGAGTGCATAATATCTTTGGGAAGAAATATGTGTTAGTTGTGGTTGATGATTACTCTCGATTCACCTGGGTTAAGTTCTTAAGGACAAAGGATGAAACTCCAGATATCATCATCAAACTTATCAAACAGCTGCAGGTTCGACTTAACAAAACTGTCAGAATCATCCGAACAGACAATGGAACTGAGTTTGTTAATAAAGAACTTAGTGAGTTTTGTGAAAGTGTTGGAATCAGTCGTTAAAGAAGTGTTCCACGAACTCCTCAACAGAACGGTGTAGTTGAAGACGAAATCGAACTCTTGTGGAAGCCGCAAGAACAATGCTGATTTACTCAAAGATTCCAATGTTTCTCTGGGCTGAAGCCATTGCCACTGCATGCTACACTCAAAATCGATCCCTAATTCACACTGCTCATGGAAAAACTCCATATGAACTTGTCCACAATAGAAAACCTAATTTCTCATTCCTTCGTGTGGTTGGTGCATTGTGTTATCCAACTAATGAGGGCCAAGACTTAGGCAAACTTAAAGCTAAAGCGGACATTGGAGTATTTGTAGGATATGCACCAAACAAAAAGGGATACTGAATCTACAACAAAAGAGCCCGAAATATTATGGAAACAATTCACGTTACGTTCGATGAGCTGACCGGTCCAATGGCTCCAGGACAACCCAGTTCTAGACTAGCATCTTCAAGTAGTCCCATCAGTTCTACTCTTGTATACGATTCTTCACCAGCAACTCCTTATGTACCTTCTTTAGAAGATGACTTGAAGAAACTGTTTGATCCAATGTTTGATGAAAACTATGAGCCAACTGCTAATGATCTGTCAATTCCATCATCAGAGGCTGCTACTATCCCTGTCAATGAAGTTAACCCTTTAGTTTCTATGACACTAAGTCAAGAAGCACCTGATGCTGATCACTCTGTCTCATCAACAAATCATCAATCATCGAGTGTACATCATGGAAATGTTTCTAGCACCCTTGATGGAGAAAATCCCTTTGCTACTCCTGAAGATGCACCATTTGAAAACATATTTGCTCTTGAATCATCATCAGAACCATCTTCATCAGAAGAAATTGACTCTGCTACTTCAGTTCCTCAACAACAACCACACGAACACCTTATAAAATGGACACATGATCATCCCTTGGACAACATCATTGGAAACCCCTCTCGTCCAGTATCCACACAGAAACAACTTGCAACCGATGCCTTATGGTGCTTCTTCAACTCCGTCTCTCTAAGGTCGAACCAAAAGATGTTAAGACTGCCATGAATGAAGACAGCTGGTTGAATACCATGCAAGAAGAAATTCATGAGTTTGATCGACTTGATGTATGGGAATTAGTACCTGCTCCAGATTGTGCTATGATCATTGCTCTAAAATGGATCTTCAAAGTGAAACTTGATGAGCATGGTGATGTTTTAAAGAACAAGGCTCGATTGGTTGTAAAAGGATACCGTCAAGAGGAGGGTATTGACTTTGAAGAGTCATTTGCTCCAGTTGCTCATATCGAGGTAATCAGAATCTTATTGGCTAATGCTGCAATAAGAACATGGTGGTTTATCAGATGGATGTAAAGACGGCATTTCTTAATGGAGATCTTAAAGAAGTCGTATACATCAGCCAACCTGAAGGCTTTGTGAATCCAGAACATCCTACTCACGTCTATCGTTTAAAGAAGGATCTTTATGGTTTAAAGCAATCTCTAAGGGCATGGTATGATACGCTATCAAGTTTCTTCATCTACTGGATTCAGCAAAGGAGCAGTGATCGACTTTGTTCACCAGAAAGTCAGGCAAACATTTAATTCATGTTCAAATATATGTTGATGATATTATTTTTGCCTCGACTGACCCCAATGAATGTGATCGTTTTTCAAATGAAATGGGTTCCAAATTTCAAATGTCAATGATGTGACAAATGTCATTTTTCTTGGGATTACAAATTTCACAAAGTCCGGAGGCATTTTTATAAATCAATCTAAATATGCAAATGAGATTTTAAAGAAATTTGAATTTGATTCTAGTGACCCTGTTGACACTCCCATGATAGAGCGTACTAAAACTGGATGAGGACCACTCAGGGATCATGGTAGACCAAACGAAATATCGTAGTATGATTGTATCCCTGATGTACCTCCTGCCGTAGACCAGACATTCTATTCGCTTTGGCGTGTGCTAAGATATTCAGGCTAAGCCTACCAAAAAGCACCTTGAAGTGGTTAAAGGGTCTTCGGTATCTCCAAGGAACCATCAATATGGGACTTTGGTACCCGAAGGACACCGGTATGTCACTACCAGCCTATGCAGATGCTGATCATGCAGGATGTCAAGATACACGTCGAAGTATGTCTGGAGGTGCTCAGTTTTTGGGTGATAAGCTTGTGAGCTGGTCTTCAAAGAAGCAAATAAGTACTTTTATTTCCTCTACAGAGGCTGAATACATAGCCATGTCATCTTGTTGTGCTCAAATCCTATGGATGAGATCCCAATTATCTGACAATGGCTTTGAATTCAACAAAATCCTCTGTATTTGTGCTAATAAAAGTGCTATTGCTATCTCATGCAACAATGTACAACACTCAAGAGCAAAGCACATCGACATTCGACATCATTTCATCAGGGAGCAAGTTGAAAACGGTGTGGTGGAACTTTATTTTGTGAGGACTGAATACCAGTTAGCAGATATCTTCACTAAAATCTTCCTAGAGACGTTTTGAGTTTATCTCCTACGACTTGGTCTAAAGAGTCTTCAACCGGAAACACTTTAACGTCTTCAAGAGGAAGAAGAGGAGTAAAAGGTCTTCTTCATCCCATCTCTTTGTATATATTTATTCAAAAACCAAAATACAAAATTATAAAACCATCAAAAAGCAAAGAGAAAAATATAAAACTTTCAAAAATCCATAAAAAAAATAAAAATAAATAAAATTAGAAAATCTTGAAAAATTCCAAAAATATTGTTATTTTGTCATGTTTTTCCTTATTCGAT
This sequence comes from Chrysanthemum makinoi, assembly GCA_910596185.1. Classification (NCBI taxonomy): domain Eukaryota; kingdom Viridiplantae; phylum Streptophyta; class Magnoliopsida; order Asterales; family Asteraceae; genus Chrysanthemum; species Chrysanthemum makinoi. The sequence continues at coordinate 12,326,729 of OU343219.1, forward strand.
ATCATCTACGGACTTTATGTTGACATTCAAATAATGTCACGGGTCTTTAGATGTTCTTCGAATGTACATAGTTTTGTTTAAAAAAAAATGAGGCGGAGAAAAATGGTGGTTTACTGTCATTTCGGGCAGTAACCCGGTTTAAAATGTAAAGAATAGAGCCATGCTTTCTCTTATTTTTCAAATCTCATGCTCTATTCTGAAAAAAATGTTTGTCATCTAAAAGACAAATGTTTCTAATTTCAAATATTTTTCCGTCTAATGATTCTTCTGAAAATTGCCATCTAATGAAAACTAAATTGCTTTGAAAATACCTCATACTCTATTATTATTTGTAAATCATTTGTGCTTATCATCTGTCAAAATCTCTATCTCTCAATCAACAACTTGTGTCATTGATTGAGGGGGAGAATGATTTCATTCGAATTAAAAAGGTTATTTTGAAATGTCATTTTTCAAACAATTGGCACGTAAATGAGCAAGGTTTAGTGTTGAAAAATCAAAATGAATAATGTTTTATACAGTTGATTCAAAACCTTTGCTAATGTTATGTTTTCATAAGACAATATTGCATGTTTAAAAACAATGGAGTTTAAAGTCTTAAAATCTGATTCTTATCAGTTAAAAATGTTTTTTTTTCAAAAGCAAGTCAATATTCTCCTCAAAAGCTCTCAAAATTTAATTTAAATCAATAGAGATCACAACTCTCAAAGGATTTGGAAAGTGTGATCGGGGGAGAATTTGTGATTTAAATTGGATTTAAGCTGATAACTTGATAATTGGTTTTATAAGTGTTTAATAGGCTTTCCCTCCCCATGCCAAACGATTTCAAATTTTCCATGCACATGTTGAGGGAGCATCTTTAAACCACAAAGAATTGAAACATGATTGATTTGTCTCTAAGTGCAGGTTCCCTCTAGTATGTGCAAAACTCTTTCAAACCTTAAGGCACATATTGAGGAGCAAACTTTGAAAATCTCATCCTTTCCCAATATGCTTTATCTACTTGATTTAATCGAGAGTGATGTTGATATCTTTTAGAAAATGGTAATCAAAGAAGTTAATTCTTCCTCATGCCTCCGTGTGCTAAAACGATTTCAAATACATGAGGCACATATTGAGGGGGAGCTCTTTTTCTAAAAATATCAAAACAATTCAGTACAAAGCTTTTGATAATATATCACAAGTATCGATTGATTTTCAAAGTTTTCAATTGGTTCCAATTGCGAGATGAACAATACCAAATAGACCGACCAAATTTACTTAGGTATGCGGTGGTATAAGGATGATAAGGTTAGATATTTGCTCCCATGATACGCTGAACCGGAGGAATCTACCGAGGACAATCCACTAGTTAGTGTAGAAGTCCTTAGGTATGATGAAAAAGGAGAAAGTGAGATATGGGAAGAGTCTTGACTGAGACTAAGCTAGTCTTGGAATAAACCCAACAAGGTTCTAGTTATGAACTTTTGGTAAGCACTGAAGGGGTTGAAGAATGAAAAAGAATTAAATTTGAAAAAGGGTGAAAAGAAATAGCCCTCCATTTATTCAACCTTAGGGAGAAACAGGTTCAATTCATATGCTCTGGTGGTTACCAAGATAACATGGTATTGAAGACAAGGCGTCATGGACCAGTGGCATGCGCTGCACTTCAACTACCCAAACCACTCAAGTTCCTCTTAAAAGGGCTTGTTTCATTCTCACGAGGAACCGACACTATCTATTGACCTTCTCTTAGAGATTGTTGATATTGAAGAAGGAGACCCTCTCCCTAGTCTCGGCGTAGGATCCAAAATATGCACAATTGAGTCTAGAGCCACGAGATCATCAAATAAATCTCATTAGGACACTCTCAATGAAGACTCTTTGTTTTACACAATGTGGAAAGAGAGATTATATCTTATGAGTCCTACTCATTATCCTTGTGGTACTTGCGGAACATCGAGTGATATGCAAACATATTCACAATGAAGATGGATCATCGGAGCCAATATTAAATAAGCTCGATGGGTGGCATGTGAGATCTATCAATAGATCAACCATGTGACAAGCGAACGAAACAATGGGGCAATTCAATCTTTTGAATCAATCTGGTTGAGTTATGGATTGTGGATACCTTTGAAAAACCGGTCATTGTGGCAAAACTCTTTTCGTTGCACATCGATCGTGTAATAATATTTCAAAATAAAAGGTGTTTATGATTGATAATTGATTTTCATTAAAACCTTCGTTGTATTTAAAAAACAATTTCTATTGGCGGCTACGATTGTTTTTCAAATCTCTTTTCATCAATCGATGAATCTCAAATCGTTGGTTCACCTCCCGTGTTGTCTTCTTTGAGACATTCGGTTTGAGCACGACTAGAGCAGGCTACGAAACCATCAAGGAAATTCTTGAATTATACGATCCGCAGGCGATACTTATCTTGATCAGGGAACCGTGGTGTGTACCTCAATTCAACAAAAGTGATCAAAGGCACTTTCGGTACACTTTACTAAGCTATTTGTATGCGAGGTATGCTTGACGTTCTATTGTCGAAATGAAGCGGTCAATCCATAGCCGCATGCTCACACTACATATTCATCTCTAAAGAAATCATGATAAGTGCTTCAACAACTCATACTTTTCTCCATGCTTCGCTATGCTCGCAAATATCATGAATCGATAAAAGCTTCCGTTACTCATGAGAATATATCATGATCCATAATGTAGCATGTCGATCCAAATGTCACAACATCACGAGAATACCAACACAACAATGGATGAGTGGAGATTTATGATTAGGCGATGATCTCAAGATGGCTCAAAACTCATCATCAACGTGGATCGCTTAAAGACCTCCACTTAAATTATTCAAACATGCGGAACATGAAGAATCAAGACTACGAGCTCTTGAGCAAAGAACTTAATCAAGAATCATAGAACAATCTAATGTAATATCTGTTTGTATTCATTATAAATTGAGGTGACCTCCTTAGGGAGATTGTTAGGAATTATAAAATTCAGTCGTTAAAGAGTCGGTCACCTCAAGTATATGTATTCTATAGAAAGCTCATAGTCGTAGTCGTGTTATGTTAGTAAGTAGTTTGTTAAGTAACATCGTGGAGGACAGATGGGTCT
>OU343219.1:12329945-12414833 GCA_910596185.1 Chrysanthemum makinoi
GTGACTTTATGATTTAGATACATATGTATAACAACTAGTGTTTACATATTGGGTTAACATATACTTAACTAAGTATATACTAAAATGGGTAAAAACAAGTTTATACCAAAATGGGTAAAAACAAGTTCATACTAAAATGGGTCAAAAAAAGTTTATACTAAAATGGGTAAAAACAAGTATATACTAAATGGGTAACAGCTGGCAAATGGTATTGACCCATAACCCATGGTTTTATTTAAACCACTTAACCAAGTTCAATGTATTCTAGAGATACATTGTATCTAGTATAATATCCATGGATCAACCCATAACCCATGACCCATAACCAAAAATACCCATGGGCAAAGAGGAGCGTCCCACGGATCCCTAGCATTGTGCTAGACGGATCCACTTGTGGGAGGATCGTGGGGATCCAGAACGATGAGAATTCTCTCTATAAATAGTGAGCCATTTCTTCATTATTTCTAACCCCTTTCTAACACACTTTCCCCTAGAGTTGAAAACTCTCTAACCCCAGATCCAAGAGATCTATGTATGTAGTTTTTTTGTGTGTGATCTTTTAGGTTCCTCTTAAAGGCAAGATCACCACCTTTGAAGTCGAACAAGCTCAAGTCCATGAGTTGCCATGCTTCCTCATCATCAAGACTCTTGTCTTCTTGTTGATGATTGTTTTTCTTTTCTAAGAAGTGTTGAAGACATTTGGAAAAGGTGTCTCAAGTGTCAAGAAGAAGACATTAGTGAAGGGTATCTATCGTCCATATCATAAGCACTTGTGGTGAGTGCTTAGAAGTCAAGACTAAACATTAGTGAAGGGTGCTTATAAGTCAAGACACAAGACATTAGTGAAGGGTGTCTTGAAGATCTAGTTAAAGGCATTAGTGAAAGGTGCCTTAGATGTACATTCGATATGGTGTGTTTTGATGTACAAGATAGATTAGTACTAGATCTAAGGATATTGATATCCTTGATGATGTTGTAAAAAAGAGTTGATCTCCTTTGGGATTAGTCGTTGGTGTAGTGTTGGGTAGTAGTTCCTCCATTGCAATGGAACTAGGTGCTTAGCCTAGTACCTAATAAACGGTAGGCGACGTTGTGAAGGTGTGGTTCACCTTGGTGTGCAAGAACTAGGTGCTTAGCCTAGTACCTAATAAAAGGGTAGGTGATGTTGTGTAGGTGTGGTTCACCTTGGTGTGAAAGAACCCGGTGGTTAGCCTAGTACCCGAGAAAAGAGTGGCGGCGTTGTGAGGAAGCTTCCAGCCATAAGGAGTTGGGGTAGTGATTCACGAACTCAGTAGGTGACTCGGGGAGTGGAGTAGGGCAAGAGAAGGTGTCCTTGTGGCGAACCACTATAAATACTTTCGCGTTGTGGTTTATGCTTCTTACTCTTATCTTTTCATTACATACTTTTATATGCGTTTTATGTCAACACATCAAATAGATTGACATAAGTCAATCTAAATAGTTTAAAAGGAAGTTTTAATTGGTAAAACTATTCAACCCCCCTTCTAGTTTTCCACATATCTCACTGCGAGTAGACCTGATATTATGTTCGTTGCATGTATGTGCTCGTTACCAGGCTAAGCCTACTAAAAGGTACCTTGAAGCGGTAAAATGGGTCTTTCGGTACCTCCAAGGAACCATTAACATGGGACTTTAGTATCCGAATGACTTCAAGTGTAGTCACTAACGCCTATGGAATCTTGACCATCTGGGAAGAGTCTGACGGAAACACTCAAATGTTTTGAGGAGGAAGATGAGGAGTAAAGGAGTTTCTTCACCCATTCTTTGTAAATATTTTATCAAAAAGCAAAATACAAAAATATAAAACCAACAAAAAAAAATAGAAATTTTTTAAATCTTCAAAAACCCATAAAAATTTGAAAAAATCACAATAATACCAAAAATATGGTTTTCACAAGGCATGTCTTCTGGTATCGATAATATCTACGGTCCTAGAAATGTCATTCAATAATGGCACGGGACTTTAGATGAAGTTCGAGCAAAAGGTGTAAATATTTTCTAATTCATGTCTCAAACTTATGAAACTGTCATTTGGTGATAACCCGGGCTTAAAATAATGAAACTGCGGTTATTTCGGTTGTAACCGCTTTTATAGAAAGGACAGTGTTGTGCAAAATTGATATTCTTAAAATTTCGTGCTCTGATCCTAAAAACAAAAATCAGGAAAATTTGTCAACAAAAGGACAAATGTTACTTAAAAAATGTTTTTCATTCTAAAGATTCTTCTGAAAAATATTTGTCTTCAAATGGAAATAAAATTGTTTTAAAAATAACTCGGACTTAATTTTTGAAAATCAACAGGACTTAATCTTTGTCAAATTCTTCGTCACTCAATCAACAACTATGGTCATTGATTGAGGGGGAGAGTGATTTCAAACATTTCAAAAAGAATATTTTCAAACAATTGGTACCATAAGGAGCATGGTTTATACATTTGGAACAAGAGCATGTTATCGTGTAAAATTATTTTGTCTACAATTGGCACAAGAGCATGGTAACTTTGTTCCTTTTTCATCAAATGGTACATGAGCATGTTAAGTTGTACTTCATAAAGTGGTAATTAAAATGTTTTGTGTTATGTGTCAACGTATAATCTTAAAACGAAGTTACGGTTCAAAAGTTATGATTTTAAAGACTGCAAAAAATTTGTTTGATACCTGACACTAACAATCTTAATATTACAAAATCTGATCCTTATCAGTCAAATGTTTTTTTTAACTAAGTCACATCTCTCCTCAAAAAGTTTTCTAAACGATTTAAATCAATTGGGATCCCTAATCTCAATGGGTTTGAAATTTGTGATCGGGGGAGAGTTTGTGATTTAAATAAAAAATAAATTGATAAATTGGTGAGTGTTTTAGAAAAGTAATATAAGGCACTCCTTCCTACATGTGCCAAACTATTTCAAATTTTCTATGCACATGTTAAGGGGGAGTATTTATCTAAAACTAAAGATTTGACTCAAAGTGCAGGTTCTCTCTAATATGTGCAAAACTCTTTCGAATATCAATGCACATATTGAGGGGGAGTAATTAAAGGAAAGCCACATCCTTCCCAAAATTGTTTTGTCTATATTTGATCAGGGGAGATATGATGATCATTTTAGAAAACAAAATCATTTTGTTTATAATGTGAAGAAGAATTGGAGCTTTCATTAAAATCTAACCTTCTATATTTTCTCTCATCACTTTCTCATACATGTGCCAAAAGATTTCTTATACACTATGCACATGTTGAGGGGGAGCATTTCTAAAAGATAAAAAATAATTAAGGTACAAAATGCTTTAATTTTATATCACAAGTACCTCGATTGATTTTTCAAAATGGTTTTCATTTGGTTTCAAGGTGGAAAGAACTGCACCACAAGACTGACCATTTTACTTTATGTATTGAAGTTATAAGGATGGCAAGGTTAGGTATTACTTACCATAATCCCGCCAAATATGGAGGGATCTACCCAGTGACAATCCACTAGTTAGTGTAGAAGTCCTTAGGTATGATGAAAAAAGGAGAAAAGTGAGAATAAGGGAAGAGTGCCGACTGAGATAGAGCTAGAGCTAGAATTAACCCAACAAGGTTCTAGTAATGAAGTCTCGGTAAGCACTGAAGGGGTTGAAGAATGAAAAATAAATAAAAAGTGAAAAGGGTGAAAGAAATAGCCCTCCAATAATTCAAACTTAGAAGTAGAAACCGGGTTCAATACATATACTACTTGTGGTTACTAAGGTAACGCTGGTATTGAAGAAAAGACGTCATGGACCCAGTGACGCATTGCACTAAACTTCCCAAGCTACTCAAGTTCTCTTAAAAGGACTTGCTTCATTCTCACGGGGATCCTACATAATCTATCGACATTCTCTTAGAGTTCGTTGATATTGAAGAAGGAGATCATCTCCTTAGTCTCCGAATAGGAAAACAAAATGCACAATAGAGTCTAGAGCCAAGAGATCATCCACAAAATCTCACTAGGACACACAATTCATGAAGACTTGTTGTTTCACACAATGTGGAAAGTGAGAATACATATATTGAGAGTTCTACGCATTTTCCTTGTGGTATTTGCCTGAACATCCGAGTGATATGTAAAATATTCACAATGAAGATGGAAATCCTTCTAGAGCCAACATCAAACAAGCTCTTGGTGGGTGACATGTGAGATTCTCCAAGAATCAAACTTGTGACATCTGGATAGAAACGAAAGGGCGATTCACTCTTGAATCAACCTTGGTCCAGGAAATGGATTGTCGAATACTTTTGAAAAACCTTTCGATGTGCAAATCTATTCTCTAGCACATCGACTGTGTATTAATTTTTAAATACAAAAGAGTATTTATGATTGAAAATTGATCTTTCTCATAAAACCTTCGCCGTATTGCAAAACTCTTTCTCTTAAGCAATATGCAACTATTTTTCAAATCAATTTTCATCAATCGTGAATCTCAATTACATTTGGTTCACTCCTCCATGTTGTCTACTTTGGGGCTTCGGTTTGAAGCATTAGATCAAGCTGAAACCACATCAAGGAGATTCTTAGGAATTCTACGATCCTGCAGGCGGTATTTATCTTGATCAATAGGGAACTTGGTTCTTGCAACGTATTCAGAAAGTGAACAAAGATACTTCGTGTGTTTTATTGCTTTAACTGTTGTTTCGGGAACATTGGGATTCTGGTGTCGAAGTGAGAAGTCAATCCATAACCACATGCTCACACATCACACTCACGCTCAAAGAAATTTACGGTGGCTGATGATCTCTAAGAAGGCTAAAAGAATAACCAATCTGTGGATCAGTTAAAGACCTCCACTTAAAGTACAAAGCATGCGGAATATGAAGAATCAAAGATTACGAGCTACAAAGCAAAGAACAAACAATAGAATCCAAGAACACAAAATGTAATATCAGTTTGTAATTGAGGTGACCTCCCTTAGGGGGAGATTGTTGGGATTTAGAAAATCTATTAGTTAAAGACTCGATCACCTCAAGTATAATCATTAGAAAGCTCGTAGTCGTAGTCATTTAGTAATGTTTAGTAGTTAGTCAAGTAACACCGTGGAGGACGGACGGGTCTTTACCCACTGTATGCCTGATCCATAGCCCGTAGGTGGCGTATTTTGTAAGACACTATAAATACCCTTTGCCTCCCAAGGCAAAGGGTGGAGCTTCATAATATACTTTCACTTTCTCTCACTAAAAATTCCCACTCTCCATTTTTCTCTCTTTAGAACTCATATAAATCGAACCATATATACTTGTGTTTGTGTGTTTATGAAAACCAATATGTTACATCAATTACCTCCTTGAGGAATATGATTCATACTTGATAATTAGGTGTATTCAGTAGGGGTGTGCACGGTTCGGTTTGGGTCGGTTTTTGGCCAAAACCGAAACCGAACCACAATGTTTGGTTTTTGTAGAACCCAAAACCGAAATCGTTCGGTTTTTGGCGGTTCGGTTTTTTCGGTTTATTATTGGTTTGGTTTTGGTTTTGGTTTTAGGTTTCTACTTGTGTTAATATTTGGTATGGCCAAATTATACCAACAAACTTGTTTTACGTACAAAATTAGTTATTCTTTTTTACCTTTTTCAATCTAAGCACAATAATGTTTAGTGCATAATTTTACAATTACAAAGATATAAATGAGAAATACTCATACAAGTGAATATACACGTAGTATAATCATTATCGAATTCTTATTGTTATTTATATATTCACACAAAACACGCGACACGACAAACACACATATAAATATAAACGTTAAAATAAATATATTATAAATCTTCTCACAAAATGAATATGAATTTATAAATTTGATTTATTTAGTTATTTAATCATACTATATTAATTAGATATTATTTTATATATAATAAAATTGGTTCGGTTCGGTTCGGTTTTTGCGGTTTGGTTTTGAAACCGAAACCGAACATTTTTAGGTTTTGAAAAGTAAAACCGAACCATCGGTTTTTAGTTTTGGTCGGTTTTTTCGGTTCGGTTTTTCGGTTTTTGGTTCGGTTTCGGTTTTTTCGGTTTGTTTTGCTCACCCCTAGTATTCAGTTGAGTATTGGTGTCATGAGCTTAATGCATAATAATCTGTGATTTTCTATGATAAGTTGTCTTGTAAGCAATTATCAACTTTCTTGTTTTCAACTGATTAACTATAAACCTATGGATTCACTCAACATTGTTGTTGACCCTTTTAAGCATGTTATCTCAGGTAATGATTAAAGAACATCCTTATGGCACGGAGTGGGCTTGCAAGACATTTTTATCGTGGTGTAAACATAGAGTTATCATTTTCCACAAATTCATGATTCATCTTTTGGATATCGTTAAACTATTTGGAAGTGTTTTGTAACAAACAATGAGTTTTTCTTGAATGATAACTTTTTATTAAAATGTCTCTTTTGAGTCGTTGTCTATGATTATTGACTGTGATCCTTGAAGTAACACCAAATTAGCTTTCTGCTGCTATGTTGAGATTTTGGAGGTGTTACAGAATTACATGAGCATATCGAGGCACACACGTATACACTGAGGGAATGTTTATTAATGTAATTAATATATTTATTAATTATATTAATATGATTCGCGAAAATTATTTAAATATCATTAGTTATCCGTTAGACGCGTAATTAACTAAACGGACTAAATAATGTGTAATGAATTAATTAATTAGTATTAATCCAAACAAGCCCAATATTCCCATTAGTAGGGTGGGTTGGCCAACTATGGGGTGTATGGGGTTTAGGGATTTCAGCTTGTTGACCAAGTTAACCAATTACTATATAATAAATTGTAGAATTCATTATTGGGTGATCTTTGAAAAAATCTAAACCACAAAATAAACCAATCAACACATCTTTTTTATAAGGGTTAGTCGAATTTAGCGTTCTCATTATAATGTAAGTGTATGCAACAATAGAGAAAAACTTATTTTAGTTGTTAATTACGTGTTTTGATCCAAGATCCAGGAAGTCAAGAACAAAAATCAAGAGGATCACCCGTCTTAGTAATTCGAGTGATAAAGGTTAGTAATTTATGTGTAATTACTTGTTAATTCATATACATCAAACTAGATCAGTGTACTCGTGGTAACAATAGTTATCAGTTTGATAAATCCTAACACTTTATATCTATTGTTCTTTATAAAAATCCAAGGTGGCATTGCTATCGACATGATAATCTATACTACTATATAAAATATTTGGGACATGCTGTTATTAAAAGGCTTAAAAATTAAGATTCAACAAATTTCTTATAATGGAAATAAGTGTTTTACAAAGCTTGTATCATACACATAATTAATGTTGAAGAAAGAAAATTAAAATGTCTTAAATTATATAAACTTGTAACAGCCTAGAAAATTAAATATCTTAAATTCTATAAATTTATAACAACCCAAAAAATTAAATGTCATTCAATTCTACAAACTATAAACTTGTAGCAGCCCTAGAAATATGCTCGAAACACCATAGGCGAGCACCACCAAGCCGGAAACCCTTTGTAGAGCTATTTCTTTGAGCTAAAACACATCCTCACGTTTCACAACAGTGAACTATAATCACAAATAAAACAACCTCTGTCACACACACCTCACGTCACCAACATAACCTCAACATCAAAAAACCCAACTCCGAACAAGAACTACCACTCGAATACAACAATCACGCATATACCTTGCTATTTTATATAAACTACCTTGATATTTCATAAAGTTATTTCAGTCTAAAATTCTCATCACTCGTAAAGTTATAATCATGAAAAGTGTATAATCTAAAAAAATCACTCGTCAAAAATTTTAGTTACAGAGTACCCGTTGTCGCTTAGCGAGTGCCCCATATAATTGGAGATGCTATTAGTAGTGTGAAATTAAATGCTAAATAAGTTCTTTGGGTTTTTTGGTTTTGTAAATTTTCCCCTTGAGAACAAATAAATAAAACACAAGTAATAACATCTATAATATTTATAATGTACGAATGCACCTCACTCTTAATTTTAAAACGTACAAGAAATTAAGCTTTGTTCATAACACTTTAATGCACCTAATTTTCAGAATTACAACAAAGTAAGCATATTGTACAACAAAATAAAACGTGATGTCATTTTAAGACCAAAATTCTATCAAACAACATTAATGCTATTAAAAACACCTCTTCATAAAAAATTACAACTATTTAAGCATAATGTACAATAGCTGCTGTAGCCACCTGTAAAATTCCACTATCATCAACCTTCATATTAATAAACTAGATTGTTTATCAAAACTTATTTGAGCTAAGTTGAGCATTTTAGCATGTACGTTTCATTTTATTGCAAAAATTTATGCAACTCCGAGTAGTCTTATTTAATCATGCCCGATATTTACTGATAACTGAAATCAGTCTCACAAGAAATTTTCTTGTCTTACGAGCATAAGCGTACCACACAAATTAGTTATGGCTAAAGTCAAATAAATATTTCTACGAGTTAGAATTAATATTTTATTTTATTTTAATTGTTACCTTTATAAAAACATGCCAAAAATTATATATTACACGTTTGTCAAAAACATCAAACCGGAACACCGTGACTCACATTTAAGCTCAAACGGGACACGATATACATAACGAAAATTTGAGATCTTTTCTTTCTTTTTCTTGTAACCGAATATACTCACAAGTACACCCATCTCTTCCAAAAACCTTGCAAATGCATTGACCTTGGAACATATTTTAAGAAATAAACTCAATAACCAACATGTAACTATGCATTTGACTTTGAGACATGAAGAAACATATTCCCCATGCACACACAACACACTTCACTCTTTTCCTTGTCCTTGTAGCAGCCGAATACCACCCAAAAACCACAAACCAATTGCTTGTTTCTTAAATACTCCCTAGATGCAAGTAAAATCAAGATTTCATGTATCCAAACTCAACATAAACCCTTGGTCTTTAACCAAAGGCTCTCCTCTTTTTCTTCTTTAAGACCCACGAGCCAACAAGCTCATCACATATCTCATTTACAAAATCTCATTCAAAAACCTCTAAGTGTATGCAAAGCTTAGCCTTGGAAGTTTGGATTTCTCTTGGTTTACTCTAGCTCACGTCGACACACATACTCTTCCACACCCTCTTCAAACTCATTAAACTTCCAAACACTCAAAGGAAAACTAAGGATACTTGGAAACGAGCATAAGGGTTTTGGAAGCAAGGTAATCGGGTTCACTTTGGAAAGCATATCGGGTCTCTTTCTCATCCTTGTCCGTGCGTAATCTCCCCCACCGTTCTTGGTGTCGTAAGTCCTTCCTCTTTTCTTTTTCCGTATATAAGACGATGTAGTTTCTTAACTATTTAAAAACACATCGAAGCATTGTCACGACACTTGTACATGACCTCATTATAACAAGCTACGTTGTCAACCCATTTTGAAACCAACTACATTTCGAAACTAACTACATTTCGGAACAAACTAATAAACTTGAGTGGATAGAAACTCGTTTTGTTGACAACCCATTTCGAAACTAACTACACACGCAAATGTAAGACTTAGATTGTTCCTATACTCACTCGACACACACTCCCCCTCACTGTAAGGATTCTAAATATTAACCTTGTGCTTACCTTGATTCCTTAAAGATACATACATACTACATTAATACTACATGTTAATATCTGTTATTAGTTCAAGTATTGCAAAATCTAAAAATGTATTTCTTGAATATAACTCTCGACATATATATTTGCACCTTAAAACTTTCATGCAACTTAAATAAAATGAGAAGATAGCACAAATGCATGCAAACTTCGAACCATGGCTCTGAGAAGAATTAAATAGCAAGTATAAAACGATTGGAATACCCATTAAATAGAGCCACGTTGCAAGAACTAACACAAAAGGACCTTTGGCTCAGTTGGTGGGGCGGCTGTATCACTGGGAGGTCGTGAGTTCGAACCCATCTCATGGCATTACCCATTTTTTTTGTTGTTATATTTGTAACTTTCGAATTTTGACAAATCCGGTCCCCCGACTTCGCACCTCTTGTCATATTTCTTAAAATCTTTTATAAGCTTTATAAACTCATATTGATATCTACGAATTCAACCCTCGACTTTGAACCACTTGACACATTTCTTAAAATCCTTATAAAGTTTGAAACTTACATAAATCATTACAACATTGATCCCTCCAAATTCTACACTTAACGTTTTCCATCCTAAGAACTTCTATAAGACAATAAATTTATATTTTCTACGAGTCTTCGTCACATAAATATGATTGGTACATATTTCTATTTGACAACCACATTTGCATAAACTAGAAAATATTATACTTTTCTAAATATAATATTTTCCCACAACTTAGACAAAATATATATTGTACATATATATATACTTTTCAAAACTAAACAAAATCAAATAAATATAAGTTGATTTATAAATATTTCCACTTTAATAAATATACTCGAGCCAACTCTTATACGAATGTTTCATAAACATCCCACTCACTTTTTCAAGAGCCAAAGACTTATAAGCATTTCGAAACTAAATTAAACTTAACCATTACCAACACAAGCAACGATAAACTCAAACTCTTGAAAATACTTCAACCATTTTCAATACATTAAATCATGGATAAAACAATAAAGCTGAGACTTGCCATGCTAATTATAGGTCGCGTGACGCTGATTACTTGTGCTCATACTACTTGACCTTACACTACTTCGGATACCATTTGCAAAGGTGAGTTCATAGCCTGCGCCTTTACTTGCCCTCTTTCAAACCCCAGAGGAGATGCATGCTATAAACTAGAACACAAGTCTTTTCTTAAGCTGTATGCTTGCACGATCATTATTATTATAGCCTAAGTTGCCGCCATAAGTCCCACATCATGAACCATTAATCACTTGCTAGTAAACGCGAATATTGTGGATAGTACTATGGGAATTAACGACCCGACTTCGGTTATCGGAAATAACGGGAGCACTATATTTGGTTAACTATGGAATTGGCAATTCCATCTTTGAGGGCAATATTATTACTTACACGATAATAGGTGTATGCAGTTAGTTTGGTGTCATGAGCTTAGTGCATAATAATAATCTATGTTTTCCATGGTGATTGTATTCGAAGCAATTATCATCTCTTACTTGTGTTCAACTTATTATTTAAACCTATGAATATCACTCAACTTTTGTTGACTTTTAAGCATGTTCATCTCAGGTACTAATTAGAATATCATGAAGTGGGCGGATGTGCGTGGGACACTTGAAGTGGTGTTGTTTTCAATTAAAGTTATCATTTCGTAAATATTTAAACTATCTTTTGTGTAACTTCAAAACATGTGGTATTCCCTTTTGTATTTCCAAGCGATGAGTTTTATGAAATGGTAACTACTTTTAATAAAGCGTCTCTTTAGAAGCCGTTTTCTATAACTTATGACTATGATCCTCTAAGTAATACCCCAAATAGTCTTCCGTTGTCACTTTGTGATTTTGGGGGTGTTCTAGATTGGCATCAGAGCCTAGGTTATAGAGAACCAACTTGTATTTTCAAAACAAATTGGACTATAACCACGCTTTTCAAATGGACCATTTTACAACACCACTTCACGTCCTCGCGCCTACTGCAGATAACATATAGGAGATTCACTTAGCAAATACTACATGACTAGCAAAACTTTGCATGATAAAAACTTATAATGCTAGCTTTCATTTAGTTAGGCATTTAGATTTCGCGTGGCAGATTATCGCGACTAACTAAATCTTATTTCTTGCATGGCTTTATTTACTTATGAGTACATATTTTCTTTTGGGTTGTTACAGATACTATGTCGTCGCTTCTCACCCTATCGACGACCTCCGGCAGAGATGGAGGATGCTATGTCTTCCTGCCTCTACTCCGGCTCTCGTTGCACCTATGTCCTCTCGAGGCCCGACCGAGGAGGGTGAAGTCGCTGTCACCCACTGCTTTGACCATACACGGCGTTTGCCGTCTTTGGTCCCCCACTTATATGAGATATTTGGAGTCACAGCGGTGGCTATCACCCTCGATGTTATGTCCCGAGACACACTCATCCACCTGATTCCATATCTTCTATCTCTTGCCCATCCACTTTGCCTATTCGCGGCGAAGGCGAAATAGGGTTCTCAAACCCCTACGAGCCCAGCGCCGTTGGCCTGACCATTCCGTTCTTAGAAAGAAGGGTGCTACCTTCATACATACCGCTCGAAGCGAGTAGCGGCACCATCCTTTTGTTCCACCATCGACATACCATCATCCTCTGCTTTTCCACCATCACGCGCACGCACCACCACTCATATGCCTGTCTCACCACTACCACCACCTACCACATTCATTTACCGGACCACCACTGTCGGTCTCATCCTCATCGGTGCACCATCACCCTTAGTGGCGCACACTGGGCCGATGACATCTCTTGGGAAGAGAGCCGTCTCTCACCCACACATTCAGACCCATATTACCGGGCTATGTTTGGTACCTCGAGCCGCGAGCGTGGAGGGTCGATGCTAGACGTTGGTCATACATGATGCCGCTCATTAGTCGATGGAGGTCGGAGGAGGGTGCACCTAGTGCTGTGGAGCTTGGGAGCATCGGTTTCTTCTTCTTGGAGACTCTTCCTTCTGGAGAACCCCTTCATCATACTATTCCATTGATAGTTGCCCGAGTTCTACGATTTGAGGATCATTTCGAGGATGTTGTGGCATTCGTTGATGAGGTTCCGTTGAGTGCGTATCGAGAACATTGAAGATGAGGTTGGAGAGCTCCTTAAAGGGAGAATGCGATGAGAGAGCTTGATAGGATTGGTGCCCGAGTGAGAGAGCTAGTGGAGCGATTCAGTGTTAGAGAGGAGGATGGAGTCGAGATAGATTAGGGACTCTGCTGACAGAGGCTGAGATGTTGGGGGTTGTCGCGACAGCGGTCGAGAGGATGACTATCATGGAGACTCGTGCTCTGCTTTGGAGCGAGATTGGAGGCGAGATAGAGGTGGATGAGTGGGAGCTAGTCCGTGACCTCTGGCGCCGATTGAGGAGCACACGGCAGCCTCTAGATTGGTGATTCATCTATTTAGCTTTACGGTACCTTAGCCGCCGCATGTGGCACTAATAAAGCTTTGTATTCGCATGTTTTGTAAACTATCGAACAAGCTATTTATTGTATGGTTTTGTATCACTATGTATGGATGATAGACCTATGGCATTATGGTTGTTATTTCTTGATGTTCTCATGTATGATGATCTTTCTTATTTATCAGTGTATGAATCGAAGTGATCATTTATATATATTCTCTTGTGTGGATTACGACATGTTACGATTCTTCTTATGATGATTATACTCTATTGATATAATGTGATGATCTTGACTATTATGAAATCTTTTTATAATAATTCACAATTATGTTGAATGATTCTAAAATTTGAGTGTATGTCTTTAGAAAAATGGCAAGAACAAGAACTACCTCTACCTCTCGAAACTCGAGATGACCCTGAAGCAATTGGGCTAGTTACTAATGAAATCGGTGCGCTTTTCTGCAAGACCTGCTGGGCAGACTCGAGCAAATGAAGCTCCAAATCAAGCCAACCGAATGAAGCATGGCAAATCGCAAATGTGGATACAAAGAGTTCATGAATTGCAAACCCACCTTCTTCAAAGGCGAGAAGAAGCTTGATTGGCCTTATCCATTGGTTCGAAAGATGAAACTGAAGTGTATTTCTTTTAAGTGATTGCTCGAGGATTGCAAGGTGAAATTTGCTATTGGTACTCTGCTGGAAGATGCATTGTCTTGGTGGAAGGCTCATGCCCAACCTATTGGCATGGAAGAAGCCTACAAAACCACTTGGACTGAACTAAAGAAATTGATGATGAAGCATCTTGTCCAGGACCGAGATCAAGAAACTTGAAGATAGTTCTACCATCGACTACTAAGGGCAATGATCTCAAAACCTACTTCAAGCGTTTCCAAGAATTGAAAGCTTTATGCCCTTCCATGATTTCGATGAAGTTAAGTTCTTTGGAAAATCTCATTGGGGATTACCCGAAGCATTGAGGGCAATGTTACTGCATCAAAACCCAAAACCGTGGAAGAAGTGATCACAATTTCCTACCAACTCATGGATCGGGTCTGAAACATGGATCCGTGCAAGGCAATAACGACAACAAAAGGAAGTTTGATGACCGTCGAGGCAACACTTCAAACAACTACAACCACAACAACTCTTTCAATCACAACAATAACCGCCAACAACAACAACAAGGCCAGCAACAATCACAATCAACACCGCAACAACAATCCCAACCACATACCACCAAACCGAAACAAACCACCACAATCAACAAAACCGTAGACAAGTTGTGAGGGCTTATGCCGCATACACCCGCCTGGAAGAGGCTATGCTTTGGACCACACCCTTTGTGCACTCGATGCAACCTGCATCATGTGGGACGTTGTACTATTAAGTGTGGGAAGTGTAACAAAGTGGGCCATACCACAAGGATTGTGAACCCTCTTTGGAGTAACCTCCAACCCATGGGGATAACTTGCTTTGGATGTGGAGAAGCTGGGCATGTCAAGAGTAGATGCCCAAAATGCGGGAACAACAACAACAATAACAACAACAACCCTGCTAGAGCAAGAGCTTATTTGCTAGGAGATGGAGATGCACAAGAAAAGCCGGACGTCGTTACGCAGTGCGTTTTCACTCAATCATCATTTAGCTAAGGTGTTATTTGATTACGGAAGCCGACAAAGCTTTGTGTCTTCTAAGTTTGCACCCTTACTAAAAGTCACCCCAACCGTCCTAGATACCACATATGAAGTAGAGCTAGCCGATGGAAAAATAGTAGGAACTAACACTATCCTTCGAGGTTGCAACCTATCCTTGTCAAACCACCCATTCGATATAGACCTTATGCCTATCCAACTTGGTAGCTTCGATCTTTGTCATTGGCATGGATTGGCTATCCAAGAATTGTGCAAGAATCATCGTGACGAAAGTCGTTAACCTTCCTCTCAATGGCAAAACTCTAATCATTCGGGGTGATCGTAGTAAAAACCGATTGAATATCATCTCGTCGCGTCAAAGCGCAAAGTACATAAAAAGGATGCCACATTTTCCGGCACAAATAGCACAAGAAGAAAGCGGATGAGAAACAACTAAAGAGCGTCCCGTGGCTAGGGATTTTCGAAGTATTTCGGAAGACTTGCCGGTCTTCCTCCGATTCGGCAAGTAGAATTTCAAATCGAGCTAATCAGGGAGGCACCGTGGCCGCGAGCACCTTATAGATTGGCACCCTCGAACTACAAGAATTGTCGAAAAAGGATTCATTCGACCGAGTTCTTCGCCTTGGGAGCTCGGTCTTATTTGTCAAAAAGAAGGGCGGATCTTTTGTATGTGTATCGATTAGTGAAATTTGAACAAGCTAACGGTGAAGAACCGATATCCATTGCCTAGAATTGATGATTTGTTTGATCAACTGCAAGGGTCAGCGTCTACTCAAGATTGATCGAGATCTGGTATCACCAAGAGTTAGAAGAAGATATTCAGCGCTTTCGAACACGATATGGCCACTATGAGTTCCAAGTGATGCCATTTGGTTTGACAAATGCACCGGCGGTATTTATGGACCTAATGAACCGAGTGTGTAAACCTTACTTGGACAAATTTGTAATTGTGTTCATTGATGACATTCTAATTTACTCCCGCAACAAGGAAGAGCATGCGGAACACTTGAAAGCCATTCTAGGGCTACTCAAGAAGAAGAAGCGTATGCTAAGTTTTCCAAGTGCGACTTCTGGATTCAAAAGTTCAATTCCTTGGTCACGTGATAGATAGTAATGGTCTTCATGTTGATCCTTCATAAATCGAAGCTGTCAAAGATTGGTCATCCCCTACTACCCCTACCGAGATACGCCAATTTTTAGGTCTTGCGGGTTATTATCGAAGATTTATTGAAGGATTCTCAAAGATCGCTAAACCTCTAACGGAGTTAACCCGGAAAAAGAAGAATTTTGACTGGGGTGAGAACAAGAATTAGCTTTTCAACTTTTGAAACAAAGCTGCGAAGCCCCTATCTTAGCCTTACCAGATGGAGTGGAAGATTTTGTGGTCTATTGTGATGCATCACACCTAGGGTTAGGTGCGGTATTGATGCAAAGAAACAAGGTGATCGCTTATGCTTTGCGACAACTCAAAACTCACGAGAAGAACTACACTACCCATGACTTGGAATTGGGAGCCGTGGTTTTCGCTCTCAAAATATGGAGACATTATCTATATGGAACCAAGTTAATGCGGTGTTTACGACCATAAAAGTCTCCAACACATTCTCGATCAAAAGGAGTTGAACATGCGACAACGCCGATGGCTAGAATTGCTTAGTGATTACGACTGTGAAATCCGTTATCACCACGGAAAAGCAAATGTCGGTGGTGATGCTCTTAGTCGAAAGGATCGACCTAAACCTCTTCGAGTAAGATCTTTGGGAATGACAATTAAGTCACCCCTTCCATCAAAAATCCTTGAAGCACAAACTGAAGCTCTCAAACTTACCGTCCCCACGAGAATCTTTGGAATGCCGGAAAACAAGAACGGTTTTGCACAAAGATCGGATGGAACCTTATGTTTTGGCGATAGAAGTTGGATACCACTTTGTGGAGGAATACGGGAACTCATCATGCATGAGTCTCACAAGTCTAAATATTCCATTCACCCGGGATCCGACAAAATGTACCAAGATCTCAAGAAGCTTTATTGGTGGCCGAACATGAAAGCTGAAATTACAGCGTCGCGTTGGGAAATGTCTCACTGTTCTCGAGTCAAAGCGAATGTCAAAAACCTTCGGATTGTTAACTCAACCTGAACTTCGGTTTGGAAGTGGGAGAGAATCACTATGGATTTCATAACCAAACTGCCAAAGACTGCTAGAGGTTACGACACCATTTGGGTCATCATTGATCGCCTTACCAAATCGGCTCATTTCCTACCCATCAAGGAGAATGATGAAATGGAAACCCTTGCTCAACTTTACCTAAAGGAAATTGTATCACGACATGGAGTGCCAATTTCCATCATTTCTGATCGTGACAGTCGTTTTACCTCACACTTCTGGAAATCTCTTCAAAAGGCTTTAGGTACTCGTTTGGATATGAGTACCGCATATCACCCTCAAACCGATGGCCAAAGCGAAAGGACTATCCAAACCTTGGAAGACATGCTTCGAGCTTGCGTGATCGACTTTGGAAAAGGTTGGGATAAACACTTACCGTTGGCAGAATTCTCCTACAACAATAGTTACCACGCTAGCATCAAGGCAGCCCCATTCGAGGCACTCTATGGTCGAAAGTGTCGATCACTGTTTGTTGGGCGAGGTTGGAGATGCCCAACTCACTGGACTGAGCTTGTCCAAGAAACATGAGAAGATTGTACAAATTAGTCAGCGACTTCAAGCTGCTAGAGATCGACAAAAGAGTTACGCTGATGTTAGAAGGAAACCCATGGAATTTCATGTTGATGATCGAGTTATGTTGAAAGTATCACCTTGGAAAGGAAAAGTTCGATTCGGAAAACGAGGAAAGTTACACCCTCGATACATTGGCCCTTTCAAAATTCTCGAAAGAATTGGCCCGGTTGCTTACAAGCTCGATCTCCCGGAAGAACTTAGTAGAGTACACCCTACCTTTCACGTCTCAAATCTGAAGAAATGCTTGTCGGATGAATCTCTTGTCGTTTCACTAAAAGAGATTAAGCTCGATGACAAGCTCAACTTTGTCGAAGAACCAATTGAAATCATGGATAGGGAAGTCAAGCGACTTAAGCAAAGTCGCATCCCTATCGTCAAAGTTAGATGGAACTCCAAGAGAGGACCAGAGTACACATGGGAGAGCGAAGACACCATGCGTGTTAAGTACCCACATCTCTTTGCAAATTCAACTCCGACAACCACCGTAAACTAAAATTACGCGGACGGAATTCTCTTAAGGGGTTGGTACTGTAGCCACCTGTAAAATTCCACTATCATCAACCTTCATATTAATAAACTAGATTGTTTATCAAAACTTATTTGAGCTAAGTTGAGCATTTTAGCATGTACGTTTCATTTTATTGCAAAAATTTATGCAACTCTGAGTAGTCTTATTTAATCATGCAGATATTTCCGATAACTGAAATCAGTCTCACAAGAAATTTTCTTGTCTTCACGAGGAGCATACGCGTACCGACACTAAATTAGTTATGGCTAAAGTCAAATAAATATTTCTACGAGTTAGAATTAATATTTTATTTTATTTTAATTGTTACCTTTATAAAAACATGCCAAAAATTATATATTACACGTTAGTCAAAAACATCAAACCGGAACACCGTGACTCACATTTAAGCTCAAACGGGACACGATATACATAACGAAAATTTGAGATCTTTTCTTTCTTTTTCTTGTAACCGAATATACTCACAAGTACACCCATCTCTTCCAAAAACCTTGCAAATGCATTGACCTTGGAACATATTTTAAGAAATAAACTCAATAACCAACATGTAACTATGCATTTGACTTTGAGACATGAAGAAACATATTCCCCATGCACACACAACACACTTCACTCTTTTCCTTATCCTTGTAGCAGCCGAATACCACCCAAAAACCACAAACCAATTGCTTGTTTCTTAAATACTCCCTAGATGCAAGTAAAATCAAGATTTCATGTATCCAAGCTCAACATAAACCCTTGGTATTTAACCAAAGGCTCTCCTCTTTTTCTTCTTTAAGACCCACGAGCCAACAAGCTCATCACATATCTCATTTACAAAATCTCATTCAAAAACCTCTAAGTGTATGCAAAGCTTAGCCTTGGAAGTTTGGATTTCTCTTGGTTTACTCTAGCTCACGTTCGACCACATACTCTTCCACACCCTCTTCAAACTCATTAAACTTCCAAACACTCAAAGGAAAACTAAGGATACTTGGAAACGAGCATAAGGGTTTTGGAAGCAAGGTAATCGGGTTCACTTTGGAAAGCATATCGGGTCTCTTTCTCATCCTTGTCCGTGCGTAATCTTCCCCACCATTCTTGGTGTCGTAAGTCCTTCCTCTTTTCTTTTTCCGTATATAAGACGATGTAGTTTCTTAACTATTTAAAAACACATCGAAGCATTGTCACGACACTTGTACATGACCTCATTATAACAAGCTACGTTGTCAACCCATTTTGAAACCAACTACATTTCGAAACTAACTACATTTCGGAACAAACTAATAAACTTGAGTGGATAGAAACTCGTTTTGTTGACAACCCATTTCGAAACTAACTACACACGCAAATGTAAGACTTAGATTGTTCCTATACTCACTCGACACACACTCCCCCTCACTGTAAGGATTCTAAATATTAACCTTGTGCTTACCTTGATTCCTTAAAGATACATACATACTACATTAATACTACATGTTAATATCTGTTATTAGTTCAAGTATTGCAAAATCTAAAAATGTATTTCTTGAATATAACTCTCGACATATATATTTGCACCTTAAAACTTTCATGCAACTTAAATAAAATGAGAAGATAGCACAAATGCATGCAAAACTTTCGAACCATGGCTACTGAGAAGAATTAAATAGCAAGTATAAAAGCAGTGGGAATACCCATTAAATAGAGCCACCTATGCAAGAACTAACACAAAGGACCTTTGGCTCAGTTGGTGGAGGGCTGTGTATCGGTAGGGAGGTCGCGAGTTCGAACCATCATGGCTTGTTACCCATTTTTTTGTTGTTATATTTGTAACTTTCGAATTTTGACAAATCCGGTCCCCCGACTTCGCACCTCTTGTCATATTTCTTAAAATCTTTTATAAGCTTTATAAACTCATATTGATATCTACGAATTCAACCCTCGACTTTGAACCACTTGACACATTTCTTAAAATCCTTATAAAGTTTGAAACTTACATAAATCATTACAACATTGATCCCTCCAAATTCTACATAATTTTTCCATCCTAAGAACTTCTATAAGACAATAAATTTATATTTTCTACGAGTCTTCGTCACATAAATATGATTGGTACATATTTCTATTTGACAACCACATTTGCATAAACTAGAAAATATTATACTTTTCTAAATATAATATTTTCCCACAACTTAGACAAAATATATATTGTACATATATATATACTTTTCAAAACTAAACAAAATCAAATAAATATAAGTTGATTTATAAATATTTCCACTTTAATAAATATACTCGAGCCAACTCTTATACGAATGTTTCATAAACTGTCCCACTCACTTTTTCAAGAGCCAAAAACTTATAAGCATTTGAAACTAAATTAAACTTAACCATTACCAACACAAGCAACGATAAACTCAAACTCTTGAAAATACTTCAACCATTTTCAATACATTAAATCATGGATAAAAACAATAAACTGAGACTTGCCATGCTAATTATAGGTCGCGTGGCGGTGCCGTGCTCATACTACTTGACCTTACACTACTCGGATACCATTTGCAAGGTGAGTTCATAGCCTCGCCTTTACTTACTTCTTTCAAACCCCGCGAGGGAGATGCATGCTATAAACTAGAACACAAGTCTTTTCTTAAACGTATGCTTGCACGATCATTATTATTATAGCCTAAGTTGCCTGCCATAAGTCCCTTACATCATGAACCATTAATCACTTGCTAGTGAATGCGAATATTGTGGATAGTACTATGGGAATTAACGACCCGACTTCGGTTATCGGAAATAACCAGGGCACTATATTGGTTAACTATGGAATTGGCAATTCCATCTTTGAGGGCAATATTATTACACCATAATTAGGTGTATGCAGTTAGTTTGGTGTCATGAGCTTAGTGCATAATAATAATCTATGTTTTCCATGGTGATTGTATTCGAAGCAATTATCATCTCTTACTTGTGTTCAACTTATTATTTAAACCTATGAATATCACTCAACTTTTGTTGACTTTTAAGCATGTTCATCTCAGGTACTAACTAGAATATCATGAAGCGTGGAGGATGTGGTGGGACACTTGAAGTGGTGTTGTTTTCAATTAAAGTTATCATTTCGTAAATATTTAAACTATCTTTTGTGTAACTTCAAAACATGTGGTATTCCCTTTGTATTTCCAAAACGATGAGTTTTATGAAATGGTAACTACTTTTTATTAAAACGTCTCTTTAGAGCCGTTTTCATAACTTATGACTATGATCCTCTAAGTAATACCCCAAATAGTCTTCCGCTGTCACATTGTGATTTTGGGGGTGTTACAGCTGCAATCAATTTTCATATTTACAACAATATAAGCATAATGTACGACAAAATAAGCATGATATAATTTTCAGACTTACAACATTAATGCTATTAAAGTGGTTAATGTTATTAATGACTATAATGACTACTACTTACAAGAAAAGAAACATAGTGTACAACACTTTAATGCACATAATTTTCAGACGTACAAGAAAAAAAGCATAGTGTACAACAAAACACCACATTAATGCTATTTAATGTAGTCAATTATTTAATTGGACAATAAATACAATTATACGATGGGTTATTAAAACACCATTACATAAGAAAATACAAATTATCGGCATATTGTACAATCAAATTAAACCAATTCCTGCATTAAATTTCATTTCTACAAATAATAAAGCACATTATACAAATATTGGTACGAAGCGGTCAACGGACCAAGCGGGCTCGAGCGGCGGAACGCGGCCCAGCGGGTTCGAGCCGAGCGAGACACGGTATCTGAAATTTTTGATATCCGTAAATTTTTTGTTAAAAAGAACATAACAAACAAAACTACATTATTAATCGAAATTTTTTATTTCAGAGTATCCGCCGCTGCAACATGTGGGTACCATGCTAGTGTAATATAATATATGGAATAAAATCCTTTTACAATTATGCTCACTTAGATATAATAAATAAAATAAAACATGACTTGCAGGTCCAATCATTACTTGGTATAATTGACCATCATATTATCGTTACGAGCTACTGATTTGCTCAAAGTGTCGTGTGGTTAGTTCTTGCCATCACTGCCGCTACTAATGATGCTTGTAGCAAGCAATTCTGGAGTCTGCCCACTTGTCCCATAATCAGTCTTTAGCTCATGGTCGAGAGGGTTTTCATTTGTTTTTCCACCACCGCCACTACTAATTTCTTTGGTAGGATCGGTGCTAATTTCCATAGTATCCGTTATTGGAGCATTGTCAGTCTTTCCTCCGCAACATCTAGTAAACGAACCCTGCTCATCAAAGGCAAGTGTTTGGTCTAAATTTATCTACTCACCATAATTGAAGGAAAAAACTTGAGTCAAGGACACAAGTCTATTAGGCAATAGATTATAAGGTACGAGCCCGTATATGGGTTCGGGTCAGTTCTAATAGCAAGAAGGTCCGAAGATTGAGCCTAATAGCATGAAGATCGAAACAAGGCAATAGAAACCTTTTAGAACCTGAACCCACGTATGCATGCATAATTCATCAAGATTATAATATATGTGATAAGAGCCGTGTATCAGTGTGTGAGGAGTGCAATTGCACAGGGCCTTCTAAAAGTTACAAACGTCGTGTGCATAATGATCGAGAATATCTTTACGAATGCATTTTAGGCATGTGTACAAACTTAAATTAACCCAAAAACTCGACATATATCCAAATCGATGTAGTGACAAGAGGGATCAAGAGAGAAACTTACGACAATAGAAGTCCAAACTATTAGCCAAAGCAGCATATATGGATATTGGCTAATACAAACTTGTTTGAAACAGTCGACTATAGCAGCCATTTCTTTAGCTTGTTGTTTTTCACTTGCAATTGAGAAGGAAGATGAAACAAGAGCTAGACAAGTAATGATTGTTACTAACTTCTTATATTAGCGTTTGGTGCCATTATTCTACTACTAACAATTTTGTACCAAAATTAATACGTTACGTAATTGCTTTTTTTATAAATTTTATATATATATATATATATATATATATATATATATATATAGACATACTTTAACACATATACACATCTTGGTCGAAAAGGGGAATGCGCATCATATCCTTGTGTTTATTTATAGTGAGCTAGCACTTCTAGTTGTGTACGTATCAACTTTTACAATGTGGCCACACAATTGACTTTTTCTTATCTTTTTAATTATGGTACTACAGCAATACATATCAGTGTTGATAAGTGAGCACCATTTTTCTAATTTCCCCTTAAAGGTCTGGCTCGACCCAACTATTCTTGACGTTTGGCCTAAAGATTATTGACCCATTACCACCACAGCCTATGTCGTCCCTTCCCATTTCTTCAATTCAACATGAAAGAACTTATGTAATTAACATTAATGAAGAATTTGTTATGAAGGAACCTGACTTGCTATTTAGACATTTTCGATCATAAAACCCGTTTCCATGGTCACATAACCCTGAACAAATTTTTTGTTCATTGATGAAGAGGCCATACACCTTGACTAATGGAATAGAACTGTTAACACTTAACATAAATAAATTAAAATGATTAGTATTATTATACTTGGATTTATAAGAAAACCGTACTTCACCCAATATTTTGTCAGATTCTCTTGCTCTATTTGTATCCATACATGAACCATCAGATTAAGCTACAAAACAAGTGAAAAAGTTTGTCAATAATGACTGCCCACATGCAATGTTTTTAGTGATTTGGATGATGATTATATGTTAAATAATAATTTTTAGAGTGGTTGCAGCAAACTTGGTTATTCAAGAGTATCCTATACTAACTATTCAATATTAAATAACCATTTTAATTTTTACGAATTGAACCAGTTTCACATTAATCAGCCAGTATGTGCACTCTACTTATGGATTTCGGAATATATTATACATAAAAGGAAGGGTTAATAACCTTTTAAAGCACTATACTTGTCAAGAATGGTAGTTCTACGTAGTGAACGAAAAAAATAACTCTTTTAGACATTCATGTTGACATTTTTGTTTTTCTTTAAGTATTATTAGTATTATGGACCATTTTACCATGCTTTCTAAATTTTTTTCGAAATACTTTTTTTTCGAAATATTTTTTCCAAAATATGTTTTTTTATTTATTTTTTCGAAATACTTTTTTTTCGAAATTTATGAATTTTTTTTTCAAATTTCTTTTTTTTTGAAATATTTTTCGAAGGGTAAAATGGTCATAATTTAGTCATTATACTTAAAGAAAGACAAAAATATCAACATTAATATCTAAAAAAATATCAACAAAAATATCAACATTCTTGACAAGCATATTACTTTAATAGGTTATTAGCCTTAAAAGGAAATGGCTTGAAGAAACAAAATTTGCATAAAGAACAGGTAAAAGAGGAGTTATTGTCTATCGACCATCATTGAAATTGTACTCCTAAATATTTAATATGTCGGTTCTTTTACTTAGGAATAAAACTTCCTCAACAATATATACTATTATCAAGAAATGCTAGACAAACATGAACACACAAACTATTCTCAATAGACCCAATAACATTACCTAAAGACCTAAGTAAGCATTAGGACCTGATAAATGAATAAAAAACTTCAGCAAAGAACATCTAAGAGCGCTAGGTATCGTTTGGTGCCGTGGGTGGTGCCATGAGAAAAAGTGGTGACACCTCAACATTTTTTTTCCATGGCACCACTTTTAGCTATGGCACCAAAACCCCCTCCCTAGTATAACACCAGTTTTTGTGGTGCCGTTATACCTTTCATTTTATTTTTTTTCTTTAATTTATAAACAATATGTTACTATAACTAGCGTAACACCACATTTTTTTTCTTTTTTCATTTTTAAGATAATGACTGAAATTAGCGTTTCCCAAAAGATAGGATCGACTACTATGAAATTGTTATGTTTAGCGTATTTTCCCTATTATTGTTTTGCTTTTTTACTTCAAAACACATGTACATTTGCTAAGTTTGCTAGTTTCAAAATAAAATATTTGGTATTAGTGTTGGAAGTTGGAAAAGCAAATATGTGGACCTAGAAGCTGCAAAAGTAAAAAAGAATAAATATGTACATTATTTTTATTAGTTTTATATTTTATCTTTTTCTCTCAAAAGGTTCATCTTCTACATACAAAACTCACGAAGCACACATCCACCAGCCATGGCACATCGGAATTTCAGCGAAAAACTTTACAAACTTCACTTTTTCACCTCAGTTCTCACACATAAACACAAAACCCACAAAAGAACAAAAGAAAAAAAAATCAACCGCGTGGGCTGGTTGTGGTGGCGCGAGAGGCTAACAGCCGAGCTCCGGTATGGTTTGTGGCGCCGTTGGTTAGTGCCGTCGGCCATGGCTTGAGCCATCAGCCACTGTACCCAAGGCTCTAAGGAACTAACAAAACTAATGAAAAAAGTCCAACTTCCAAGTACTAACAACCTATCATACTTAGAAAACCACAGTAATTAAAGACAACCTAAGTGAGAATAAATGGTACCTATCTTGTTAGCCGTTTCTCAATTCCACATTCGTAATTTCTTCTAGAAATGCCAACTATTTGACCCTTAATTTCTTCTATAGCCATCTACGGAAGGTAGAGAACATTTTTACTTATAATCACGATCATTGCCCTCAATCACATCTTCCAAGTAACCTTGTTCTTTTAGGTAGTCAATTTGGCTATGAAGCATCGAAGCATCATGTAACCCTTGCACCAAATAGAAAAACTCTAGTTAATGACCTGGAAATCAAATTTCATGCAAAAGTATATCCATGCAATAAACACAGACAAAACACATATATAACCATTCCATTCAAAACACGAATAAAGTAACTGCATCGAATATATAATCAGATCAACAAATGATATAAAATTCATTAGTATCTTTTGTAAGGCATTTGTGGAATATAATGTAGTGAGCATATAATCAAACTCTGAAGGGTATAAGATACCTTGGCAAACCGCAGAATAAAATTCATTAGTATCTTTTGCAAAGCATAGTTTTCCATTTCATTTTTACTATGTGTATTTGTTGTAAAATTATATTATTAGATTGCTCAACCCAAACATATTCACAATAAAAACAAACTATAGTTTTATTAAAAACCATGAACTGTAGAGAACAATTAAAGCATGAAGCTAAAGAGCAGACATAATAAAGTAGTTCCAAAAACATATAAACGTTAAAAGGAATGAGAAATTCCTTTAAAGCATGATGCAAATGGTTCCTTACCTTAAACTTTGTTCTTGGCTGAAAGTACTTGAACGTTTTACCTCAATTCGCAGGTGATAACATATAAAAAAGAATGATATGCAAGACGATCTGACCAAAAGGGTCTTTCAGCAAAGCCAAATATCCATGTTCTAATGCCTACGCCTACATAAATTAGAGTAGATACACAATTTCAGAAAATGCAACTGACTTATATGAGAATAATTGAAAACAAAATACATGAATAAAACATCCCACGTCTTCCAAATCAAGAAACAGCTCAAACAGAACACGATATATATGGACAATTCTATCTCATGCAATTAATAAGTTGGTGTCAAAACTTTCACCACCTGACATTGAGATTATAAAGATTTGGACACCCTGCACAATGATTTTATTTAGTATCACTTATCTAGATGCGTTGTTACAACTATGGATTTGCTATTCTATGAAGTATATGCCTTTTCTAGTTCATGATAGCCTAAACTATAATATTTTCATTGGAGAGTGCAAGTTGTCATTCAAACCTTTAAAAGTCTTCCTGTAGCCGTGTTGTTTAACTATTGCCCATTATTATATAAAAATGAAGAACATTAAAAAAATAACGACAAGCATATGAGAGCAATATAATCTTTGGAAAGCAGTCCTACATGTGACATTTTATGCTTCCTATAGTCCGTGTAACAATGGTTTGCCCGATTAACATATTAAATTAGAATTTATACCATCAATTAGTATTTTCTGCTAGCCTTATTTCAGTATATAAACAAAGAAAATTGCCCTGCCGAATTCCAAACTATATAAAAGAACACACCAATTTTATCTTAGCAACCAAATTTTGTCCTGGTGCACAAATAACTTTTGTCGAATTGGTTGACATTTTCTTCTGTCCAATAGGATTGAGTAAATAAGTCAGAGACCTGATATAGCTATTAAATGTTAATAAGAATGTCACACCAAGAAGGTGAAGCATTCAAACCGCTTGTTGCAGATGTGCAGTTTGTGAAAAAAAATGCCACAGTTGTCCGTGTCATGATCACAACAACCATACACACGCACCCAGTTGCAAAAGACTAGAATATTGTTACATAAGTGTTAGGTTGCTCTTGGATGACCCAAGCTGATCACTCGAGATCCGAATTCCAAAAGATGAGCTTAAAATTTTAATAAACAGGGCTATAGGGAATTAATCAAGATTAGCTAACAACCAAATGTGTCATATGAGCTAAATTAGTCAAACATGTTAAAAGCCGTGCAAAATTAATTCTCTATGAGGGAAATTGTTCATTTTGTTGAAAAAATGAATTATTATAAAAACAATAAATCTTCTAATCGTATTTGACACTGACTGTTTATAATAATATATGTAGTTTTGGACCAAAATTGTGACTAATATTTTTTCCATTTTCACCCATTTATTACAGCACTCTCTAGTATGATGCAATTTGTTTAGCTTACTACAGCAACAACCATGACCTGACTCCTGAAGATCATCATCAGACTCTTGTATTTATCCTGAAGATCAGAGAAAAAGCTTAACAGCTTCACTTAGTTTCTTAAAACGCATGCCCAGTTCTATTTTGAGCACTTTGCCTGCTACAATTCAAAATTCAGCAGACAATAACAATATATAAAATAACAGTTATTTATAAAGGAGTTATCCTACTCACTGAAATACACGTACTAAACTAGGGCAAATTGCATAAAAAGGTACCGAACTTATGTTCAATGTCAATCTAAGGTACTAATCTATTTTTTTCTCAATTTAATGTAACCAACTTTTTCTGTCTTGCAATGTTGGACAATTTACAAGTTACCGGGTCACATATACACATTCAGCAGGTAACCTGCTTTTCTGAGAACCTGGCCTACTTTTTCCTCAACCTTGATTTGCGTTTCATGAGCATCAGAATGTCATCATATACAAAATTAGAATATGGTTCAAGCTTCCAAATCCAGAAGCCATTGAGAAACATTACATGAGAAACAAAACCAACAAACGCTTCTTACAATATTTAAGTTTCTTGATTTGTTTAATATAAAAGCTTTAACATGGAGTTTTGTATGTTGTTGGACTGTTGGCGTACAAATAGAAATAAAGACAACATCGTCATCTTTTATATATAGGTTTTGTAGTGATGTTTGTTGGTGTGTTTGTGGTAACTAAAAAAAAAATAATTAAAAAAAATATATATATACACGACAACCTTTATATGGGTTCTAGAGAAACATGTTTTAATGTGAGAAGATAGATATCAAAATTTATGTTAATTTTGGTAAGAAATATGAGAGTATGTTGAAGGAAACAAAACGAAAAAGCTTTTGCCTAGAAGTTGGTTGGAGAAGATGAAGGAAGTAGGTGGTGACCTACAACCTTTTGTGTAGGTAAAAATTTCCCAATATTGCAACACAAAAAAACTTGAATACATTAAATTAAGAAAAAAATAGATTAGTACCTTAAATTGTAATTGAACATAAATTCGGTACCTTTTTATGCTATTTGCCCTACTAAACTACTCAAAAAACAACTAATAGTCACATTCAATGGGTGGTTCCATGTTCATGAATGAATTAACATTTTTTAGATCCTCTCACTCATATGTTTCAAAGTACATCTTTATTGACTAAAACCGCATAAATTACATAAAGCACAACCAAATACTATCGTCTCATTTACTATCATCTAGAGCTTAGCCATGGGAGTTTGTTTTTACACTTCCGCAAATGTAAAAAGTAGCAAATTTAACTTAGTTAAGAACCCTTATTGCACTTTTGAAACAAAACTTGAGCTTAAGTATATACATATCTCTAACTAAATTATATGTGTTGGTTATTTCTTGATCTCAGCAAGTCATATATTAGCAATAAATTTAAAAAAAGAAGACATAAACACACACTTTAGAAGAATTACTAAGCCCACATATCTCAGAGTGAATTTGGGTGTTAAGATATAAGCAGCAGCCAACAAGCAATTAATACATTATTGATACTTTTTCTATAGCTCAAAATCATGCCAAGTTTAATGTTTGAGATCTAAGTTATCAACCCATCTTGATGATTTGCCTAGAATTCAAAGGATGTGTAATTGCTTAACCACTTATCATACACAAATCATGAGTTAACTCGCTAACCATGCAAAATATTTATGTATCCTCCCCAACTTTGTATCTGCTCAATTTATTGTTTCATCTGCAGTTACAGTAAATAGTTGAAGAAAGTTTGTCAAACTTGACCTAGCAATCAGGCATAGAACCCACTGTTTGTTTGCGATTATATTTTCAAATTCATGCAAGTACTTTACGCATCTCATCAAGTTCAAATGATCCACACGGGTGACATTTACCATTTTAGGATTCAAACATGATATTCAAAAGTAACAACCTATTTATTATGATGCCTCATATTACTTTTTAATTCCATGTTATAGGATCTGCGTGGATATACTCTAGTTTAATCATGTTTTAAGCTGGTGTGGTTATCTTATAGATCTGCTAACACAACTAATTAATGCTCCCATATTACCTCAATCAATAGTTTCAAAAAATTTCTGACGCGGTCACATTTAGTTCGTACAGCAAAGCATTAGCATTGTTGGTTTCTCCATTAAGTCCTGGCATTATGACATCTCGTAAACTGATCATTGTAGATTATCAGTACCTAGAATATTGTATAATAAATTACACGTTTTATATAGATCAATGCAAAAATGCATACTTTTATAGTAATTTACACTTGTTTTGAGTTACATGCCCGCAATACTTCTTAGTTCTCCCTGTGGAGTCCCAAACCTTGGATCTAGAACACTTAGCTTGCAAATGTGTTAGTTGCCTTGGATGGTTCCAAAACAACAATGAGAAACTTTGTTGTAGATGCATACAAGTATGCGGAATCTACTTGAATGCACTTAGAAGATTAATGAAAACACAATGTAACACCAACAGCTTCAATATTATTAAGCAATATCAGTGCGCTCCTAGTACTAGGGTTTACAACCTTGAAGCTCTTCTTAAGACGGCTAGAATATGAGATGTATGTTTAACCTAGCTAGGATCTCCTTTTATACACTAAGGAGATCCCTTACAGAGATAACTATTGACTATGTATATCATATCTTCTATTGGAATAGAAGATATGTTGTTACAAACCATATACGACATTCCTTACTTAGAACAATACAAACTTAATACTATCTGTACTAACATTTTCACTATCAGTACTAACTAGTTACTACGTAATACTTATCAGAAGACACTATCAGTACTAACTCTATTATAATAAGTATTAACTCCCAAAAGCGAATTTCCCAACAATCCTCCCCTAAACTTGTGATTGGGTTTCAGAATCACAAGTTTTTCTTCAGTCTTTGAGGATTCTTCTAAACTCACTTTCTGCAAGGTCTTCCAGCTTGGTCTACTGCATTACCCATCCTTAGCCCAGCTGCCAGCATTTCAAGAAGTGTTCCTAATGCAAGTGGATAGGTTCTTTCAGCTAGCACGTAGATATCTGTACCATTGCATGTTGTCACCAAGTGCAGTCCACATGAATCAATTAATGTCCAAGTCAGTGCTTCCTCTCAAGGTTGATACTTCCATTGTTCTCCAGCTGGATCAGGTTTAAATATATTTTGAAGCTCATAAAGTAACTCCAGATCTTTATCATTTTATGGATCTCTGTTCTTGAACCTTTCTTTGACCAATTCCCAAAGCTTGAGTAGATCCTCCCTGTCAATGAATGCAAATAAATCTACCAAGTATAGATAAGCACTTGTTCTTCCAACAGCTCTGTGTATTCTCCAGTGCCTTTTTCCATCTTCAGTATAGATGTCCCAATTGATGATTGGGTATCTGGTATTGATAGGCTCTGAATATAGTGCTTCTTTTGGGGATTCAATCAACATCATCTGGTTGAAATCTTCTTCAGTTAGTCCTTCTTTATCATCAGATGCTTTAAATCTTTTGGGTGCAGCTGAAGAAGCTCCTTCTTCTGATGGTCGTTTGTAGCTTCCAACTGGTTGTGATCTTTCAACTGTATCATCAGTTTGCATAGGCCTGAAGTTCTCCTGTTTTCACCTTGATAGTTAATGTATTTGCAGAGGTACATCTTCTGCTGACTCATATTTGGAGGTCTTGAAGCCTTTTTAATTTCCCTTTGCTGTCTAAATTGACTTTGTCTTCTGGCCAAGATCTCACTGAATAGCTGAGCTGCTTCATTAACACTTGTACTCTTATCTTGTTGTAGCTTCTTTTGTACCTCCTGAGTTGCTTCTACCTTAGCTCTCATATCATCCCATGTTTGCCAATCTTCATCTAATTTAGCCATCTTTTTCTTCTCTTTCTCATCAGCCTCTTTCTGCAATTCTTGCTCATCTCATTCAGCTGCTATCTTTCTTGCTGCTTCTTCATTCAACCTCTCAATCTCAGCCCTGGACAACTTCTTTTTCTGTGGTTCTTCTTTAAGTATCCCTTTAACTTTGTCCTTGGGATCCATATTTGGAACTGAGGGAGTTGGGGATGGTGGAGCACCTCATTCTCTGATAGTGACTCCTTTTTATTTGGGCTTGATTGCTTTGTGATTTGGTTTTCTTTCTCAGATATAGAATAGGAGGCTTCTTGTAGGTTGGAGAGATATGGACTGATTTCTTCAAGCTCTGAAGTCCCAAGACTGCATGTGTCTATCTATTCTCTTCATCACTGTCTTCATGTGGACTGGTAGTGATGATGGTGGCCTCTGTTGTTGTGGCTTGTTGTATTTCAGGAGCTACTTGAAGGATTGGAGATATTACTGATTGCAGAACACAAGGAGTACTAACTATAGTGCTATCATTACTAACTACAACACTGTAAGTACTAACTGGGATAGTACTGATAGTGCATGTAGGAGTACTAAACACTTCTTCTGCATGTGTGGTGATCTGAACTTCTTCTTCTTCATCAAGGAAAAGGCTTTGAAAAGTTGGACCACCTTGCCACTGACCAAATTCTCTTCTACTCTGTATGTCAGAACTCCTCCCCTGTTTGGAAGAATTCTTTGTTGAGGTGCTAGAGACTCTGAACTTGGCCTTCCTTTTTATTGATGTGGTAACTGGAGATGCTTCTGCAGTAGGCTTGGAAAGAAGCTGGACTTGATGTGCTAGCCTTTTCATCTTTAAGAGCATCCTGGTATAAACCTTCGCAGCAGCTTTCTTGTGTTCATCTAGAGCAATCTCTAGTGTCTTAACTTTTCTGTAGAGAAACCTATACAATTCCGTCATTTCAATTAGTGTCAAGCTGCCCTCACCACATCCAGTTGTGTTACCTGCTGAGAGAGGTGGGTCACTGGGCATTTGAGATGCACTCCTAGGCCTAGCCTGAGCAGATACACCCCCCTTTTTAGCCTGTGCCTGGGTCCACCCTGTGAGGAATGCTTACTAGGTGTTGGCATGGATTGGGTCTTATTGATGTTACCACTATCCTCACCAGCTTCTAAGCCTGAGTGAGTAGTGGCAACCCTCACCATTCTATCTCCTTCATCACCTGAGACAGGCTCGTCTGCTTTAAGGATAGGAGGAGAATGGGTCTGAGCATTCCCACTCTCCTGTCTGGAATGCCTACTTGTTGATGAGTGTGGTTGGTGGGGAGATTGTTCAAGATTTGTGGGTGTGTGTTGGGAGCCACCTGTGCTTGATGGTCTTTCACCCTCTGCAATGAGCATGTTAGCAAATAAAGGCACTACAACCCCATTATAGCCTACCATAGCCCTTGTCATACTGGAAAACACTTTGGCTGTGAGTAGTTTTGAAGGATAAACATTTTTGTGAGGTTGTAGGTTTTGCTTCTGAAGATCCAAAAATACTTGTATAAACCTGGGATACATCAGAAACTTGGTTTTGCTGACTGCATTTTTAAGTATACGCTCAAAGATATAGTTTGAAAAATTGAACACCACACTTTTGTTGCAAGGCAGATCAAGGTTGTGGGTATATTTGTGGGGAAAGCATCCCAGCCAGTCCTTTTGTGACTCAAGCAGTGTAGGAGGGTATGGATTAGAAATCTCCATTGTGGGGAAAACTGACTTTTGTGAAAATTGTAAGTGTCATCATGTCTATTCCCCATCAATGAGATTTGTTCAAAAATTTCAGTGCTTGGCAAAGTGGTAAACCTTCAGCATCTCTAAGATGAAGATGTTCTCTTAGAGATACTTTAGTAATAACAATTCTAGAGCCATCCACTCTACCAATTAACTGTTGTACCCCTTCCTCAGTTGTTGAGGCAATTGCAGTTTGCCAAAACTTTCTGACAGGGTTACATAAGTTAGTAGGGCTTAAAAGTAAAGCAAACCTGATGCTGCTTCGGTTTAGAAAGGCTACTATCTCAGCAAATTCATCATGACCTTCTTGTAATTCCAAGCATGCTACCATGTTATGCTTGTAGACAAAATCAAGAGGAGCCATGAATGATTAGATTAAGGGTTAGTAAAGTAGGATTGAGTCGCAAAAGTCTTTATTGAATTTTGGTTAAAGCAATTGGAAAGTTATGCAATTTATAGAGATTTAGAGAATTGTGGTTGAACCGCCTTATAGAGATTTACGGTAACAAGTGAAGAGAAACAAATTAGGAAACCCTTTTTATAAGGAAAAAGACGGTAACAACTCTACTTGCAAAAGTAATCATTGCATAACAGACTTTTGGAATAAGTACTAACGGCTAGTTCATCAGTACTAACTATGCTTATCAGTACTAACTTATAACCCATCAGTATTAACTTTTACCCATCAGTATTATCTTGTATTTTGGAAATTATAATACTGAAACCCCAATTTTGAAGGGATTAAGTATGGTGACAGACACTTAATCAAGGTCGGCCTCACATGGCCTCTGGTTTGGTGAAAACCAATGGTTTTAGTGCTTAGCACTGCCTGTGCTGGATAGTCCCATTAAAAGGGCCTTCTTGACAGGGTTTCCAGCTCGTGGCAGGTGTTGCCTCCAACACAAGTGTTGGATTCACGGTTTTTGGTTGGTCGCTAAGCCAGATGCCCTTAGGCTAGTCACACTATCTGTAAATAGATAGAATGGCAAAGAGTGGGTTAGTGCAGAATGATCTGACCAACTAAAACCATCAATTCATGTTCATTTTAAGCACAAGATGCCACATAAAACTTTGGCATCACACATTCCATTGTTACAGCAAGGTCCATCATGTGGTGGCCTCAGAATGGGCATAAGAAAGAGAACCACATGTGCTATAACACCTAGTCACCAAACCATATCCATATTGCTTGTGTTATACCTGAAAAGTTAGTCCAAAGCCAAGAAAACACAATACAAGACATTTTCTTGCCAATCCGTATTAACTTAACACAATCAGTATTAACTGGATAACTATCAGTACTAACCACCAGTTTACAAAACTTTACAAAATAGAGAGAGATAAGACATATTATGGATGAAGCATCCTAATACTTGTGACAAAGTACTGAAACCTTCCCAAATCAAAATCTTTAGTTAAAAGTGTTGGAACTATATAACATGACAATCATATATAAAAACATATAAACATCAAAGAGAGTGCGGAAGCGTATAGGAACATATAATGAATAATTAATTAACTCAAGAATTAAGTATGCGTACCTTTCTTGATTCTAGCCGAACAAGAATCAAATCCACAAAACTAGCAATTAGGATGAACCCTAATTAGGGTTTATAGGATTATGTGAATTACCTCTTACCGTTTTGTAATTCAATCCAAGATACAATCAATAGTGTAATTGTACCACGTTCTTGTACACATGTACTCTAACAAATTAATGTAATGCTAGTTTTAATCAAACCAAATAACTTGATATTGGAAAAAGTATAGATCAACTACCCTAAAGAGTTGTATGATCGATTGAAGCAAAAAACACACACAAACGTTTTAGGTTTTTAGCTTATGAGTACAAGAGATAAATTACAAACACCCTTGGTTTTGTATTTATACCCAAACTAACTTGGTGAACAAGTTTGAGTTGTACAGGGATTGGGTTTCCTTTTCTTGTGGCCGATCGGTTCTAACCATCCTACAAGGATTCCGGAACCTTCCAAATATTTACAACATGGTCCTTTTTCCAAATACATTTAACGACCGTTAGTCTATTACAACTAATTACTTAACATCCGTTATGTTATTCCGTTTAATTAATAAATAAATATAACTATTACATTTAATTATTAACTTTAATTCTTATACGCAAAGTGTGCAATCTCGTGGTCTCGAGTTCGATCCTAACACACGTCTATTAATTTATTGTCCATTAAACCAATAGCTCCCACTTGGACATATCTTAATAGAGTGATCACATCGGTTAGCGTCTAGCAACACTTCGATGCCTCTAGTACAACTCGAGCAAGGATCATGGAAAACCTTTTAATGATTTCTCATTATTATTATCCTTTTGTTTCTAATACCATGTTAAATAAAGATATGAAATTAAGTCGTTTTTTATTCAACCATTATGTTTCTCATTATTAGTGATTGAGCAAGATTACCAAATCTTCTAAACATATTTAGGAGAGATCTTGGGCATAGCCATGCAAACATCTTATCAACCCTACGAGGGGCCCAACAATATTAAACTCCAAATAAATTTGAAGGAAAAAATTCTATCTTGACTACAAGAATAACCCATGAACTTTGCAACGCTTCAGGAAACAACCCTTATGACTACCAGTTACGTATAGCGTTAAGTTGTTCCACAGAAGTGCACTACATTCATGACACTTATCTGTTATCTCAAGTCTGAGGATAACTATTCATGATTTACTTAATAACAGTATCCATAAAGTAAAATCATGTAATTGGGATAAGTCCTATATTCAATTCATTGAATATCATCTTAAATTGGTATGCATTCTCATCAATATACTTTCAAGTATATTCTACCATATCTCTCAGATTTGTCTTAGTTTAATGATACTCCCGTATCATTAATTGACAACGGACGATTTAGAATAAATAAATTTATTCACGGATTAAACATGCAAATATAGGATACAATATATTATAAAATCAAACATACCAAGTATTTGATTTATAATAACAATTGTTTAACATCCCTTATCTAAATACCAAATAGATCAATGCACGAAAATTCTAGTTGATGAATTATGCCTCAAGTAATGACAATCATACTTGTTGACAAGGCATAAATCAACCAACTTGATCTATCGTAATTTTGAGAATACTTATCTCAAGAATTCAATTAGTGAAATCCTTGTATGTGTGCATTCACCAATCCACATAATAATTCATAAAGTGTGTGACATCCTCTATTACCAATTTATGACAATTTAAACTTTCAAACATTTTAAAGTTTAAAGTATTCTTATTCTTTTAATGTATAATGCAACTGTGCTCTTATTAGCACAACTAGTTCACATGACTATTAACAAGGATGAAATCCTACCATGACTAGTATTGAGTGTCATCTCAATTAAACCAGCATCATTGTATACAAACAACAATATGCTCATTAAAACTCCGTAAACTTTAATATCTTATTGTGTAATGTTTGATGTCTTCCAAACTTTCAAGTTTTGAAGCTGATGACAATTTGCACAACAATTGACATATTGTTCATCCATAGAATCTAGGAGCAATTCCAGGCTGAGGATGTAATTCTTTTAGAATATTCATTACACAAGTTATCTAATAACTTTTAGTTAGATATCAAAGTTGTCAAATCACTTCTTATTCAAGAATGATACAACAATTTTAATACACAACATGATGTACATGATGAATCTACAGGTCAAATTTAGAATTCATTTATGTTCTATCTTGTCAAAAGATATGTATCCATTTCCCAAATGATATATCATGTTTATATTAGAATCATTTATTTTACTGCACATGTTTATCAATAAACATATATTCCAAGATTATATGTTTTAATTCTTAAATCTTATAAGTGATGTTTCATTCCAATCTAACACTTAACATTTAGCTTACAAGGAATGTTACTTCCTATATGTTATACAACACTAGAAGGGTACCCGCGCAATGCGGCGGTGGGTACCCGATAATTATTTTTGCTGCCAGCAAATGTTTTTTATTTTAAACTTCCTTATTATAAATTAGTAGATAAATGTTTTTCAAAAGTAGATAGTCTAAATTATTAATAGTGTAAATACAAAACATTTTTATTTTTCAAATTTTAGCATTAAATTAGTGGTTTAACTATAGTGAGTTTTTCTTATAAACAATTCCATTAAAATGTATCATTATTGGTAGTTTTAATGAGACTTAAATTTTCAGATTTTACATTCATTTTCTACTTTTCATTTTATAGTAATGTTTTTGGTCTTAAAATTTTAAGACTTCCTTTAATAGAAAGTCCCAAATCCTTTATAATGTAGTATAGATATAAGATTTTAAAAACTTAACATAATACTCCCACTAGCTTTCTGGAATACTTAAAATTTATCTTATTTCAATTATAAATCAAAACTAGGATTTAATAATTAAACATAAGAATAATTTCATAGATGCATGCATTTATCCATTCATGAATTATTGCACTTCGTACACTACCAAAGATTATATGAATTCAAAAAACCTTTCGATTACTTACCGTCCTCGCTCAAGTAATTTTCCAAGAAAGAGTTTTGATATTCCATTGTCATATTTCATATTAATGAAAACAAGTATGACCATTATCATCTTTATATATTTAATGTGTCTAGAAAAGAATATTAAATCATAATTAATTGCTTAAGTATGATTAATAATCTTGTCATAAGACATGCATTAAATATGTGTACAATTTTGTCCATATGATTTCTACATAGAAATTCAAACCACTAGAGTTTTCCATCTCTTTGAAGAAACTCATTTCCATTCTCTAGTCTAACTATTAAGATAAACCAAATTCGCAAAATTGATTATCTTTATGGACAACATCTTTAACATTCATAGTATGAGTAAGTTACCCAATTCAATATTTGGTAATCTTTCATAATGATTATCAGGTTTACTATAATCATGTAACTCATGTTCTTCTCA
Source organism: Chrysanthemum makinoi (assembly GCA_910596185.1). Lineage (NCBI taxonomy): Eukaryota > Viridiplantae > Streptophyta > Magnoliopsida > Asterales > Asteraceae > Chrysanthemum > Chrysanthemum makinoi. Next base: position 12,368,175 of record OU343219.1, read on the forward strand.
GCATATAAATCAAATATCTGAGATATCCTTGCAGATCTATGAATGAAAATTCCATCATCTTGAGGTCTATCATTTACTTGTCTAACCTCATGATATTTACTAGTGTGTTTTAGAAGATTATGTATCTTGTAATTTTATCTTTCAAGAAAAAAAAAAAAAAAAAAAAAAACTCCCACTTGCCTTTTGTAATATATAGACTATCTATATATGCTTAGCAATTATATAAAAACTACATGGTTCTATTTTTAGGACATTACAAATACACATTGATAATTCATGACTTTACTTTGTTAATAACCTATTCATAAATAGTTTAACAAATTCAGAATCTTCAATTTTAAAACTTAATGTGATTCATCACATTCCATAATGAAATGGTGTTTTAACAATCTTCTAGATTGGAGTCATGTTGAGTATATTCAATCCATACTCAATTTTCTAACCTTGTTACTTTTTTAAGAAAGAAGTTATGGTTATCTTGAGTCAAACAAATCAAATAAAGTTTGATTCTCCTAACTAATCATACCATCAACTTGTGGTATTTATTAGAATTAATATTGTACGGCAACCTAACAATATATAAGATAAACATATTTCTTTTTGGCTTACCTATTTACCAACTAAGTCAACTTAATGATATAATAGACTTTTCAAGCCTATTGCATGCTTTATAACTCAAGTACCTTATAACCAAGTCACTTCATATCCATGTCTCATCAAGGAACATAAACTGTTATAATCCCATTATACGTTATAAATCATTGATCACCTCAATGACTTCTTGTATTTGTCTTAATTAAAAAAACATAACAAGTTAACGTCTTACTTTATTATAAGTCTTAAAAGACTTTATGTTTACGTCTTTACAATGAATCATAAACATGTTTAACTAAAGTAATTATGAACACAACTATTGGTTTCAATTATAATTTCAAGTTAATTTATTTACTTCACAATAATGTAGGACTACATTATTTTTTCATTTTTTGTCATTCCAAAATACATAAATAAACAAGTTGAAGTAGTATTAGATTACTTCATTTATTTATGTGATTCTAATAATACATAAATATTTAATTTGAAGTAGTCTTATATATCATTTTGACATATGTTCTAAATACTTTTCTAATTTAGAAACTGCAAATATGTCCATGCAAGGTCTGACTTCACATAGAGATTTACTTTGTTGTTGCAGTCTCGCCAAGTTCTCACATGACGTAAATTGCAACACCAAGTGTTTCTTGAATTAGATATGTTCAAGTTATATTAGAACGTTAGTCTCTTACCTTGCAGTCAAGAGAATCCTTTAAATCATATACCTATATGTTGTACCTTGCACACAATATAGATTTCTCCCACTTGTGCATGGAACAACATCATGTAGCAGATAAACAATACGACATATGTTTGTTTATGTGACTAATATGATTGTGTCATTGATATTAGCATAACTAGTAGATATAGAACCACTTCATTGTCTAATAAGGAAACATACATGACTATCCTTGAAAACATAAGTGTCTACAAGTGGAAAGTAATTATCTTAAGACATTCTAGAGATAATCTGGGTTACTACTAAGATGACAAAGCTTGTAACTCCCACTGAATTAGAGATCATTACATTAATTCCTTATTCAGTAATAAGAACAAAATACTCCCACTGGATTTGACAACATTGTAAGTGTTGCATTAACCAGTGAAAGAAAATAGTGTTCTATTTACTTTCTTACACATTTGAGAAAGTCCATACATAACAATTACTTATGTACTAAAAGAGTGTATTCTACTATGTAGATGATGAACTATCCATCAATGCTATTAACTTGAAAATTTGGGCATGCAATTTCTTTCTTAATAGTTCTACTATTCCAACAATTGTAAGTAGTACTTTTAAATGGTCAAAACAAAACAACTACATAAAATATGCTAGTTTGTCTTTTACCAATTTCGCAGTAAAATAGTCTAACTTCTAATTTAATAACTCACAAATATGCAATTTTCTTAACTATTAAAATTTTCTTACGAGTTATGTATTTAGAATTTAGACAATTCTAATTTGTCCTATCATACCTTTCTTCATTCATGAAAAGGAATAGGATTGAATCTCACTCTTTCTTATGAAAAGAGGACTAGGTTTATTCTTTTAGCAAAGTTGACTCTACCAAAAACCCTTACAGGTGTAGATCAATTTACCAATACAGGAATAACCTCCATTTACGGTTTAATGTCGCATTAATACATTTAAAGAATTAGCAAAATTCAATTTTAGTATTTTCGATAATTAAACTTTTCAAGAAAATAAAATACCCAAGGTAATATTCATATAACCATAGAATTTTCTCGAAAACTAGGATCCAAATTATCATAGTTTCATTACATCAGTTGATCTGCTAGTAACGAAAGCACATAATAAGGTAATCTGTCGAACAATAATTGGCAAACAATTTCCAATTCCTAGATCATTATGGGATTTATATTTTACAACGCTATTGCAAATACAAACATGTTTCATCCCATCTTATGCCATTGAATTCGGGTCTCACTTCCTACTCAACTTAAGTGTCTAACTTAAAGAACTGCAAATATGTCCATGTAAGATCTCACTTTACATAGAGATTTACATCTCCATCACAATCTAGCCAAGTACTCTCATGACGTAAATTGCAACTTCAAGTGTTCCTTTTAATTAGATGGCATATAACTTAATTTATAAGGGTACTAGTTTTGATTTTATGTGGTCAAATCAAATATGTACAAAGATGTCATGCATTCATCTTGTAGCATAAATTTAATAAAAACTTTTTATTACCAATTCATAAAGATCAAATTATCAAAGTTTTGATTGAGGTATTGGGTTCACCAATCAAGGAATTTAGTGTTAATTATCATCCATTATACCATACTTTTGCATAAGTGTAAACACTTAGTGTTTTGGGTAATTACCACCGAAGTGGCGCATGGAATTAAAAATAATTCGCCCTTAAGATGAGTTTGCACATTTTATGGCTTACTAAGTAGCTCCATTCGAACTTACAGGGGGCAGAGGACCAGGTAAGCGCAAAAGCATAACCTTAGACATCATTTCAGTGTGACTGTGCGCACTTCTTTATTAACCCCTTTATAGTTCATTCTAATGGGTGAGCCGTTCAGACCATTTGTACCAAGATCACCAATCAATTAAACTATTGAAAACTTAACTCTTCAAATAAATCAAATTTCACCATTGTTTAGTCCGTATTATTTTTCTATTTAAAATTTACCCTTTGCTTAAAACTTGTCAAACATGATAAACAAACAAGTAAACAAATAAAAAATAAACTACTAAAAACAATGCGCACATAATAAACAATTTATACGTGTAAACAAGTAGCCACATGCAACTTATTCGATAAAACCCTATTAATAATCAATGTCTAGGTTAAATTAATGTATATATTAATTAGGGCTTTCACTCTCCCAATTGAAAGTGAGCCACATACATCGATGAATCGATTGCGTAAACTCATAATTAATTATATACCAAATTGCACATAATTGATTCATTAATGTATATAATTGGAGTTTTCCCCAATTCAAGATTTATCATAAATATACATGTGAATAAAACTAACAATTAATTTACGCATAACCAATCTTAACAATTAAATATTCAAGCAACCATCCATGACGAACATGCATGTATCATCATGGATATAACATAACAATTATTGATTGAGTCACAAGATCGCATACAATTCCATGTCACATAACACTTTATTCATGAATTTATCACGTAACAAATATATTAAATCTAGGTTTCGATATAGATAACATAACAATTAATATAAACCCTAAAAAAATTTAAGGAAATCGACTAAAAAATTTTAGGGTTTCCACCCATAAAAAAAAATTTCGATCCATAAAAGAATTTTAAAACCAAATTAGGGCAAAATCCGTAACCCTAAACTTAGGGTTTATATAATCATAACCAAAACCCTAGAATAATCATATCTAACAACATACAATATCAGTTTTTTTTAAGTGTTTAGTAATTAATTACTCATTAAACCAAGCTCGTGATGCCACTGTTGGAATTATATAACATAACAATCATATATAAAAATATATAAACATCAAAGAGAGTCCGGAAGCGTATATGAACATATAATGAATAATTAATTAACTCAAGAATTAAGTATGCGTACCTTTCTTGATTCTAGCCAAACAAGAATCAAATCCACAAAACTAGCAATTAGGATGAACCCTAATTAGGGTTTATAGGATTATGTGAATTACCTCTTACCGTTTTGTAATTCAATCCAAGATACAATCAATAGTGTAATTGTACCACGTTCTTGTACACACGTACTATAAAAAATTAAAGTAATACTAGTTTTAATCAAACCAAATAACTTGATATTGGAAAAAGTATAGATCAACTACCCTAAAGGGTTGTACGATCGATTGAAGCAAAAAACACACACAAACGTTTTAGGTTTTTAGCTTATGAGTACAAGAGATAAATTACAAACACCCTTGGTTTTGTATTTATACCCAAACTAACTTGGTGAACAAGTTTGAGTTGTAGAGGGATTGGGTTTCCTTTTCTTGTGGCCGATCGGTTCTAACCATCCCACAAGGATTCTGGAACCTTCCCAATATTTACAACATGGTCCTTTTTCCAAATACATTTAACGACCGTTAGTCCATTACAACTAATTACTTAACGTCCATTATGTTATTCCGTTTAATTAATAAATAAATATAACTATTACATTTAATTATTAACTTTAATTCTCATACGCAAAGTGTGCAATACCGTGGTCTCGAGTTCGATCCTAACACATGTCTATTAATTTATTGTCCATTAAACCAACAAAAAGATCTGCAACATTAAACTCAGTATCAATCCTTTCAACCTGAATAAGTTTCTTTTCATTACAGTCTCTTATAAAATGATGTCTTATCTCTATATGCTTAGTTTTAGAATGAAAAACTGGATTTTTGATAATGCATATAGTACTGTTGTTATCAATATAAATGACAGTGCCCATGAAATTATACCCATAATCAAGCATCTGATTCTGAATCTAGAGAACTTGACCACAGCAACTTGCAGCAGCTACATACTCAGCCTCAGTTGTAGAGTTTGCCACAATGCTCTGCTTCTTGCACTGCCATGAAATCAACCTATCACCAAGAAACTGACATCCTCCCGTGGTTGACTTCCTATCAAGACTTGCCCCAGCATAATCACTGTCAGAGTAAGCTACTAGATCAAAGGGAGAGTCCTTAGGATACCGGAGGCCTAGATGAGCATGGCCTTTCAGATATCTAAAGATTCTTTTAACTGCATGCAAGTGAGAAAGCTTTGGAGAGACTTGAAATCTTGCACATGCACACACTTCAAACATAATATCTGGTCTGGAGGCAGTCAAATACATCAATGATCCAATCATGGACCTGTAGAGATGCTGATCAACATCTTCACCATCAGCATCTGGAAGTAGTGGCTTATTGTGCTCCATAGGAGTGCTTGCAATCTTTGTATTTTCATAGCCAAACTTCACCAAAATCTCCTTGACATACTTATCCTGACTAATAAATATGCCATCCGTCTTCTCCTTGACCTGTAGCCCAAGAAAGAAGGTGAGTTCTCCCATAGAACTCATCTAAAACCTGTCATGCATCAACTTCTCAAACTCTCTGCATAGATCCTGCTTGGTTGAACCAAAAATAATGTCATCTACATATATATGTACCAACAGGGTATCATTCTTCACATTCTTGATGAATAGAGTTTGATCAATCTTCCTTCTTCAGAAGCCATTGCCCAAAAGATACTTGGCTAATGTTTCATACCAAGCTCTTGGGGCTTGATGAAGACCATAGAGTGTCTTATGAACTTTGTACACTTTGTCTGGAAAGGTTGGATCTTCAAAACCAGGAGGTTGACAGACATACACCTCCTCCTCAATCTTCCCATAGAGGAAAGCACTCTTCACATCCATCTGGTATACTGTGAAGTCTTTATATGATGCATAGGCCAGGAAAAGTCTAATAGCCTCAATCTTTCCCACTGGAGCAAAGACTTCTTCATAATCAATTCCTTCATGCTGTGTATACCCTTGAGCTACCAGTCTAGCCTTGTTCCTTATTACTACACCCCTTTCATCCTTCTTGTTTCTGAAAACCCATTTAGTGCCAATAGCTCTTTTGCCATCAGGAAGATCCACCAGAACCCATATATCTTGAAGTTTAAACTGGAGAAGTTCTTCCTGCATTGCTTCTACCCAGGACTCATCTTCAAGAGCTTTGTAGACCTTCTTTGCTTCTGCTTGGGAAACAAAGTAGGAAAAGAGACATGTTTTTGAGGCACCATGATTTCTTTCTTTAGATCTTGTAGTTATTTCATCATTAACATCACCAATGACATTTTCCAAGGGATAATCTTGATTGATTCTTCTGTGTGGTGTAACAGGAATAGCATAAGATGAAGCTATATTTTTCATATCAATCTCATCAGCTTCACCAAAAGGATCAGGAACCTCTGTATTAACTGATGGATTAGTCTGAGGACCATCAGTACTAAAATCTGGCTCATCAGTACTAACTTGTGGCTTATCAGTATTAACCACAGTTGTACTGAACACTTGAGGTTCAATCACTATTTCATCTGTATCGGTTGCATCTCCTTCAGCATTAGATTCATGGGTCTTTGGAGGCTCATCATTAGCTTTGTTTGCCTCCCCTGAAGAAGTGCTTCCACCTGAGTTGTCATTCCAAATGGGCAATAGAATGCAGTCATCATCATCATCATCAGAATTTGCATCTGGACCTTGCTTTTCTCCTGCAATCATGTTAGAATGCACAAAAACAGGCACATAATTCATAGATTCTATTAGCATATCAATATCAAAAAGCCATGTTGGTCCTTGCCCCTTGATAACGCTCAAAATGAACATGTTTTTAGTAGCGTTATTGTTGGTTTTGTGTATGATAATCAGCTATATTTACTCATAACTGTTGCAAAAGTGCAAAAGATGCGTATTGTGTATGTGTATGTAGCCAGGTATCACAAAAGATGAAGAAATGAAGTTTTCATGCACGTTTGGAGAATTCCCGGGGAAGGAAGTCGAGTAAGGAAGCTCTTGGACTCAATGATTAGGAAGCACAATGATTTCTAAGTATCTACAACAATGCTTCGTACGAGCATGTTGGACGGGATTTTTCCTGATATCGATAGCTCCTTTGTTGTCGCAAAGTATAACAATATCGTTGAGATGAATTTCGTAATCTACGAGAGCTTGCTTCATCCAAAGAGCTTGTTGACATGCTTTTCCTTCTTTGTAAACCATGAGGTGAGACAATGTCCAACAAAAGTGCAAATACCACTTGTACTTTTTCTATCGACATAGTCACCCGCATGTTCCGAGTCGGCATACACTATGGTTTCTACACCCGTTCCTTTGGGATACCATAATCCTAAACACGTTGTTCCCTTAATGTATCTAAAAATCCTTTTCAAGGCTTCTAAGTGTGATGCCTTTGGGTTTTCTTAAAAGCGAGCACATAGACAAACACTAAACATAATGTCGGGTCTACTACTCGTAAGATAGAGTAGGCTACCAATCATTCCTCTATATTTAGTGTTATCTACGGATTCACCTTCCTCATCCTTGGTGAGTTTAGTGTCCGAGGACATGGGTGTCTTAGTTGGTTTTGAATCTTCGAGACCAAATTTCTTAAGCATGTCTTTTATATATTTAGATTGGTTAAAGAATATGCCATCTTCTAGTTGTTTAATTTGAAGTCCTAGAAAGAAGTTTAATTCACCCATCATGCTCATCTCAAACTCATCGTGCATGATTTTAGAGAAATCATCACATAGCTCTTGACAAGTTGATCCGAATATGATGTCATCAACGTATACTTGAACGATAATAATGTGTGACTCCTTTTTCTTGGTAAAAAAAGTATTATCTACTAATCCCATGGTGTATTTGTTTTCAACAAGAAAAGTCTTAAGTCTATCGTACCAAGCTTTTGGTGCTTGCTTAAGGCCGTATAATGCTTTCTTGAGTTTGAAGACATGATGTGGTTTTTCAAAGTCGGTGAAACCGGGAGGTTGAGCAGCATATACTTCTTCGTTAATAAACCTATTAAGAAACGCACTCTTAACATCCATTTGAAATAATTAAAAGTCATAGGAACATGCATAAGCAAATAATATTCTAATAGATTCGAGTCTAGCTACCGGTGCATAAGTTTCATCATAATCAATCCCCTCTTGTTGATTATAACCTTGTGCAACAAGCCTAGCTTTGTTTCTAGACACTACACCATTTTCATCCATTTTATTTCGAAAAACCCATTTCATTCCAATTATGGTTTGATCTTTAGGTTTTGGAACTAATTTCCAAACATCATTTCTAACGAATTGGTTTAACTCTTCTTGCATGGAAATTACCCATGATTCATCTTTTATTGCTTCATTTATGTTTTTCGGTTCATTGGTGGATACAAAACAAAAATAATTACTTTGATTTTGGGCTTGTGACCTTAAGGTTCTTTGATTAAGTTGTCCTATGACCTTTTCTAAAGGATGACTTTTAGATTCTTTGATATTTATAATCTAATTATTTAATGGTTCATTTTCCTTGTCATTTTTAATTATTTCTTGACTTTCTACCATTTGACTTTCAACTAAGTCATCATCTACCAAAGGTGATGTCTTAGAGGGAGGTGGACTTTCGTCGAATGTTATGTTCAACGATTCCTTGACTATCATTGTTTCTTTGTTTAAGACAATGTAAGCTTTACTAGTTTGAGAATAACCAAGAAATACACCTTCATAAGACTTTGGGTCAAACTTGGTGAGATAATCTTTAGTATTAAGAATGAAGCATTTACATCCAAAAACTCTAAAATATCCTAAAGTTGGCTTTTTACCTTTATAAAGCTCATATGGTGTTTTGTTTAAGAAAGGACGTATTAAGACTCTATTCAAAATATATGTAGAAGTGTCAACCGCGTTACACCAAAACTTTTGAAGAATGTTTTGTTCATTAAGCATTGTTCTACTCATTTCTTGAATTGTTCTATTTTTACCTTCTACTACTCCATTTGATTGAGGTGTTCGAGGAGCCGAAAAGTTATGTGTTATACCATTTGTATCACAAAAGTTTCCAAATTGAGTTTCGTTGTTAAATTCACGAGCATGATCTGTTCGGATCGACACAATTTTAACACCTAGTTGATTTTGAACTTTCTTGCTAAGAATTTCAAGTTTATCAAAAGCTTCATTTTTGGTTTTCAAAAACAACGTCCAAGTAAACCTTGAGTAATCATCTACTATGACCAAAGTGCATAAGTTTCCTCCGTAGCTTCTTATAGCAGATGGACCAAACAAGTCCATATGCAATAGTTCTAGACACTTAGATGTGGACACCATATTTTTAGATTTATGACTACTATGGGTTTGTTTACCAATTTTGCAAGCGTCGCAAAAGTGTTGGTCATATTTAAGTTTTGGTAAATTCCTAACTAGCTCTTTTGAAGATAAGTTTTGTATAAGTCTCATATTAGCGTGACCTAAGCGTCTATGCCAAAGAGTTGAGCTATCATCTAACGTTGTTAGAAAAAGTTTGTCATTAGATGTTTTATCTATTTTCATGACGTATATGTTATTTTTCCTAACTCCTTTAGCTATGGTGATACCATCTTTTAGTATTTTACTACCATTTTCATCAAATAGTACTTTATACTTTTTATCACATAATTGGCTAATACTAAGTAGATTAAATCCTAACCTATCTACATGAGCAACATTTTCAATAGTTAGGGAGTTATGAGCGATCGTACCTTTGCCAATGATTTTGCTTTTGAGATTGCTACCAAAAGTGACATTACCTCCGTCATACTCTTGGTATGATGAGAAGAGACTTTGTTGCCCGTCATGTGTCGTGAGCATCCACTATCTTTTATCCACTCATCAGGTTCCAATCCAAATTTCAAGCATACCTAAGAAGCAAATAACTCAAGCATTTGGTCCCCAATATCTCATGGGTCCGTTTGGGTTAAACATACCATTTATTTGATTCATGTATGGAAACGATGGGTAAGAGTTCCATGACATGTAATCTGGAGTTTGATATGGTCTACGAAAGTTTTGATTCCAACTGTTTTGTTGGTAGTTGGGTTGTATGTTGTGGTTGCTCTTAGGAAATGGGCGTTTGGCAAAAGGTATTTTTTGTCGTTGTTGAGTAGTTTTTTATCTAAATTCATTTTTAGCAAGTCCTACTCCTGATGTAACAGCTGGTTTTAGTTTAACACTATCCTTGGTTTTCTTTGATACTTTGACAAATTCGTTACGGTCCGTATCACAAACATTCTGTCCTGCTGAAGTACCCATGGCACCATTTCTTTCAACGGACGGAACCCTTATTTTGGGCCCGTCTAGTCCGTGCTGTACTGCAGCAGTTTTGACAGTTTGTTTGTCTTTTTCGGCCGTTTTGTTTTCACTCTTTGAAATTAATACCTCATTAAATCCTAGCCCATTCATGTCTCCTGGTGTTTTATGTATTTTAACTATTTCGTCGGCAAGAGCGATGTTTTTGTTAAACCTTTTAAATTTAGAATTATGTTCGATTAGAACATCTTGCGTGAGCTTTAGTTTTTCTATTTCAAGATTAAGCTCTTGACATGATTTACAACCATCGTCATTTGATTTTCCCTTTTCTAGTCGTTTTGCCTTTTCTTTTAACTCATAGACTTCATTTTCCAAAAATTCCTTTTAGTTTTTAAAAATTTATTTTTAGTTATGATTTTTAGACTTAGCTCACACATTTGATTGTATTGTTTTTGCAAAGTGTCATCATCAATAGAAGAATAAGAAGAGTCAGAATGTACCTCGTTTGACCCATGTGCCATTAGAGCGATCTCTACCTTGCTTGACTCTTCATCATCTTCACTATCACTCCAAGCACCACTTACAAAAGCTCGTTAAGTTTTTCTTTTAGGTGGCTTGGGACATTCTCCTATGAGATGACTTGCATCACCACATCTAAAACACTTTATTTCACCTTTACCCCTTTTGTCATCCCGATCTTTTCGGAATGGCTTCTTTTCTTCTCGAGGTTGTCTTACAAACTTTCATCTTCTTCTAAAGAACTTTTTAAAGTCTCTAACGGCCATGGCATACTCCTCATCTTCACTACCGGAGCAAGATTCGTCATCATCACTTGATTCCGCCTTTGCTTTTAGAGCAACGGATTTGATCTTCTCCCTTTTTCCTTTGATGATCTTCGAATCTTTCTCCATCACCATTTCATGCACTTTGAGGTTACCGATTAGCTCGTCTAGTGATATTTTTGAGAGATCTTTTGATTCTTCAATAGCGGTCACTTTAGCTCTCCATTTCGGATGGAGTTCTCTAAGAAATTCTTGACAAAGTTCTTACTACGAAAAGATTCATCAAGTGCTTTAAGTGATGTAATAATAGTATTAAAGCGAGCAAAGCCACAATCAATGGTTTCATCTTTGGCAGTTTCACACATAAAAATTCTTTCATATTATTTTCTAGGCAAAGCATTATAAAGCATCACTTTAGCTTCATTGTTTTTAGCAATTAATTTCTTTTGTTCATCAACAGAAATATCCTTTGTTGTAGAACTAAAATCCCCTTTAACAATAACAAACCAAAGATCTATATCTTTTGATTTTATATATGTTTCAAAACGGTTTTTCCAATAGATAAATCCATTAGTTTCAAAGAGTGGTGGTCTTTGCATAGATTGCCCTTCTTTAAAGTTTTCAGAATCCATGGATCGTTTCAAGTTTATAAAATACAAATTATTTTAGAAATTCTTGAGCAACGAGGCTCTGGTACCAATTGTAGAAAACTAGAAGGGGGGTTGAATAGTTTACCGATTAAAAAACTTGTTTTGAAACTTATTGAAAGAACAATTGATATTGATCTTAGATATGTTAATGAAATATGTAAGCAATATGTAAAGAGTAATTAAGGAAAGAAATGATCAAACCACAACAAGTTGTTTATAGTGGTTCGGTCTACAAGGAATCTTTTTCCTTGCCCTACTCCACTCCCCGAGTCTCACACTCGATAGTTTAACTTCACTAGTCAACAAGCTCCTTTCACCGGCGGAGAAACCTTTACACTTCGCTTACACTATTTCCGACACTAAGCTAAATGTCGAGTTCTTTCCAAGGGTACAACCACTCCCACACACAATGTATTTTGAGGACTAAAATACTTACCACTCACACTCACAAGATTATGATAGTTTGGTACAACAATGAAGTATGAATCAACACAAGATCATACAACACCAAACAAACAAGACTTCCAACCTCTCGTTGAAGTTTGAATGTGACTTGATCGTTTTTGCTACAAAAGAGATCACTAATATGATATGAAACTGAGTTAGAAAGGTTAGAGAGAAGATATGTATGAGAGTATGGTAGAAAAGGATGAAAAACTACTTGGTTTGGCTTTGCTATTTATAGTCAAAACCATCAGCAGGCACCACGGACCGCGGACCCCTTAAAAGGGTTCCACCCGTTATAGCTTTTGGTGCCGCCGAGGTCTGACAGCAAGATATCAAGATCTTGCCAAAGTCAACCATATCTATGCAAGATTGTGTAAGATATGAAGAGTCCAAATCTACACAAAATATCTAATAAAATCTTCCAATGATTTCCATGATGCATCACATGATGTCATGTGTTGTTTTTCTATTTTTAAAAATATGCAAATACATAAGTAATGTTTAGTTTTTAAGAAACTAAAAAATTCTAAAAACTACTATCATACATTATGGTTAGGGTCATATCAAGATATGATTAATCACAATGTAAATGCTTGAGTGATGAAGATATTATTTGAAAAAGCTTGTTTTAGTATCTATTAAACTTGAAAAGCTTTAAGCTTTATAAAAATTAAATTTACTTTTGTCGTTAACAAAACTTAGGTAAAGATCAAAAATATAAATAACGTTTAATGATGATATTTGTATTAACAAATAATATTGAAACTGAACAGAGAACAAAGTAAGGAAAATCAGACAATTTATATGGTGTATCAAAGGTATAGGGTAGGGTAAAGGGAAGGTCAGTAATCCACCACGAGCCAACAGTACAATACAATAATATCAATAGTGGCAATAGTAGCCCAGTAGTAACCAATAGTAACCATAGTAGCCATGGAGTGATCAGCTCCCAGATTGTGAAGACGCATATTGCACACGACATCATTCGCCAGACAAATCATAACATATAAGATAACAGAACAAATCTAGGATGCATCCGTACGCCCCTGTAGAACAATAGTTGCCATACAATATATCTTGAAGCGCGCATAATCATATAACAGAAAGGGATGGTGTGGAACATCAGTCAACCACACTAGAGTCATGCCATTGGTGCATCAATGACACGGACATGGAACCCCCATGCCTAGTTAATGGCTCGGGTCTCAAACTGACAGGTCAAAGCAAAAGGTCCAAAGTGTAGCAATATATAAAGTCATCATAAGCAAAGGTTTCAATATCAATGGCTCACAATTCATAGGTTCATAGCAATGGTTCAATATTAAAGGTTCAGTAACAGAGGTTTAATAACAGAGGGGTCAACTACAATGCAAAGATGCAAAGAGATCATGAGAAACCTTATGAATAAGGTCAGAATATCTGTACCTTAATACACAGCAAGCAAATGCAAACAGATGGGAAATAAGAGACAACGAAAGATCACTCCTTCCTCTATGGATCTAAAGAAGTTAGAGAACATACGTTTATCAAAAGTGGTTGGACGTATTTTATTTTAGATTAAGTTCTTTTAGTTTCATAAGAGTCTTTCCATTTTTAGCAAGTTTCCCAATATAGTAACTTTTCATATTTAGTAAGTTTCCACTTTAAGTAGTTTAGCCATTTTAAGTAACTTTCCATTTAAGTAAATTTCCCGAATTAGCAGGTTTTCATAAATAAATAACTTGAATACTTTAAGGTTATAAATGACAATTAATAAACTTAATGGTTTAACGTAACCAATATCATAGTTTAGTGTCTTTATTAGTAAAGTCTAAGGTCTCACATGACAATAATCAAGGTATAAGGTTAAAGGTGACAACTTATCATAGTTTAGGGTTTAATGTGTCAATCTTAATCAGGTGCTAGAAATTCTAAGCTTCTAAGGCACTACTCGAGATATCCTATGATTACAATGAGGGTACGTCATATGATGTAAGTATTATCACGTTAGCTACTCGTCATAATACCAGCATCATATGAGTATACCATCATGATGACCATACTTTATCCCAAGTCGTGACAACATCCTATCAACCACCTAACGGTCCATTCTACATCTTAAGGTTGGTCCGAATCAATCAATACTAACTGATTCGAAATCAGAGAAACAAAACATATAAGGAACGTAACAGAACTTAGCAAATATCATCGAAATGAAACTCATAGCATCATGTCTTCCACAGTTTGTCAAACTTCTCGAAATAAAACAATCATCCAACATACGAATAATTTATACTGAATGGAAAATCATTCAAAGAGAACAAAATTTATTGAATGGATTTAAAACACAACGTGAGGTCATAGTAACACTGAAGAATCAAGCCATAGGACTCCATCATCCAAACGCGCCCAATCATATGAAGCAGATGAAACTCCTTAGCATCTCAACGGTTGGACTATTGACCACAATATGCCCGAATCTTTGTAGTAGTTTCACCGCATAACTAAAGTACGCCGGTTATACTTCTTCTGCTCATACGTCTTCCAAGTGTCCACCAGTTGAATCTCGTCTCCGTCTTTTCGCCTCGGGTTGATTCGTCCAGCTCCCCCCAGCAGCATCTTGATGTCTCCAGCAGCATTGCAGTCGGGTGCGGCTTATGCTTCACGAACCTCTCCAGTTAAGGAAACGGTTGCGGCAACACAGGGTCGGTACCATCATCTTCGACTCCACGAGTAGTCTCCGTCTAAACAATCGATAACTGAATGTGCAAAGATAGAATAACAATATAAAATGCGAAAAGAAGAAGGTTGAATCAGCGAAGAAAAAAGAACATCAAAGTTAAACCTGGACAAAATCAAAATAATCAGAAAAGATCGAAACAAACGGAAGCCTAATGTCTACCCAAGTCCTCACTAGTCAAACCTAAGCTTTAAGGGTCAAATCCTAGGGTCCATATGTCACAGGTCCTGACTACAAGTCATAAATCTGGGCTCTGATACCATAATAGTAACACCCCAACCCGATAAGGGTAGAAGTATCACAGAATTGTGTCATATCAAAGCATACATAATGAACATAAATCAACAGCGGAAAACTTAAATAAATAAACAAAGGAAAATCAAGTCAACATGACTTAACAATACATAAATTCAAAGAAATAAAATTCCAAAATAGAAATAACGATAACCAAGTCTAATAATGTCAAAACATAATCAAATGGAATCTAAGATGACTAGGCATGGTCTTTATATCAGCTCATCTCTCAACCCAAACAATCCCTAGCTCCTAGCTTATGTACCTGCCGCAGGAAAAGAAATGCGGCTGAGCTTAAAAACCCAGTGAACAGATATAATGATACAATAATAATGAAACTGAATATAGAACAAAGTAAGGAAAGTCAGACAATATATATGGTATATCAAAGGTATAGGGTAGGGTAAAGGGAAGGTCAGTAATCCACCACGAGCCAACAGTACAATACAATAATATCAATAGTGGCAATAGTAGCCCAGTAGTAACCAATAGTAACCATAGTAGCCATGGAGTGATCAGCTCCCAGATTGTGAAAACGCGTATAAGATAACAGAAAAAATCTAGGATGCATCCATACGCCCCTGTAGAACAATAGTGGCAATACAATATATCTTGAAGCGCGCATAATCATATAACAGAAAGGGAAGGTGTGGAACATCACTCAACCACACTAGATTCATGCCATTGGTGCATCAATGACACGGACATTGAACCCCCATGCCTAGTTAATGGCTCGGGTCTCAAACTGACAGGTCAAAGTAAAAGGTCCAAAGTGTAG
This sequence comes from Chrysanthemum makinoi, assembly GCA_910596185.1. Lineage (NCBI taxonomy): Eukaryota > Viridiplantae > Streptophyta > Magnoliopsida > Asterales > Asteraceae > Chrysanthemum > Chrysanthemum makinoi. Next base: position 12,384,235 of record OU343219.1, read on the forward strand.
CAATATATAAGTCATCATAAGTAAAGGTTTCAATATCAATGGTTCATAATTCAGAGGTTCATAGCAATGGTTCAATATCAAAGGTTCAGTAACAGAGGTTTAATAACAGAGGGGTCAACTACAATGCAAAGATGCAAAGAGATCATGAGAAACCTTATGAAGAAGGTCAGAATATCTGTGCCTTAATACACAGCAAGAAAATGCAAACAGATGGGAAACAAGAGACAACGAAAGATCACTCCTACCTCTATGGATCTACAGAAGTGAGAGAACATACGTTTATCAAAAGTGGTTGACGTATTTTATTTCCGATTAAGATCTTTAGGTTTCATAAGAGTCTTTCCATTTTTAGCAAGTTTCCCAATATAGTAACTTTTCATATTTAGTAAGTTTCCACTTTAAGTAGTTTAGCCATTTTAAGTAACTTTCCATTTTAAGTAAATTTCCCGAATTAGCAGGTTTTCATATATAAATAACTTGAATACTTTAAGGTTATAAATGACAATTAATAAACTTAATGGTTTAACGTAACCAATATCATAGTTTAGTGTCTTTATTAGTAAAGTCTAAGGTCTCACATGACAATAATCAAGGTATAAGGTTAAAGGTGACAACTTATCATAGTTTAGGGTTTAATGTGTCAATTAGCAATGTTTAGGGGTAAATGTGTAAATTATTAGCTTAAGTTTTAATGTGTAAATTTATTCCATAATGACCAATATAAATCTTACACAATTAGGAAGACCGTACTTAACATATACCCGATTTCATTTAACCTCGAACCCATCACTCTCCATTAGATATACACTTAACAAACCCACACAAACAATCGATCATAGCTTTACCCTCACCCCGAGACACCACAACACACGCTCGAACCCACATGCACATTTATACCTATTTGTACCCTTTTAAATATTTGTACACAAGTCTTTTACCCCATTCAATTTACTCTGTAACCGAGACATACATGCAAACTAACCAGCCTAAAAGAGACACAATACTACCCCTTAACGAGACAATACAAATCCATACACATCTATTATTTTTATTTCGAAACAACAAACCCATTCATACACTAGATGAGTCGAACATATTATAACCTTACCCATGACCCACCCATGAATTTACAACACAAACTTCATTCGACCATGTACACACTTCCACTACCCATTCATACACACTTCCCACTACAAGAAAACGACCTTTTAGCGACTTCTGCAGCGACATGTTTAGCGACGTATTTGATGCAAGCGACGCATTTAGCGACTTTAGGTTGTAGGTCGCTGTAAACGAGTCGCAGATTTTGGCCACTTGTCAAAGCTTGTCGCTAAAATTAGCAACTACTATAGCAACTTCCTATTACACGTCGCTAACGAATAGCGACTTCAATATTTCAAGTCGCAGTTTATGTCGCTATTTGTAAGCGACGTCGCTATTTAAGTCGCTATACACATCGCTATTTTCAATAAAAGTCGCTATTTCAGTAGCTACTAGCATCACAATTTACATCATATTTATGTACTAATGTTCATTAGCCATATTGCTACTTGATCACCATTCAATATTAAAACTTTTATACAAAAATAAACAACATAAAAAACTTTGAAATTTATAGATAATCTATAATCTATTTACAACAATACAAGAATAACAAAAACGATTTAAACTTCTTTAAAGTAGAAACTAGAAACATAACAAGAACGTCAAAGTGACAACTGTTTTCTTAAGGAGAAAAATTAAATAAAAATGACCAACACCATCAGCTTGATTGTGGAGCCACCACCTGCGCAAGCTAAAATCCTACAGTTTCTTGCCCAATTCAAAATATTTGGCGATGATTTCTTGTCCAATTCAGAATGTTAATGCCCACAACCCCACAATGCATAAAGTTGTCATTCCCTGAAAATTGATATCCAAACGGGTCAAAAGTGACTAATTTTCCTGAAAACTATTAGGTCTATATACAAAAAACAAGTGGTAACACTAACCTTGTGGCAAGCAGGTAGATTTACATGGGAAGCCAGTACCTATAACTGAAATGAGAATATCAACAAACATTTGTGAGTGTAACTGGACAGATAAGACATTTAGTTGAAGTTACATGACCTAGGAAATACAAATTTGTTTTATTACAATAATTTGTGGTAAGAAGCTTGTAGCTAATTAATAAATGTAAACTGAATTTTAACAGCATGAAACAACGTAGATTGCATTCAAGAAAGGACTATGATCCCATCGTAGAATAGGTCATCTAAGCGAAATTTGAGAACGTAATGCAGCACTAAAGTAACCTGTTTATCAACAAACTATATGGAACTTTAGTGCATAAGATTTCATCAGACAACAATGCCAAAAGTCTTTCACTTCTACTACATATCTAAAAGCAAAAAATGTATCATTGGTACATTAGTAAGGTGTAATGGGACATAAAAAATGTATAAACTAGATACGGTATATTTGGCCCATTACTTTTGACGGGTCAAACTGGGTTCGTATTTCTCGCAAATGGGTCAAATGAAAAACTATAGCTAAAATGGAAATTGATAGATGGGTCGAGTCGCCCATGAACTAAACTACAGCTACCTACTAAAAACTTACAGCCTTGAACATATCATGTAACAAACGCCGAATGATATATGCACTAAAAAGAAGGCAGATCTGTTAAATGTTACAACCGTATTGATGTAATTTAAATCTAAACTAAGCAACAGTTAACTAACTGACACATACACATGCCAAATATCATATGCACTAAAAAAAGGCAGATCTGTTTAATGTAACAACCGTATTGATGTTGATTTCAATTCAAACTAAGCAACAGTTAACTAACGCTAACTCACACATATAAATGCCGAATATTATATACACTAAAAAAAGTCAGATCTGTTTAATGTCACAATTGTACTGTTCTCGATTTCAATTCAAACTAAGGAACAGATAACTAACGCTAACTCACGCATATACATGCTGAATATTATATACACTAATACGAAAGCAGATCCGCTCAATGTCACTACCTTACTGATATCAATTCCAATCTCTAAACTAAACGCAAATTAACTAACACATACAACAGATCATATAACACGTACACATATCAACTAACAAACACCAAACCCTATATGCACTAATAAGAGAAACAGATATGTTCAATGCCACAACCGTATCGATCTCGATTTAACTAAACTACATACTAGCTTATGCATAACTAACTAACTAGCGCGTAAACTATATTCACTAAAACTAGAACCATATCTGTAATACATTGCAAAAATTACGCAACAGATAATCAATCTACCTGCTCAAAAAGCTCGAGCTCATTACCGATATGAATGAGATCCAAATTCCGATCAAAACAAAACACATGAACTCTACTCCCACTACTCACAGCATCAAACACCACCGCATACTTATTCATCGCCTTACCATCACCACTCTCCAGCACATAATTAGGCGAAAACTTTCGATTAGGCAAAACGGCGTTGTTTGACCGTACATTAGGCATTAAAAACAATACAAGGGATATTAATACCAATGCGCCCATTTCCTTCACAAATAAACGTATATATCACAAACCTCGCTATACAATTAAGTACATCTCAACGTAAATTTAGCTAACCTACGAAACAACTTCCGCTAAACATCATTTATCACATATCACGACACTCATATCATCACAATCCCCAAATTATACAAAAACATAAATGCATATACTAACGCATCAAATAAACTAAGCGAATAAACAACATGCAATAAACTAAGAGAAAATTAACAGTTAAAAAGTGATTAACCTTACAAATTAACCGTGCATTAGATTGAATGAGCTAATCTGACACCTACAAAGCAAAGAAAATTATAACAGATTAATCAATTCAACGAAATTGAAAATTGAAGTATATAACGATAAATAAAAAACACTAAATAATCGATTGGAGATGTGGCGGCGGTGTAGTGGTGGTATAGTGGTGATGCAGCGGTGGGGTTGCGGTGGCGTAGCGGTGATGCCGGTGGTGTTGTTGTGGTTACCTAACAATCGATTGGAGATGTTGCGGCGGTGTAGCGGTGTAGCGGTGATGCGGCGGTGCAGCGGTGATGCAGCGGTGGTGTTGTTGTGATTATCCGATCGGTAGTGATGTTGTTATGCCGAGATCCATTTTTAAAAGTTTGTGATGCTTTTATGCTCTGTGATGAATGAAAGTTTGTTAAAAATATGTATATTTTAAAACAAGTTACAAAATATACCCTTTCATTATTTTCAGTTCTTCACATAGAACAATTGTTGAAAGTCTTTGTTATGAGTTGATAGAATATAGACATGGTTTTATAATGTGTCTAATATTACAATAAGTTTATACTTATTAATTACGTTATCATATAGGTCATGATGTAATTAAAAAATTATACACATTAAGTTGCGACATAAATAGCGACTTTCAAGTACGTCGCAAAATATTTGCGTCACAATTAGCGACATGTTTTTCTGAAGTCGCAAATTAACGACTCATTTAGCCGCATTTATTTGGATGTCACGAAATTGGCGACTTCGTTTGCGATGTGTTCTTAAATGTCGCAAAAATAGCGACATAATTTGTGACACTGTTTGCGATTACAAATATTGCGACTTACTTTGCGGCACAGTTTACGACATTGACGAAGTTGGAGTCGCTAAAGTGTCGCCTAACGTGTCGCCAAATAGCGACTTGAGTGTATATGTCGCTAAAAAATGTCGCTAAAAAGCCTTTTTCTTGTAGTGTCCACTACCCACACACATATACAAATCATGAATAAAATCACCCAAGACCCCATGCATGTAATCTATTCTCGACCCCCACCCTTTTCTGTTTTGTAGTTTCAGTATGAATATATGAATGAAGAGCACATGCAAAATACCAACCCAACTTCATGCATACACTCACACGTACCACCACACATCCCACAAGACTAACATCTTATTCTGATTTTAGATTAGTATACGTATATAAGTATATCTCGACATGAAAAATCTATAACTCTGACATTTAGTGAGTACACCTGATAATATGACTCCCACACACAAACACATCACTCGACATCCAACTTAACGAGACACACAATGCCAAGAAATAAAGCATAAATGTCCATTTTCTATTCGCCAAGTACAAGATCAAAACCATGATTTTATGTGTTTCATCTTCATTATTACATGTGATGTTTAGTCATTATTTCAGGTGTTTATTCCCTATCATTTTATGTTTATATCAAACACATACCAAGCCCTCAAAAGAGGCTATAACAAACGACATATATCAAGAAACCATGATAAAGAAAAGTAGGCGAGATGATGATATAAGATGTTACCCTAGAAGCGTATATGAGACAAGGAAACAAAGGCCAAAACAACAAACCACACCTACCTTTTTTTTGCTCTTGTAACACACGACCAGTAGCAATGAAAAGCCCACGACAACAACAGCAGCAAGACACCACGAATAGCCTATCCTTTTGCTTGGAAACCTCACGACAGCAGCAACCTATCCTGAGCAGACTCTTGTTTAGTCGAATGAAGGGGAGAAAGGGTCTTGAGCTGTGTCCCTTTTGTATAAAAGAGATTAGGGTTTCTTTTGTTTTTATTTTGAAAGAGATATGGGATAAATATGAGATGTTATTGAGATGATTGAGGAAAATATATTGGGAAGTAATTAGAAATTAAATTTAGGCGTGTAAGATGGAATTTGACGTTTTGCCTTGGACGAAATTTGGGGGAGAGGCGTGAGATTTGGACTAAAATTAAGGAGGGTATCAAGACTTTTATTTACTTTCCCTAATTGCCATTTTACATGCTTTAATTTGGTTTAATTATTTGTAATTAGTATTTTTATGTAGTTCATGTGTTATATTTATATATTAGACATAAGTGAGAGTCAATTTATTATCTTGCGTAGACCATTCATTTCTTATTTAAGTTAGAACGTAGTTGACGTGCCATACATATTTTGCAAATATTAATATGAGGGTATAATGGTCTTTTCACAGATTTTAAATTTTTAGGGTTTTACAGAAACCCTGTCAAGGAGGTTCTTCAGAATTCTATCTGATCACAGGCAGTACCTGTACTGATCAACGGGGAACCGTGGTTCTTGTAACCCCATTCAACGAAAGTGATCAAAGACACCTTCGTGCGATTTATTGCTAACTGTTGTTTGCAGGGACACCCGACGGTTGTAGCTGATCAGAATTGAGGAGTCATTCCATAACCGCATGCTCACACATCACATTCACTTCTAAAGAAATCATGATAAATGCACATCTTCGTTAACTGGCTTTGATATTTTTTAATCCATGCTTCTGCTACGCTGCTGCAAATATCATGAATCAACAAAGCTTTCGCTACTCGGATGAGAAGATATCATGATCCAAAATGTGAGCATGTCGGTCCATAAGGTCACAATTTCACATAATGGCGATACAACAAAGGATGAGTCAGAGATTTGTTGTGGCTGATGATCTCAAAGCTAGCTCAAAGAAACTCACCATCACGTGGATCAGTTAAAGACCTCCACTTGAATGAACAAAACATGCAAAACATGAAGAATCAAAGAATACGAGCTACAGAGCAAAAAACTTATCAAGAATCCAAGAACACCAAATTGTAATTTCTGTTTGTAATTGAGGTGACCTCCCTTAGGGGGAGATTGTTAGGATTTAGAAAATCCAGTAGTTAAAGAGTCGATCACCTCAAGTATATGTATTCGTTAGAAAGCTCGTAATCGTAGTCATTTAGTGATAGTGAGTAGTTAATTAAGTAACACCGTGGAGGACGGACGGGTCTTTACCCACTGTATGCTTGATCCACAGCCTGTAGGAGGTGTGTCATGTATGAACCTATAAATACCCTTTGCCTAGCAAGGCATAGGGTTGGAGCTTTCATAATACATTTTTTTTTGTCTCACTAAAGCTCCCAACTCTGTTCCACTTAAAACTCATATCATTCGACCCATTTGTATGTGTGATATGTGTTAGTAAAAACAAATATGTGACACTATTGCTCATTGAAAGGCTAATGTGATTTGAAAGTCTTGTTCATTGGTTATGCAAGAGATGATAAAGGATAATACTACTACGCTTGGGTTTATGAGAAAGAGAGCACAAATGTGAAAGAGCATCGAGCTTATGAGGTTTATTGATCGCATGTTTCTACTGCTAGCTCGAATGACGTTACTACTGCTAATTAGTCAGTTACTACTTCTAAGGTATCGGTTACTACTGCTACCTTGTCCGTTAGTACTACTCCATATAACGTTAAATCTGCTCAATTTGAAATTTATGCTACCAAGAAAAGCATGTTTTTGTTCTTGATATCGTGGGATGTGAGCTTACGCTTACTACTGTCCTTATTCAAAGATTTGGGCCTACAGATTGGAAGTAACAATTATCATGGTTCTACGTCAGTTGTATGTGGTTAACATTATACTAATTTGTGATTCACACGTGTGACCTCATATTCATTTGATTTCCTGGAAGGTGGTATGATACATTTAACTCTTGTTCAAGTATCTTAATATGTATATTGTTGATTGAGGAAGATAACATATTATGAGAGAGCGTTGGAGCATTGTTAGTATCATCTATTCGCAAGTTTGTACTGCTCGGCTTATTTGAGAAAGTTTGTTTGTACTCTTATATTATTTGATATCGGACGACGAAGGATTTTTTATTCTCGTATGGTTTTGGATTTGAGGGGAAGTGACGATCAAAGTTGTATATCTTTACATTCCCTATTTGTTGATAACAAAAAGGGCAATAGATGAGCAGAGATGGTATGGATTAAGGGGAAGACAAAGGAAAACAAGATTTTTTCATTCATGGCAAGATTTTATTATCTCAATTTCTCTACTACGTCTAAAGAATGTCATACAAGAACGTATTTGTTTTGTAATCATCAAATAGGGGTAGATTGTTGGGATTATTGATTTGATGAAACAAAACAAGAAGAATGAAACAAGAAGGATTCAAAGTGACAAAGATGAAATCTACAAAAAGATGGAAGGACTTGCTTGCAAAAGAAGATTTATTATTTAGTCCTTTGTAGAGATTTATAAATTCTAATCCTCTAGTATATAAAGAAGATATGGGGCGTAGGTTTTAATATACATGTCTTTCACAATGTATTCGATTAGTAAAGGTGTGTGTGTGTCCTAGGCATATAGTCTTGTAAACGCCTAGGTAAGTAGTTTAGTTATCCCCAAGATCGAAGGTGTCTTTGATCCCTGTTACAGTTAGGTAACACATTATTATTCTGATAAAATAATAATTAGTGATATGTGGAAAAACCTTGTGTCAATAACATAGTTGTTTATATATTCCGCTGTGCATGATTGTTTGTCTATGTTATTTTTAAACCCTAGAGCTTATAAACGATCAAGAAACTAGCTTTATCACGTTCTTAGTTTCCACATTACATTTAAGGATTCTTCAACTTTCATGGTTTCTTTATTTAGTATTACGTATGCTTTACTATCAGGAGAATATCCTAAGAAAATACCTTCGGTTGATTTTGGATCGAATTTAGTTAAATAGTATTTAGTATTAAGTATGAAACATTTACTACCAAAGACTTGAAAGAGTTCTAACAAAGGCTTTTTGCCTCGTAACAACTCGTATGGAGTTTTCTTAAGATCGGTATAATTAAGACTCGGTTTAGTAAATAGGTTTATGTGTCGACGGCATTGCACCAAAAGTTTTTAGGAATACATTGCTCATTAATCATATTGCGACTCATTTGTTATAGGGTTCTATTTTTCCTTTCAACTATCCCATTTTATTGTAAAGTGAGAGGAGCCGAGAAATTGTGGGTAATACCATTAGCATCACAAAAATCTCCGAATTGCACTTCATTATCAAATTCCCGACCATGATCCGTTCATATTGACACAATAGGACTTCATAGTTGTCTTTCGATTTTCTTACTTAAGATTTCAAAGTTGTCGAACGTTTCATTTTTATTCTTTAAAAATTTAGTCCATGTATACCTAGAGTAATCATCAACTATAACCAAGGTATAGAAGTTTCCTTCATAACTTTGGATAGCCTATGGACCAAATAAATCCATATGTAGTAAGTCTAGAAAGTTAGTTGTAGAAACCATATTTTTAGCTTTATGACTAGCATGGACTTGTTTTCCTATGTTACAAGCATCACAAAAATGATGTTCGTATTTTAGTTTAGGTAGGTTTCTTACTAGTTCTTTGGATGATAGCGATTGGAGAAGTCTCATGTTGGCGTGACCTAATCTTCAATGCCAAAAGGTCAAAATATCATCCATAGAAGTAAGACAAAGCTTGTCTCTTGGTTTATTTACAATTTTAATAACATAGACTCCATGTTTTCTAATTCCTCTTCCTATAGTAATACCATTTTTCAAGATTTTACTACCGGTTTCGCTAAAAAGCATGTTGCACTTTTTATCACATATTTGACCTATACTTAGTATATTAAAGTTTAGGTTTTCTACGTGACATTCATCGTTAATGGTCAAGGATTTATGAGAGATTGTACCTTTACCGATGATTTTGCTCTTGCTATTTCCAAACACCACATTTCCTCAATTGAAAGATTCGTATGTGGAGAACAATGCCTTATTACTGGTCATATGCCTTTTACACCCGCTATCCTTAATCGATTCATCTGGATCCAAGTCAACCTTTAGGCACACCTAAGAAAACAATTAACTCAAAAGTTTGGTCCCTATTTGTTCATGGTTCCATTAGTGTTATACATTTCATTCATATGAGGCATATATGAAATGGTGAAAAAGCATTCCAAGGTGTATAGTTTTGAAATGGAAAACCATTTTGTGTATTAGGATTCCATCCTATTTGATGATGGTTACTTCTAGGATAAATATTGTTTGTCCTTCTTATAATTGTGTTTGGTTTAGAAAACGATGAACCTTTGTTTTTCATAAAACTTTGACCTTGTTTTAGAGGAGGTGGTTGTATGACATTTCTAACAGTAACATTGGTTGGTTTCTTTTTGTTAAAAATAAAAAAATTGCTTCTAGAAGAAGTGGTTGCGTTATTTCTACTGTTTACTGTTGCAGGTCCACGGATCCCTAAATTAACACTAGCCGGATCCTTTTTCAAGGGATCCGTCGGATCCGTGACTACAGTAGTTGGTTTTTCAATTGCTTTAACGAATTGTGTTTCCTTAATCTCGCTAGTTGACGCAATGTGTTGCTGAATACCTAGACCCTTTTGATTATTACCCGTTTTGACACTATCAAGTATTTTATCAAGGTAATTAGTACTTTGTCTAGCAATCTTAGAATCAAGATGATCAACTAACGTTTGAAGTTCTACACAAAGCTTGCATTCACAAGTTACTTCTTTTCCCTTTCCTAATCTCTTTAATTTATCTTTTAGTTCAAGAACTTCCTTTTCTAAAAGTTCATTTTTATTTTTCAAAATCTTGTTTTTGTTAATCACCTTCACGATGTTAGGATTCATCATCTAACGATGAACTACTATAATATTGAGAGTCAGAACATACCTCATTGGAGTCTTTTTCCTTGAGACAAATTTCTCCCTTCTCTTCCTCACTCATTCCCCACGAACCACTCACGAACGCCTTTTGTTCGTCGCGTTTGAGAAATTCACTAATGAAGTGATTTGATCCCCGCATTTGAAACACTCGCGTTCGTCTGTCACTTTCTTGTCGTCTTTTCTTTTCCGCAACCCTTTCTTGTCGTCATAAGGTTTCTTGACATGTCTTCCTTTTCTCCGAAAGAACTTCTTGAAGTCACGTACCGCAATTGAATACTCTTCGTCCTCCCTTTCCGAAGATGAGGTTTCTTCATCACTTGAGACTTTCTTGGCCTTTAAAGCAAGAGATTTATGTTTCTCTTTATTTTCCTTTGAGACCTCAGAGTCCTTAGCGAGTACGAGCTCATAGACTTTTAGGTTGCCTGTGAGATCATCGAGAGTGAGTGATGCAGGTTTTACTGACCAGGTTTTAATATTTATAAGTGTCTCATTTACCTATGGTCCACCTTATGCACTAACGAGCAGTGTACTCTGTCATGTGTAGTGTAGTAATCGGTAAAACCAAGGTCGTCCTAAGAGCTATGTGAGCGGATTCTAATTAAGTCTAGGTGTTATTGGTTTTAATGGTTTTTAGGTTTGAAATGAATAATTAACTAATAAACAAGAAATGCAAGAAAGCAAATAAAGATAGAGGTTATGATCAATAGGGGAAAATGTGCTAACCTAGTTATTCATCCTATCATGTTATGTTCACGTCTAATTACTTCCAATTGATTCAAGTCGGGGTTTAGGTCGCTAGGACAACATTTGGTCAGTTGTTTTTTAAGCCAAGTCATTAAGTACCACTACATGCAAGATTCGTAACAATGATTGCCCGGGCACGAGCATCTTAGACACTCATCCCTAACTTCTAAAGTTTATCCAAACGACAGGTGATCATTTGGTCAGTTCGCACAAGCAAAGAAGGGTCGTTAGTTGGTCAATTCTTACACTTCCCACTCAGTCTACCTACTTAGGGTCAGTTGGTCAATTCTCCTAAGCAACTAGACACTACCGCCATTCAAAACTACCAAACAAGGGTGGCTACCAACAAACTGTGCATGCATATACTAGAAACAATTATATGGAAGCAATGTAAACATAAACACAACAATTAAGGAATCATAACTAGGCTAGCACCAAAGGTGCTTAGCCGATCATATTAAGTGAAACAATCAATTCAATGTTTAACATATTGAAATACATGAATCGAAAGTAAAAATAAAGATAATGGCTAATGCTTATCGTTAGTGTTAGGACCTGAAATCTATCAATCTTATCACATGAATACCAAGCTTATCACAAGAAGAACACGTAAAATATAAACTGTTATGCGTAGATGAGAAGAAGAAAGGAAAGAACTTGGTGACTTGAATATGAATTCATATGTATGTTTAGAGAGATAAAGCAAAGAAGATGAAAACAATATTTCATAAATAAAACACACACACACACACACACTTTCAAGCACACCCCTCAAATGACATACTTGAGGGGTATTTATAGTAAGAGAGATGATGCCCTAAGGCTTGGCCATGGGCCGTGAGATGGGCTTGGACATGGATTGGGTTACATGAACTTATACAAGGCTAACTTAACTAAACGTCTAACCATTTAGCTTAGCCCAATCCATGAGCCCTTTGACTATTCTAGCACGATATCTAACACACGTTACAAAGTTCCTAAATGTGAATGACCATCACTTCTAATAAAAACTATTAAGGCTAACAATCTCCCCCTAAGGGGTGGTCATTCAAAAGATGCTCCACTTGATTAGGTCTTTACTTTTCTCGAGCTTGAACTTTGTGTGTAGATAAAGAATAGTCTTGATTCTTTGTTCCTTCATGCTTTGTGATCAGATAATGTGGTTGTCTGCCGTTGTCAACTTCGTTGGTTAGGTGTCTCCACGTCTTTCTCCACCATGCTCACACTTCTATTTGTCTTTTGGTTACTAATGATGTAGTTCTCGAGTCTTTAAACTTTGTAGATTCTTTGACATTGACGAAGATTCATCTTTAACTTTGAGTTGCCTTTGATTTTGATGAGAACTTTCATGTGTTGTTGGTATGAGTATGTGGTGAATCTGCACGATCAATCCGCTCCGGAGCTTCCATAAGAAGAAAACATAAAAAACAGTTAGTAATAAGCGGATTCCGGCACTTACAAGTTTGAATTTCGAGGGTGTTAACAGCTTAGTGTGAAAACACGTCTCTAATTCTCACAAGGGCCGTTCTGACTGGAGTCCCACAAGTGAGATAACACGATATACCGAAGTACACCTACAGTTCAGATGATTCCTGGGGTACACCAAAGCATCACCCCACGCAGTAGACCGTTTTGAGATACACTAGCGTAATCCACGGGAGTTACCGAAGTGACCTGCTTCAGGGTGCTGATGTTGACCCTGGCAAGAATTTCCATTCAATCACTGAAGATCACAGATGTGAAACTTCTCATAAATGTTCTGGCAGATTGCTAAGATCTGCGTAGGACACTAGAATATATCACTTGTGTTCTTATTGATGAACAACAAGCGATGTCATGTCATGTGTTCCTATGAGATCTTTTAATGAATCTCGTGGCTTTAGACTCGTTTAGTGCATTTTGGTTTTCCTGAGCGGAGACTAGGGAGAGGGTCTCCTTCTTCAATATCAACAATCTCTAAGTGAAAGTCGATAGATTATGTAGGGTTCCCAGTGAGAATGAAACAAATCCTTTTAAGAGGAATTGAGTGGCTAGAAGGTTTAGTGCAGTGCGTCACTGGGTCCATGACGTCTTTGTCTTCAATACCAGTGTCATCTAGTGACAACCAGTAGCATATGTATTGAACCCGGTTTCTGCCCTAAGGTTGATTATGGAGGGCTATTTCTTTTCACCCTTTCATTACATTTCTTTTTAATTCTTCAACCCCTTCTTTCTCCTTTCTCACATTCTCCTTTTTTCAATCATACCTAAGGACTTCTAATACTAACTATGGGTATTATCCTTGGGTAGATCCCTCCGGCTCTGGCGGATCATAGGACGAATTTCCTATCCTTAGTCACCTTATAACTCCATGACTATCCTATGTTGCCATGAAAACCTTTTCTTGAAAATCTCTCAGAGTGTTTATGATTATCAAAACATTTTGTTAACACCTTGAGAGTTTTGTTTTCAGAAACACTCCCCCTTCACATATGCTTATATTGTTTTAACTGAAATCTGCACAGAGAGGGTAGAGTTCGCACTTTTGAATTGATCAACTTTCAATAGACAAGACCGATTCGAGACACGTTTACATCACTAGTGAACTAGCTTGAAATTATTACCCGGTCTGGTCAAGTCCAAAGAAAGTTTCTCGAAATGGTACATTTACTGACTTTGCATTCTCGTCAATTCATTGGTTTCAACTGAGTCGAGCTCTTTTGAGATTCAAACACCGATCATAAAACATTTTTGATCACCTTTTAATCACGTTTCTCCCCCTCAAAAATAGCATATCCATGATGTTTTTGAAACAAAATGATTAAAAGATATGTTTTTCGGAAAGCATTTGGAGAGAAACTGATTTAGCATGAATTTTGGAACAACTTTGGTTTAATACTCCCCCTTAACGAAAGCATATTTTTCATATAGAAAATTTAGAATCAATTAAGGGTTTAGAGGGAGTTATCTTGGTACCAAATGTGAGAGATTTTTAAAAAATCTTTTTGAAAAATTTCGAATCAATGGTACGCAAGATGAAAAGAAGATTTTGAAAATATTTTGAAGATATTTAGAGAAAAAATTATCTTCATTTGTTTTAGGATAAGTGCTCGATATTTATGAAAATCGATTTTGCGTAGCACTTTCCTTTCTTTAAAGATCGGGTTGCAAGCTGAAATACTTACAAGCCATTATGTTTTAAGGAATAGAGCTTGAAGAAATATTTAAAAACCTTTGATTTTGATAAGCACTTTCCTTTCTTTGAAGCGCGGGTCCTGAACTGATGTGTCCAGAAGCCATTATGTTGAAGTCCGGGTTTCGTACTGAAGTATACGAAAGCCATTATTGAAGAAATTTTTTGAGAAACGACATGTTTTAGAAAACATTTAAAGAACTCTCGCTCAAGCATCTGTATATGTCCGTATCATTGTTGAATGACATTTCTAGAAACATACAGAATATCGATTATACGAGAGACATGTCGTGAGAAGAATATTTTTGGATTTTAGATTTTATATTGTTTTTGTGTTTTTTGAAAATTTTTCTATTTTTGTATTTGGTTTTTGATGGTTTTTCTAATTTTGTATTTTGTTTTTCAAAAATATTTACAAAGAAGATTTGAAGAAAGAGAATTTAAGTTGGGACAAGTAAAAGTGGAGTTAAGAGTGGAACTAGAAAAGGATTTCCACATGCGAATTTGGCATAAAGTTCTTCTTTACCACACGGGGTATATGAACCTTCAACACTTTTACAAGTACCTGCACCCCAAAGAAGAATTTTCACAAATAACAGTGTTAGAAGTATATGTTTCCTCAGGCGAGGTGATCACTATCAACGGTTGTAGTGGTTTCTACTTCTTTATCCTGAAGATTGGTACTATTATCTGTGTTGGTGCAAGTATCAAAAATCTTTCCTGTGGGAATCCATCTAAGACCTACTTGGTTGAAAACTTTTCCCGTGGGTTTCCACCTAAGGTAAGATCTAGGAGTTGTTTTCTTATCAGATGCCGCGGAAGACTCATTTTAGAAAACTACGTCCTGAAGAGATCAACCTATTAGGTTTCCTTTTGATGTTCATCTTGTCAACGGGTTTGTTTCGGTTTGGAGTCTTAGTAGATTGTGCCTTGGCACGAGAATTATCTTTCTTGAGATATTGTGAGATACATGCATCATGATTAGCTGAAAAGACACATTTTTTACATGTAGTACAAACAAATTCAATGTTCTTGTTTAAAACAGCAGCTTTAACTTTGTCACTACAATCTTTTGGAAATTGATTCTTGTTCGAAAAAGACTTAAAATTCCTAGTGTTGTTTTCTAAGGGCATAGCATTTTCTTTTGCGCAACTACTCTTAGATGCAAGCCAATCCCTAGTCTTTTGTAGAGTGTTCCTAGGTAATGGTTTACTACTACTAGCAGTGCCTTGAAATCTTGTAGAATTCATCACCCTAGATGTTGCACCTAGAATTCCATCTTTTCGAGTCTGTGCCTTTTTCCTAGCTTCTTCTAGATAGTGATTGTTGACCATGTCGTTAGAACCGACAGATTCTTTAACTGGATTTTTGGTCACATTCCGTTTACTATTCCTAGAAATGCCAGGTGTAATCACTTTTGGTGTTTCAGCAACTGCTTTTCCTTTTTCAAAAATTTTGATAATTCTCTTTTTAATAGGCAGGGGACTGTGGAGTGACTGTTTTTGACAAATCATTTTTCTCATTGACTTTTGGAGGAGGTTGAGAAATAGACATTTTTGGTTTGAAAACCGGTTTGGGAATATTTGCCTTCTCCTCAGTCGATGGTTTTGCAATCTTAGTATCCACAGCCTTTCCTTTTTGACATCCCAGCTGAGCTCTCAAAAGATCATTTTGCTCTTTCATGTCCTTGTAGGCACGCTCATACGACAGTTTGTCATACTTGCATTCCTCAGATTTTCGATCAAGTTGTTTAAAATAGGACACGTTTTCTTTTTCAAGAGCTTTTTCATATTTTGAAACAATTGCGGAGGTCTCAGACTGGAGTCTTTCATGATCTTCAACAGAATATGTTTGCAAAATAATGGACATGATATCGGTAATAACATCTTCGCAGAGAGAATCATTCAAATTTTCCAAAACATTGATGTGTTCAACACTTTCATTAGCTTGCTTTACTAGGGATTTATGGTCCTTGACAAAGCCAGCTGTTTCTTTCAAAACGGTTGTTCGAAATGAATTACCCTCGCACTGATGGCATTCAACTGGGGGCAATTTGAGTTTCCAAAAACTTTCTTTGTTCGATGTCAAAACTAGAGAACCAGTTGTTAGGTGTAATAGTGGGTTTAGTTTTAACAGTGTCTTGAAGATCCACAATTCTAGTTTTTACATTGTCTAAAATACTTCTCGCATCACTTGTGTTAAAAGGATTGTTTGAAGACATTTGTTCAATGTTCAAAAGAGATTTTGAGACAACGACTAGTTTTGAAACAGATTTGAAACAGTGTTGACTCTTTGTTTGAAACATTTTGTGTGATGGAGAACTTTGACTTTTCTTTTGATTGACAAAAGTAATTCCGTTAATTTTGTTCCATTTGTTATAAACAATAGGTTTGATTTCCATTGTGATTACTTTTAGTTCTATTTTTGATCTTAACATCTCCTCAGATGATTCTAAACGTTTTCAAGAGATCACGAACAATTAATGGGTTTACACATGTTAAAACATTTTCCAAAGTTTGTTAATCACAATTCTGAATTTCTGAGCTTTCGAGGAACGAGGAAGGGTCGTTACCAAGTGCCATTCTATTATTAGTATGAAAACGCGGATTTACTTGATTAGAAAGCATCTTTATTGTTTGAGCAGAATGACCCGTTTTAAGAAGCAAATTTTCCAAAGTTTGGATTTTTTCATTCTTATCAAGAATTTCATCAAGAAGAGAATCTTCGCTTTGAAAAATCAGAATCAACCTTCTCTTTTCAAGATTAGAAAATGTTTCTTTTTGTTTAGAAAGTTGGTTATTTAAATCAGAAATTTCCTTGTTTAAAGATTTAATTTTCAAGTTCAAATTCACATCGAGTGTGTTGTACTTTATTTGCAATTATTTTTCTCTTAAAACGTAATTCGTAACCAATTTCTAGTTCTGATTCTTTGTTTTTATGAAATTCAAAGGCTTTTGCGTTCTCCTTGTAACTCTCAAGTTCAGCGGTCAATTTCACATTCGCGGCCTTAACGTCGCGACTGACCTTTCTAACTTTCTCAATTTCAATGCCACAGTTGTTGATTAATGATTCAAAATAAGCACGTGTTTCCTCATCATTAGCACCATTCTCTTCATCTTGACCTTCATTAGGATCCATATATGGAGTTTCAGAGTTAACATTGCTATTAACTTGATCCCCCACATATGTGTCATAATAAGGTTCGGGAGACACAGAATGTTGCTTCTCATGAGTAAACGAATTAGCAACATTACTATAATTTGGTATCTCATTGAGTGGATCTCGGTCGTAGACAGGAGGTGAGTCAAAAGTAGCACTTGATGTTGTGTCTCGCCGTTGATTGTAAGACAGAGTTGCATTATCATTTGCTTTCTCTGCCTGCCCTCGGATACTGAGATTCGTATTCCTCAGCCAGCCAACTCTATTCCCAATTTTTCTTTCTTTGCTAACAAAGACCGTACTTGAGGTTCGGAGGTAGCATGTTGAACCCACGATGCCCTGAGTCTTGGCTTTGAGGTTCTGAGGTAGCATTCTCAACCGAAGTCATAAAAACGCTTATTCCCATTTTGATATCTCATATTCGATTCACACCGACCCCTTTGATGTCCATCAAACCGTGCGATATTGCACCGATTCCCCATTTGTATACCCGTAGCAAATCCATTCGATTCCCATAACATCAACCATTTGTCCTCCTTGACCCATATGCATACTTGGTTGAGCAAACCGCGGATTATACGATGAAATCCATTGGTTGTTGTTATTTGGTGTAGTTGGACTAATGTTTTGGTCATTGAAGAATGAACAAAGAAAGCGCTTTGAGACGACCTGAGAGGCCATTGAGGAAGGTATGTATGATAAAGTTGATGTAGGATCGATTCAACGATAAAGGAGTTGTGGTTGATGAAGATTAAGCTCGGTTTGAAGTTTTTCTGAAAGTCGTACTCGTAACCTTGGTTCTTAGGCGTAAAAAATTTTCTCCCAAAATATGAAATTCACTATAAAAATCAATTCTAAGGTCGTATGAAAAATTTGAGTTATGACAATTTTGACGCCAAATTTGACCCGAAAATTTTGAATTTAGGCCCAAAAATTTGAATTTTTGACCAAAATTTTCACAGTTAAACCAAAATTTGATTTTTTTTTAATGAGCTTAGGCGTAGACCGAAGAAGTTTAGGCCTTGGTGCTTGCGCGTAGGATCTTAGGCGTAGGATTCCTTAGGCGAGGATCTTATGCGCGTAGACTTAAAGTTAGGCGTAGGAAAACTTATGCTAAGATTTAGCTTATGTAGACAAGGCTTAGGCGAGGATAAATACTTGCTTAGTAAAGTAATCTACGCGTAAGTCTAAGCTTATGCGTAAGATTAGGGTTTAGCCTAAAAATCCTTTACACTATCACAGTGTAAGAGATATCCAAAAGTCGGTAGTGTTCCACAAACTTATCCAAGTGAGGGCAACCGAAGTCACCATTGAAGCTCAAGAATCTGCACCAAAAAGTTAGGAGTAGAACCTTATGTAGTTTGACTTTCTTACGCGTAGAACTAGGTTTTGACCTACCGAAAAAATTTCCAATGATTCAAAACGATTCTTGCAATGATAGCCTTAAAAACACTCGAATAACACAAAAATGTTGACCTTTTTCACCCAAAGTGCTTAGAAAGCTTACGAGTAGAAATGACCAATGAACCAAAAACGAGTTCAAAAATGAAGAAAAACACGTAAAGCTTCGAACTTTTTGCAAAAACTGAAACTTTAGCACCAAATAAACCTTAAACCACAAGAATCTTGAATTTTAAGTGCAAAAATTAAAGCTTTAAGCGCTTCAAATATCTTACTCAGAACTATTAAACTTACGCGTAACCCTTCAAAACAAACACAAACACTCCTAGACCATTGTTAGGCGATTGATACCAATTGTAGGACCTTACTTTTATCAACCTTATCATAAACCAATACCCACGTTTTGCTTAGAACACGATAAACCAAACACTTATACGTATAAGAAGATGAAATAAAGAAAGGAAGATGGTGACTTGATGTTTATACAAAACCGTGTATGTGAGAGGATAAAGATAAACACAATAAGTTGTATATTCCTTGAGAGAGAAAATACACACACACACACACACTTTCAAGCACACCCCTCAAATGACATACTTGAGGGGTATTTATAGTAAGAGAGATGATGCCCTAAGGCTTGGCCATGGGCCGTGAGATGGGCTTGGACATGGATTGGGTTACATGAACTTATACAAGGCTAACTTAACTAAACGTCTAACCATTTAGCTTAGCCCAATCCATGAGCCCTTTGACTATTCTAGCACTATATCTAACACACGTTACAAAGTTCCTAAATGTGAATGACCATCACTTCTAATAAAAACTATTAAGGCTAACAGTTAGGGAGTGATTTCTCCCTTGGAGATGGCTCCGTATGCTCTTTGAGATCTGCCTTTGGTCCCCTATTCACGTTCTATGCTTTTTGGTGTGGAGTGAATGATGTGAAATGCAGAATTTAGGGCTGGTATTTATAGAGCAGATCTAGTTACTGCAACTTAAGTTGAGAGTTACGCCGTAACCTTAATATTTCCATAATAAAGTACTCATAATAGCTGGTTACGGCGTAACACAAGGGATGAGTTACGCCGTATCTTCAATACAAGTTACAATGTCATGATTATGCCATAATCATTGGAAGGAGTTACGGCGTAGCTTGTAGCGGCATGAAACTTCTTTTGACCTAATGGGTTATGGCGTAATCTTTAGTAGAAGTTACGCCGTAATCTTTTGTTGAGCTGGCCTTTTGAGTCACGCATTAGCTACGGCGTAATGTGAGAGAGGAGTTACGCCGTAGCTCCATGACAATGGGCATACAATCATTAATTCTTTATAAAATCTCCAAATCCGCGTCTCTTTAGCTTCAATGCTCGTAATTTACCTGAAAGTGAAATATAAAGGGAAACAAACGTTAATCCATATAAATGATGTAAAATACGAGCATTATCGGGGGAAATTGACACTTAATATTCAGGACTATTTGATTTTATCAAATATCCCCCCACATGAACTCTACTTGCCCTCAAGTACACCTTATTAGATAAATTTCTAAAAAGATATCTCCCATTACGTGGAAAATATAAGTTTAAAATTCCCTTATGCTAGAATAAAATAAAGCCGAACACCTCATGAAATGGGAACAAAACACTCAAAATCTCTCAACTAATCTAATGTCAATTTCGGGGTGATCACTCAAAGCACAGTCATAGCATGTATTCTATCATAAGCTTGGAAGTTACACAAATCTCCACCACTAGAGTTAAGGACTAAACAATTATCGAAGGCAATATGGGTAGACATGACAAAGGTTAAGGGTGAATTGTCATTACTAACATGTCACGGCGAAGTGGAAAAACTCAATGATACATGACCAAATCCATGGCCAAGACACCAAAGATTGCTCGCTTCATCACCTAGACACGCTTCACGACTAAAGGGTTGGATAAGACATGGGATATAACTGGTGTAAAGTAAAAATAACAAGCAAATAGTCTAAACCTATAACCAAGTCATCATCGCCATCAGTCCATCCAAAGTTCAAGTTTCAACAATATAACTGTGATCATGATAAATCAAGTAGATTTGCCATTAGAGGACGTCATGATGGGCACATTATTTGTTCTTCAACTGTTGGCGCAATAATTTCCAACTTCATTCTTCAATTGTGACCGAGGTGGCCTCCTCGATACTAAGTCTTTGATGAGCTCTAAAACATAGTTATTATAACTTCAAAATTTACAATAACTAATAACTACAACTATTTTTTTTTGAATAATTTTTTTTACATCACAACTAAACATAGCATCCACTTGAGATGAACAATATGAGAATTTGGGGGGTCTTCAGTGATCTTCAAATATTTGTCTTTGACGAAAGCGTGATTCCCGAACCTTTCTACTTGAAGCTTTAACTTAGGCAAACAATGACCACCTGTTGGGTTCAATAAATACCCAAACCCCTTAATCTAGGATTTGAATAGAAAATATCCCAAGTGTTTAGTCCGTTAAACACTAAATAGGTCACTGAGTGCATAGCCTCTCGGTGAGTCATCTTCGGATACTCAGACGAGGCGAGAAGAAGTCTCCACCAAGAAGGCGGAACTTAAAGGGTGAAGACGAGTCAAGAAGAAGATGATGGACTGAGTGATGATGACAACTCATCAATCCCAAAGACTCCTCTCCAACTGCTACACTAAAGACAAACTCAAGTAGAAGACTAAAGGATGAAAAGACCAAGAAAGAGCGGACAAGGCAGATAAGTTTGAATCGATAAGACAATGTCCTTATCAACCAAAGTCAACTTTCCCTAATGAAAAGATCGTGCTCGTGTCATCAATGAACTTAGGAAAGTAGTGTTGTCTCTTACCTAGAATAGTTTTAGAAATGAGACAAAATACGCCAAGATTTTGTCTTCTGTATGATGTCAGATTGTCACTTAGGAAAGAGTTAAAACTCATACATGTATAAATAGCATAAGAGATGGAGTGAAAGGTTAAGCTTGTGAATTGTAAAATACACACACGCGCTTCATCTTTTTACCTCTAAATACAACTTAGTTCCCTAGATAGCCATGAGCTCTATGGTTGTCAGACTTAGCCTCGAGCTTAGAGAGAGAGTCACCAAACTTTGTTATTTCAATCCCAAGTACTATTCCGCAAGTACTTGGGTAACGTATTCTTTGTTGATTTATTTCTAATAAGAATATGATGTTGAAAATATAAGTGTGTTTTACTTGTTAATTTCACCATTGTTGACTATTAACTTGTTTTGATTCTTAAACTGCTTTTAAACGATAGTGAACGGGAACAATAGTGTATCAGAGCAAGGCTAATTAGAAAACTCGCTTTTTTAGGCCGCTTCTAAAAGTTTTTAAATTAGGATCCTAAATTGTCAAATTGATGTACCCTCAACTAGTCTGATAAAAAGGGTGGAGCTTATTCACCGTTGCCCCTAGACTTGAAGTTCGAAATTCAACAAATGGAAAAGCTTAATGCTTTGCTATTTGATTGTGATGGAACCTTATTATATCAAGTGTATAAATGAAGGTCCATTTGTCCCAAAGATCGCTAAAGGGTTGCCCAAACCTCAAGCCTGGGACCCAGATGAAAAGAGAGTGGTCAACCGTGACCAAAGACTAAAAGTATCATAATATCTTGTCTTCACGATATTATGGAGTCTCATTATGTCGTAGTACAACTAAGCAAACTGGGATGACCTAGTTCATAGTCATGAAGGACCATCTGATACCAAGGAAAATAGGATAATGGATCCGAGCAACAATGTCCAACTCTCTCAAACTTAACCGTCAAACAATTGTCCGTCACGTCCCCAATGTTGGACTTGTATCAATCATTCCAAAACTGAGTCCTGTCTATAAAATCTTAGCTTCAATATGATTTATACCTCATTTCTTAAAGAAGTCTCTGTGAAGTCAAGAAGTCCTCACCACCACCTCATCACCAATATCAACTGCTTTCTATTCTAACAATGTTGTTCAAGATTTTCAGGAAAATTCTGATGATGAGCCCGATGAGAGATCAAGGAGGAGTACCTAAATGACTAACATCGAAGTTCCGTGAAAGGGCACTCCTTCCTAACTCTAAAAGTTTATAAAAGAAACAAAGGTTTTTCAAATGCCAAAGCAAATAGGACAGTGAATGCTTTAGTGTCACAAAAGAGGTCATTTTGCAAAATATCGTTTTCAAAAACAATTTCAACCCTCTTATAAACCATCAGGTCAAATCACCTCGTGCTTTAGCAAATTTCAACCAAAAATCTATCGGCCTCATCAAAACTTTCAAAACAAATCATCAAAACAAAACTGCTGATTTTGAAGCTAAATATAAGAAAGTCAAAGCTAAGCTTGCATTGCCGAGGCCACCTCGAAACAACAAAAGTGTTCAATCACTGGTGGTAAAACAAAGGCCTTGTTGTGAGACTTTCGACTGGATGAAGAGCCAATGTCATCGATGATGAAATGGTGCATGTCACAGCACTAATGGCTCTCTCAAGAGTATAAGCTAGCTTTTGGAAAGAATCATGCCAGAAATGGAGAATGGGTCAATATCACAATTAAGAAGGTAAATATTCTACTTTCTATGGATGATGACTCATTGGCGCTTACATGAATTATCTCAATGTTGACCTTAAGTTCGTAGAGGAGCAAAGACTTGATCTTTTCAAAATACAAACAAGCTAAGTTTTGAATTAAACAAGTGTAGGGATGAACCGCTTTTTTAAAACACCCGAACTAGTTAAAAGAAATCGCTCTTCAAGACTAACTTAAAAAGGTTCAAGATATTTTGATAGTTGACCGCCAAGAATCCTGTGGTCTTTGATGCTGTGGGAGCCCCCAGAGCAAGAAGAGAGTCTTAGGTGAAGATCATCTTCCTGACTCTCTCAACAAAGACCAGGGTCCTAAGCCATTTGTGCCTGGTGGTATGATTACCAACATGTTGACTACTCCTAAACCAAGTGATTGGATTGAAAGGGTCAATCCTAAGAGTAAGCTTCCAAATTTTGATTCCGAAGGATTCTAGAGCCCAAAGCCAAGCTCTAAAGAGCATGCCGACTCCCCGATGTACCCAGAGTACTGAACACATCTCTGAAGTCCGTGAATCTCAAGCACCGCTTCCACCATCAAACCTCTTCGTGGTGCCGCACCAAGCTTTGAGCTTATTCCATTACAATTCAATCCTCACTACCAAAAGAAAGGTCCGAGTAGAACCATCCTAAAAGACCAACAAAACCAACTCATCAAGAGTCTACCCTACCGAGACTTCAACATCCTTCATTCCCACTCAAGTGACCAAATTCAAGAACTAATCAGCTTGTGAGGAAGCCGACTAAAAAGATGGAATCCATCAAAAGTTCCCGATTCAATCAAGGAACCTAAGTCACCTCTATCTAGCCTATCAAAGTCAAATCCACCAACAAAACTAAGCAAAAGTGTGAGTCAGGTCATTACACCAAAGATAACACCACAATCTGTATAGAATCCTTTTTTGCATGATCCAAAAAGGATGATCACGTGACTACAGCACCACCTACGATGTCAAAGCAAACTATACCAAAGTTGGTCATCCGTATGCTTCATCCTCCAAAACTACTCCCAAGAATAGAGCAAAACCTTTCCTTTGCCCTCACTATGGGTTTAATGATCATCATCAGGATGATTGTCTCATGAACACATACTGTGATATATGCGGTAATCCATCTCATGAGACATCCCAACATGACAGTGTCATTCATGCAAGGAGAGGTACAAAACAACCCAAAATCACCGAGTCATCCTCGCCTCTAAATGCATAACCCGGTAGCACAATGCATTCAACCACCACCATGAGTCAATTACCAAATTCAAAGAGACCTTGAGACCCAAGCCCACTAGTAAAGTGGTCACTAAGAGAAACTAATTACTTACTACTTGTGCAGAGACGCCAGTGAGCCTATTTGGCATCTAGACAAGGATGCTCAAGAAGCATGACCGGTGTAAAGGAGTATCCGTGATAAGTATATAGAGGAACCGGACCCAAAGTAGTATTTGGTGATAACGATCATGTCCTTAATCGGTTACATGCTCAAGAAATCGCAAAGGAATAGTTTTCTAGAATAGCTTTATGTCAATGGTCAAAAATACAATCTCATAAGTGTCACCAACTATGTGATGCTAAGTACATTGTGCAATTCAATGACAAACAAGGTACCATCTACAATGCCAACAAGGAAGTAGTGTTAATAGCTCCTAGGAGAGATGATTTTTATGTGCTAGACATGTCAACACTCTCCCAAGATGGAATTTGTCTCTTTGCTAAAGCCACTGAAACTATCAATTGGTCTGGCATAAGAGACTCTCACAGCTTAACTTCAAAACCTCACCAACTTGGCAAAACAAAACAAGGTCCTTGGCTTACCATCACTGGTTTTTGCAATAGACAAACCATGCTCGCCGTGAAAAGGGTAAACAAAGCAGAGCATCATTCAAACCAAACAAAATTTTTCCATCAAAGTCGCTTTCACCTCCGCACATGGATCTCGTGGACCTCGTTAGTCCCAGATCAATCCAAAGATGCGAGGTATACACTTGTCATTGTTGATGAGTTCTCAAGATACACTTGGGTATACTTTCTTTCCCAAAAGAGTCGTAGCTGATACAATAATGTCATTCATCGAAGATTGAAACCGAATGACATTAATGTTAAACAAATTAGAACCGACAATGGTACTGAGTTCATAAAGCAAGAGCTTGAGAGTTTCTGTGATAAAAAAGGAATTTCTTAAAATTTCTCATCTCCATATACCCCTGAACAAAATGGGGTTGCTGAAAGGAAAGACAAAACTCTCATTGAGGCTGCTAGAACCATGTTAAATGGCTCTGCCCTCTCAAAGCATTTCGAACTAAAGCGCAAAAACCACTGTTACACTCAAAACAGTCAATCACAAAAGACATAATAAAACCCCATATGAGATCTTCAAAGGTAGACTTCCCGACATCAGCCATGTGTTTGGATGTCTAGTGTTTATTCATAACCACAAGGATCATCTAGGCAAGTTTGATGCAAAAGCTGATTATGGATATTTCCTAGGATACTCACTGATCTCCAAAGCCTTCGTGGTTTTAACACAAGGAGACAACAAGTTGAGGAAACCTTTCATGTCACCTTTGATGAAAGTGTCGAAGCATCGTTCACCAACACTTCAGTAGAGGAAATAGGAATTGATAACTCATCAAGATATCCTCCTGATGAGTACAACATTGAACTCAATTCCTCATATCAACATGCCGACATCTCATATTATGTCTTACCTCACAACCTACCACAACCAACTATCGCTGAATTCGTTGATAATCAATTAGTCCCTCATGGGATAGGTAATATTGAACCAAATGTTCGGAACCTCGTGATTCAAGAACCTCAACCTCAACAAGACATCTCAACAGATGCTCTAAATGACTCGCTCTTGAGACTAATCTCACTCCCGAAGTTTCAATACCTCTTCAAGCTCGCATCCTAGACCATAAAGTAAGTGGACAAAAACTCGTGATATTGAGCTTGTAAACATTATTGGTGAACCCACCTGAGGGCATGCTCACTATGCATGGCTGCTAAATTAACCCGCCAGCCCAATGAATGTCTATATGCCGATTACTATCGAAATAGAACCCAAAAGTGTCACTGAGGCTCTAAAGCATCCAAGCCGCTTCGTGCTATGCAAGAAGAATCGCATCAGCTTGATAAAAACAAGGTCATGACCTTGATCAAATGTCCTCAGGATGTCATTGACATAGGAATGAAGTGGTTTTCGAACAAAACCGATGAAATGGCACTATCATTAAAAAAAGCCGTAATTGTAGCCAAAGGTTACAGTCAACAAGAAGGCATGACTATGATGAGACATTTGCTCGTTACAAGAATGGAAGCAATCAGATCTTCCTTGCATATGCAACATACATGAACTTCAAGGTCTACCAAATGGATGTCAAAAGTGCATTCTTAAATGGTGATCTATAGGAAGATGTGTATGTTCAAAGAACCTCCCGCTTTGAGAGTAGTGAATTCTCGACTATGTCTCAAGCTTGACAAAGCCCTTTATGGTCTTAAACAAGCTCCAAGGGCATGGTATGAAAGTCTCTCGCCTTCCCGATACAAAACAAGTTTGTCGAGGAAAGATAGACAACATAATCGCTTGTCTATAGAACACAACAGATGATATCGTCCAAGTTTATGTTGATGACATCATCTTTGGCTCAACAAACTACAAGCTTTTGCAAACAGCTTGAA
Organism: Chrysanthemum makinoi; assembly: GCA_910596185.1. Lineage (NCBI taxonomy): Eukaryota > Viridiplantae > Streptophyta > Magnoliopsida > Asterales > Asteraceae > Chrysanthemum > Chrysanthemum makinoi. Next base: position 12,411,512 of record OU343219.1, read on the forward strand.
AACCGATGACAAAGAAGTTTGAAATGAGCATGATGGGTGAACTCACATACTTCCTTGGACTACAAATCAGGCAAACTAATAAAGGGATATCCATCAGTCAAGAGAAATACACCGAAATCTCTTGAAGAAATATGAGATATTTGATGTGCCTCCTGAAGACTCCAATGGTCCCTCCTAACAACCTTGACCCATCTCACGGTAAATCACCAATCAAACCCATTTCAGAGGGATTGTTGGCTCACCGATGTATCTAATCTGCTACTAGACCGACATACAATTCTCACTGTCTAATAGCAAGATATCACCAATCCTAAAGAATCCACCTCACAAGAGCCAAAGAATACCTCAGTATTCAGGGTACCCCAAACCTTTCACTCTATTATCCAAAGTGCTCAGGTTTGATCTCAAAGGTTACTCGACTCGACATTGCCTAACATGGACAGTAAAAGCACCTCAGTATCCCACAATTTTGGAGGAAAAATGGTTTGTTGGAGTGCAAGAAAGCAACAATCAGTGGTTATGTCCTCACCAAGTTTAATAAGTAGCCGCAGCTATAGATGTTGTGCCAACGTATTATGGATGAAAAGTCAACTCGGTGACTATGACATCCATTACAAAATGGTGCCCATCTTCTGTGATAACACCAGTGCTATTGCAATCTCCAACAACCCCTGTCCTCCACCAAAGAACCAAACACATTGATTTTATATCACTTCATCGGGATCACATAATGAAAGGAGACATAGAACTTCATTTCATCCCCATGAATATCAATCGGCCATATCTTCACCAAAACCCTTGGACGAACCTACCTTCGAGACCGAAGCTGATTGGGAATGCTTGACATTGAAAGTCGGTATCCAAAACCAATCTCAGAAGTTCTCTCAAATGGTTCATCCTCCCCTGAACACCCAAAATAAACCTCTCATTGAATGAGTAAGACTCATTCAGTGGTCCCCGACTTTGACAAAGAGCATTGAATGAGTAACTAAATGATCCAAGTATCGCCATTTAAATGTCCTAGGTTGGTAACTATGCCATTTAATATACGAATATATGTCTCTTTGTCTTCATCGTCATCCCACTTCGCATTTAATGCCTCCTCTCACAAAAATTATCGATTGATATTTTCTCTAAAGTGCACTTTACCGCACCTAACTGTCCCTTGAAAACGAATTTTACTACGTAATGGAGTGGTAGCATTAAATGTGGAATTTCAAACGTTTTCAAAACCGATTTTACAATTCCACATATGTGCAAAATCTACCCCTCTCACCACTCTATAAATACCCTCTTCTAAACCAAACACACACACACACAAATTATTTTCTGCAACAAAACTCACAAAATCCTTTCTCAAATCCGTAAAATTTGTGTGTTCTCAAAAAAAATCTTCAAACCTTCTTTTGAAAACCCTCCTTGTAAACATTTACAAAAGTTTTTCATCACAAACTTGAGAGATCTAAAACCTTTGATTGTTCTAGTCAAAATTTATTTTTAACCTTAAAATCCTTTTTAAATGGAAATGGCTAGAATACAATCTCCGCTTTGCTTCTCGGTAGGGATCTTACAAATGTGGAATTTAAAACCAATAATGTCATAGGCAACTTTGAATACCTTGAAACTGTCCCATCCTACAAAGACATTATGAAATTTTTGTTTAATTGCCAATGAAAACGCCTTTGTTCGTCTCCTCCATTGTATACCAAAATCTCCTCGTGGAGTTTTGGGCAACAGCCAAGGCCTTTGACCCGACACCCTCATCGATGAGAACAACCTCGCATCTCGTGGAATATCTCATCGTTCACCACGGGCAAATAAACAATTCACCTGGATTATAAACGCTTTGCACTTTAACAGGGATTATAACAAAGGAGTTTATGTCGCCCATCCTAACCTCCACAAGTGAAGGATGGGTTAAAACAAATCGCTTTAGATCCAATATTTTGGACAAGACCCCACCAAAAGCCATTTCCCGTGGCTGGAGGATCCTATTCACTTTTTGATTTGTGTCCTCGGCGGGAACCACTCATCCAATCAACAAGTTTACTCTATTTAGTTGATGATGGCATACCGCTTGATGAATGGGGTCATGTCGACATAGGAGATCATTTACAAGTGATTCAGAATCAAGCTACAGAGCAAAACTAGGACGCACACGCCGTATCCTAGGTTTGTCTCTTGCGCTTGCAAGTGTTACCGGTTCAAATTATCCTCGGAAGAAAAATTTTGTGCTTTACCAGCATCCCTGAGCCAATAAAATTTTCAAAAGACCCATCCCTTGTCACTTCTATTGAATTGACGGCCCATATGGTTGCTGTAAACAACCAAGAGGGATCAGTGTCTCCAAACCCCGCCTCCAAAAGAGAAAGGAAGTCTCAGACCGGGACTAAGACTAAACCCAAGTCCTGTGGCCCCGAGGCTTCAGAACACAACTCTAAAAGGCACAAAAGGCCCAAGACTAAAAGACACCCACTGATGACTGTGAAACATCCACCCCCCGGACAACAAAGGACACTGATATCACAGCCAAGCGCTCTTGGTCACAAACCACTACTCCCCAAGATCCAGAGGGAAACATACAACCTCGTAGCCGGGAGCCTTCCACAACGCCAAGGATGACATTAACAAATTACATCCTTTGTCTGAGGCACACTGACGATCCCAAAGACTGGGAGGGAACCAAACAAACTACCGATAGGGGATATAATGTCACGACTCGCTAAAGGCATTGAAACGCCCACCGCTGTCTTAGGGGTCACCGGGGATAAAGACTCGGAGGGAAAGGAACAACCCGCCGATATGAACCCACAACCAATCCCTGACTCCAAAGAAAGGCACGGGAAACGCCCACCGTCCGAGGGGTCAACTGGGACAAAGACTCGAGGGAAACATACCACCTGGGCCGAGGAACCCATCACCAACCCCTTGTTAGTCGCTATTACATGTTACCGAATACTCTTTTCGGAAGATGAGCTTTAAACTCGATGATGAAGTTTTATCACCGGGAAGAAGTGACGCCGAGGTCGTACCAAAAGAGCCAAATGCATCCACATGAGCACACCTGAATCACCATTCCAAGATGAAAATGATGACTCTCTTCATCCACTGATGAATTTGAAAGATTTGATAATGTTCTACCACTTACCGAAAGGGCGTGCTTTGTTCAAAGGGATCACCAAAGCTTCACAGGTGCTATAATTTGGGTCAATGTAAAACACCGCCAGAACAACAAACCAGGTCAGCATGGAGTTGCGCTGATCTAAAGACGGAGGTACATGGCTTTGATGAAAATGTTCATGAGCACAGAGATCCATGTATG
>OU343219.1:12414933-12450286 GCA_910596185.1 Chrysanthemum makinoi
GAAGAGTTGTAAAACCCTAAAAATTTAGAACCTGTGAAAAGACCATTATACCCTCATATTAATATTTGCAAAATAATATGGTACGCCAACTACGTTCTAACTTAAATAAGAAATGAATGGTTCACGCGATGATATTAATCTAGTGGTACCCAAGCGCTGGTGCACGGTACCGAAATGTAAATTTTCGATGAATGTATTTTAGTTTATTATGTTCTTTTTAACAATAAATTTACGGATATCAAGAATTTCAGATAGCCCGTGTCCGCTCGGGCTCGAACCGTTGCTGCATTGGCCCTGACGTCAACTCGTTTTGGTCCGCCAGTTTTGTCAAGCCCATTTCGCCGTTCGATTCGAGCTTGAATATTTGTATAATGTGCTTTATTATTTGTAGTAGTGAAATTTAATGCGAGAATTGTGTTTAATTTGGTTGTACAATATGCTTGATAATTTGTATTTCTTATGTAGGGGTGTTTTAATAACTGTATTAATTGTATTTATTGATCAGTTAAATAATTGACTATATTAAATAGCATTAATGTAGTGTTTTGTTGTACACTGTGTTTCTTTTCTTGTAAGTAGTAGTCATTATAGTCATTAATAACGTTGACCACTTTAATAGCGTTAATGTTGTAAGTCTGAAAATTACATCATGCTTATTTTGTTGTGCATTTGTGCTTATTTTGTTGTAAATGAAAATTGGCTTTATTGTACACAGCTTAAATTGTTGTAATTTTGGTGAATGCGTTTTAGTTATTAATGTTGTTTGATTGAATTTTGGTCTTAAAATGACACCACGCTTTATTTTGTTGTACAATATGCTTACTTTGTTGTAATCCATGTTTAATTTCTTGTACGTCTTAAAATTAAGAGTGAGGTGCTTTCGTGCATTATAAGTAGTATAGATTGACTCTCACTTATGTCTAATATATAAATACAACACATGAACTACATAAAAATACTAATTAAAAATAATTAAAGCATGTAAAATGGCAATTAGGGAAAGTAAATAAAAGTCTTGATACCCTCCTTAATTTTAGTCCAAATCTCACGCCTCTCCCCCTAATTTCGTCCAAGGCAAAACGTCAAATTCCATCTTACACGCCTAAATTTAATTTCTAATTACTTCCCAACAACATACACAACTCAATTATCTCAATAACATCTCATATTTATCCCATATCTCTTTCAAAAAAAATAAAAAATAAACCCTAATCTCCTTTATATAAAAGTGACGGCTCAAGACCCTTTCTCCCCTTCATTCGACTAAACAAGAGTCTGATCGGATAGGTTGCCGCTGTCGTGGTGTTTCCAAGTAAAAGGATAGGCTAGTCGTGGTGTCTTGCTACTGTTGTTGTCATCGGCTTTTCATTGCCACTGGTCGTGTGTTACAAGAGCAAAAAAAGGGAGGTGTGGTTCGTCGTTTTGGCCTTTGTTTCCTTCTCTCGTATACGCTTCAAGAGTAACATGTTATATCCTCATCTCGCCTCCTTTTCTTTATCATGGTTTCTTGATATATTTCGTGTGTTATAGCCTCTTTTGAGGGCCTGGTATGCGCTTGACATGCACATAAAATGATAGGGAATAAACATATGAAATAATGACTAAACATCTCATGTAATAATGATGATGAAACACATAAAATCATGGTTTTGATCTTGTACTTGATGAATAGAAAATGGACATTTATGCTTTATTTCTTGGCGTTGTGTGTCTCGTTAAGTTGAATGTCGAGTGATGTGTTTGTGTGTGGGAGTCATACGATCTGGTGTGCTCACTAAATTTCAGAGTTCTAGATTTTGCATGTCGAGATATACTTATATATGTATACTAATCTAAATCAGAATAAGATGTTAGTGTCGTGGGATGTGTGGTGGTACGTGTGAGTGTATGCATGAAGTAGGGTTGGTATTTTGCATGTTCTTTTCATTCATATATTCATACTGAAACTACAAAACAGAAAAGGGTGGGGATCGAGAATAGATTACATGCATGGGTCTTGGGTGATTTTATTCATGAGTTGTATATGTGTGTGGGTAGTGGCAATGTGTATTGGGGTCAAGTGTACATGGTCGAATGAAGTTTGTGTTGTAAATTCATGGGTGGGTCATGGGTAAGGTTATAATATGTTCGACTCATCTAGTGTATGAATGGGTTGTTGTTTCGAAATAAAAAGAATAGATATGTATGGATTTATATTGTCTCGTTAAGGGGTAGTATCGTGTCTCTTTGAGGCTGGTTAGTTTGCATGTATATCTCGGTTACATTGTAAATTGAATGGGGTAAAAGACTTGTGTACAAATATTTTAAAAGGGTACAAATAGGTATAAATGTGCATGTGGGTTCGAGCGTGTGTTGTGGTGTCTCGGGGTGAGGGTAAAGCTATGATCGATTGTTTGTGTGGGTGTGTCAAGTGTATGTCTAATGGAGAGTGATGGGTTCGAGGTTAAATGAAATCGGGTATATGTTAAGTACGGTCTTCCTAATTGTGTAAGATTTATATTGGTCATTATGGAATAAATTTACACTTTAAACCTTAAGCTAATAATTTACACATTTATCCCTAAACATTGCTAATTGACACATTAAACCCTAAACTATGATAAGTTGTCACCTTTAACCTTATACCTTGATTATTGTCTTGTGAGACCTTAGACTTTACTAATAAAGACACTAAACTATGATATTGGTTACGTTAAACCATTAAGTCTATTAATTGTCATTTATAACCTTAAAGTATTCAAGTTATTTATTTATGAAAACCTGCTAATTCGGGAAATTTACTTAAATGGAATGTTACTTAAAATGGCTAAAATACTTAAAGTGGAAACTTACTAAATAAGGAAAGTTACTACATTTGGAAACTTACTAAAAATGGAAAGACTCTTAAAAAACCTAAAGATCTTAATCGGAAATAAAATACGTCAACCCCTTTTGATAAACGTATGTTCTCTCACTTCTGTAGATCCATAGAGGTAGGAGTGATCTTTCGTTGTCTCTTGTTTCCCATCTGTTTGCATTTGCTTACTGTGTATTAAGGCACAGATATTCTGACCTTCTTCATAAGGTTTCTCATGATCTCTTTGAATTGCTATTGACCCATCTGTTATTGAACCTCATCTGAACCTTTGATATTGAACCATTGCTATGAACCTATGAATTGTGAGCCATTGATATTGAAACCTTTGCTTATGATGACTTTATATATTGCTACACTTTGGACCTTTTGCTTTGACCTGTCAGTTTGAGACCCGAGCCATTAACTAGGCATGGGGGTTCCATGTCCGTGTCATTGATGCAACAATGGCATGACTCTAGTGTGGTTGACTGATGTTCCACACCATCCCTTTCTGTTATATGATTATGCGCGCTTCAAGATATATTGTATGGCAACTATTGTTCAACAGGGGCGTACGGATGCATCCTATATTTGTTCTGTTATCTGATATGTTATGATTTGTCTGGTGAATGATGTCGTGTGCAATACGCGTCTTCACAATCTGGGAGTTGATCACTCCATGGCTACTATGGTTACTATTGGTTACTACCGGGCTACTATTGCTACTATTGATATTATTGTATTGTACTGTTGGCTCGTGGTGGATTACTGACCTTCCCTTTACCCTACCCTATACCTTTGATATACCATATATATTGTCTGACTTTCCTTACTTTGTTCTCTCTGCTCAGCCAATATTATTTGTTAATACAAATATCTTCATTAAACGTTATTTATATTTTTGATCTTTACCTAAGTTTTGTTAACGACAAAAGTAAATTTAATTTTTATAAAGCTTAAAGCTTGTCAAGTTTAATAGATATTAAAACAAGCTTTTTCAAATAATATCTTCATCACTCAAGCATTTACATTGTGATTAATCATATCTTGATATGACCCTAACCATAATGTATGATAGTAGTTTTTAGAATGTTTTAGTTTCTTAAAAACTAAACATTACTTATGTATTTGCATATTTTTAAAAATAGAAAAACAACACATGACATCATTTGATGCATCATGGAAATCATTGGAAGATTTTATTAGATATTTTGTGTAGATTTGGACTCTTCATATCTTACACAATCTTGCATAGATATGGTTGACTTTGGCAAGATCTTGATATCTTGCTGTCAGACCCCGGCTGCACCAAAAGCTATAACGGGCGGAACCCATTTTAAGGGGTCCACGGTCCGTGGTTCGGCCGATGGTTTTGGCTATAAATAGCAAAGCCAAACCAAGTAGTTTTTCATCCTTTCTATCATACTCTCATACATATCTTCTCTCTAACCTTTCTAACTCAGTTTCATATCATATTAGTGATCTTTTTTGTAGCAAAAAAGATCAAGTCACATTCAAGCTTCAACGAGAGGTTGGAAGTCTTGTTTGTTTGGTGTTGTATGATCTTGTGTTGATTCATACTTCATTGTTGTACCAAACTATCATAATCTTGTGAGTGTGAGTGGTTAGTATTTTAGTCCTCAAAATACATTGTGTGTGGGAGTGGTTGTACCCTTGGAAAGAACTCGACATTTAGCTTAGTGTCGGAAATAGTGTAAGCAAAGTGTAAAGGTTTCTCCGCCGGTGAAAGGAGCTTGTTGACTAGTGAAGTTAAACTATCGAGTGTGAGACTCGGGGAGTGGAGTAGGGCAAGGAAAAAGAGTCCTTGTAGACCGAACCACTATAAAAAAACTTGTTGTGGTTTGGTCATTTCTTTCCTTATTTACTCTTTACATATTGCTTACATATTTCATTAAAATATCTAAGATCAATATCAATTGATCTTTCAATAAGTTTCAAAACAAAGTTTTTAATCGGTAAACTATTCAACCCCCCCCCCTTCTAGTTTTCTACAATTGGTACCAGAGCCTCGTTGCTCAAGAATTTCTAAAATAATTTGTATTTTATAAACTTGAAACGATCCATGGATTCTGAAAACTTTAAAGAAGAGCAATCTATGCAAAGACCACCACTCTTTGAAACTAATGGATTTATCTATTGGAAAAACCGTTTTGAAACATATGTAAAATCAAAAGATATAGATCTTTCGTTTGTTATTGTTAAATGGGATTTTAGTTCTACAACAAAGGATATTTCTGTTGATGAACAAAAGAAATTAATTGCTAAACACAATGAAGCTAAAGTGATACTTTATAATGCTTTGCCTAGAAAAGAATATGAAAGAATTTTTATGTGTGAAACTGCCAAAGATATTTGGGAATCTTTGATTGTTACACATCAAGGTAATTCACAAGTCAAGGATAATAAAATTGATCTCCTTGTTCAACAATATGAACAATTTGTTATCCCTGAAGATGAAACCCTTGATTGTGGCTTTGCTCGCTTTAATACTATTATTACATCACTTAAAGCACTTGATGAATCTTTTCATAGTAAGAACTTTGTCGGAATTTCTTAGAGACTCCATCCCAAATGGAGAGCTAAAGTGACCGCTATTGAAGAATCAAAAGATCTCTCAAAATGTCACTAGACGAGCTAATCGGTAACCTCAAAGTACATGAAATGGTGATGGAGAAAGATTCGAAGATCATCAAAGGAAAAAGGGAGAAGATCAAATCCGTTGCTCTAAAAGCAAAGGCGGAATCAAGTGATGATGACGAATCTTGCTCCGGTAGTGAAGATGAGGAGTATGCCATGGCCGTTAGAGACTTTAAAAAGTTCTTTAGAAGAAGAGGAAAGTTTGTAAGACAACCTCGAGAAGAAAAGAAGCCATTCCGAAAAGATCAGGATGACAAAAGGGGTAAAGGTGAAATAAAGTGTTTTAGATGTGGTGATGCAAGTCATCTCATAGGAGAATGTCCCAAGCCACCTAAAAGCAAAACTCAACGAGCTTTTGTAAGTAGTGCTTGGAGTGATAGTGAAGATGATGAAGAGTTAAGCAAGGAAGAGATCGCTCTAATGGCACATGGGTCAAATGAGGTACATTCCGACTCTTCTTATTCTTCTATTGATGATGACACTTTGCAAAAACAATACAATCAATTGTGTGAGCTAAGTCTAAAAATCATAACTAAAAATAAATTTTTAAAAACTAAAAAGGAATTTTTAGAAAATGAAGTCTATGAGTTAAACGAAAAGGCAAAACGACTAGAAAAGGGAAAATCAAATGACGATGGTTGTAAATCATGTCAAGAGCTTAATCTTGAAATAGAAAAACTAAAGCTCACGCAAGATGTTCTAATCGAACATAATTCTAAATTTAAAAGGTTTAACAAAAACATCGCTCTTGCCGACAAAATAGTTAAAATACATAAAACACCAGGAGACATGAATGGGCTAAGGATTTAATGAGGTATTAATTTCAAAGAGTGAAAACAAAACGGCCGAAAAAGACAAACAAACTGTCAAAACTTCTGCAGTACAGCACGGACTAGACGGGCCCAAAATAAGGGTTCCATCCGTTGAAAGAAATGGTGTCGTGGGTACTTCAGCAGGACAGAATGTTTGTGATACGGACCATAACGAATTTGTCAAAGTAACAAAGAAAACCAAGGATAGTTTTAAACTAAAACCAGCTGTTACATCAGGAGTAGGACTTGCTAAAAATGAATTTAGATCAAAAACTACTCAAAAAAGACATAAAATACCTTTTGCCAAACGCCCCTTTCCTAAGAGCAACCACAACGTACAACCCAACTACCAACACAACGGTTGGAATCAAAACTTTCCTAGACCATATCAAACTCCAGATTACATGTCATGGAACTCTTACCCATCGTTTCCATACATGAATCAAATAAATGGTATGTTTAACCCAAACGGACCCATGAGATAAAAGATAGTGGATGCTCGCGACACATGACGGGCAACAAAAGTCTCTTCTCATCATACCAAGAGTATGACGGAGGTAATGTCACTTTTGGTAGCAATCTCAAAAGCAAAATCATTGGCAAAGGTACGATCGCTCATAACTCCCTAACTATTGAAAATGTTGCTCATGTAGATAGGTTAGGATTTAATCTACTTAGTATTAGCTAATTATGTGATAAAAAGTATAAAGTACTATTTGATGAAAATGGTAGTAAAATACTAAAAGATGGTATCGCCATAGCTAAAGGAGTTAGGAAAAATAACATATACGTCATGAAAATAGATAAAACATCTAATGACAAACTTTGTCTAACAACGTTAGATGATAGCTCAACTCTTTGGCATAGACGCTTAGGTCACGCTAATATGAGACTTATACAAAACTTATCTTCAAAAGAGCTAGTTAGGAATTTCCAAAACTTAAATATGACCAACACTTTTGCGACGCTTGCAAAATTGGTAAACAAACCCATAGTAGTCATAAATCTAAAAATATGGTGTCCACATCTAAGTGTCTAGAACTATTGCATATGGACTGGTTTGGTCCATCTGCTATAAGAAGCTACGGAGGCAACTTATACACTTTGGTCATAGTAGATGATTACTCAAGGTTTACTTGGACGTTGTTTTTGAAAACCAAAAATGAAGCTTTTGATAAACTTGAAATTCTTAGCAAGAAAGTTCAAAATCAACTAGGTGTTAAAATTGTGTCGATCCGAACGGATCATGCTCGTGAATTTGACAACGAAACTCAATTTGGAAACTTTTGTGATACAAATGGAATAACACATAACTTTTCGGCTCCTCGAACACCTCAATCAAATGGAGTAGTAGAAGGTAAAAATAGAACAATTCAAGAAATGAGTAGAACAATGCTTAATGAACAAAACATTCCACAAAAGTTTTGGTGTAACGCCGTTGACACTTCTACATATATTTTGAATAGAGTCTTAATACGTCCTTTCTTAAACAAAACACCATATGAGCTTTATAAAGGTAAAAAGCCAACTTTAGGATATTTTAGAGTTTTTGGATGTAAATGCTTCATTCTTAATACTAAAGATTATCTCACCAAGTTTGACCTAAAGTCTTATGAAGGTGTATTTCTTAGTTATTCTCAAACTAGTAAAGCTTACATTGTCCTAAACAAAGAAACAATGATAGTCGAGGAATCGTTGAACATAACATTCGACGAAAGTCCACCTCCCTCTAAGACATCACCTTTGGTAGATGATGACTTAGTTGAAAGTCAAATGGTAGAAAGTCAAGAAATAATTAAAAATGACAAGGAAGATGAACCATTAAATAATGAGATTATAAACATCAAAGAATCTGAAAGTCATCCTTTAGAAAAGGTCATAGGACAACTTAATCAAAGAACCTTAAGGTCACAAGCCCAAAATCAAAGTAATTATTTATGTTTTGTATCCACCATTGAACCGAAAAACATAAATGAAGCAATAAAAGATGAATCATGGGTAATTGTCATGCAAGAAGAGTTAAACCAATTCGTTAGAAATGATGTTTGGAAATTAGTTCCAAAACCTAAAGATCAAACCATAATTGGAACGAAATGGGTTTTTCGAAATAAAATGGATGAAAATGGTGTAGTGTCTAGAAACAAAGCTAGGCTTGTTGCACAAGGTTATAATCAACAAGAGGGGATTGATTATGATGAAACTTTAAATTATTTGCTTATGCATGTGCCTATGACTTTAAATTATTTCAAATGGATGTTAAGAGTGTGTTTCTTAATGGGTTTATTAACGAAGAAGTATATGTTGCTCAACCTCCCGGTTTCACCAACTTTGAGAAACCACATCATGTCTTCAAACTCAAGAAAGCATTATACGGCCTTAAGCAAGCACCAAAAGCTTGGTACGATAGACTTAAGACTTTTCTTGTTTAAAACAAATACACCATGGGATTAGTAGATAATTGATGCCGGTTTTACTGACCAGGTCTTAATATTTATAGTGTCTTGCTATACCTATGGTCTACCCTAATGCACTAACGGGCAGTGTACCCGGTCGTGTGTAGTGTAGTAAATGGTAAAGCCGAGGTCGTCCCAAGAGCTATGTGTGTCGGATAATTACTAAGTCTAATTGTCACAGAATATTAATGGTTTGATATGGTTTTAATTAATTAAGCTACTAATGCAGAATATAATAGCAATTAAATGGTAGAAAGGAAATCAATAGAGGAATAGTGGTGCTAACCTAGTTAATCCACCTAACTAGTAATGTCTACATTTACCTACTTCCAATTACTTCAGGTGGGGTCAAATTCGAGAGGACAGCATTTGGTCAATTCGCCTTAACCTATCAGCAAAGATGTCACCACAGGTGAAATCAAGCACACCGTCATAAGTCCTGTTGTTTCTAGTCCCTAAGCCGAGTCAATAAGTACCGCTACATGCTAGATTCTAAATAGTGAGTGCCCGACTGTTAGGAACTTAGACACTACACCCCCAATTCTTAAGTTCATCCAAACGATAGGTGATCAGTTGGTCAAATCGCACAAGTAGAAAGGGTCGTCAATTGGTCATATCTTACCCTTCCCGTCTCAGTCCGCTCACCTAGGGTCAGTTGGTCATATCTCCTAGGCAATTGGCCTCTACCGCCACTCAAAACTACCGAACCAGGGGTGACTACCAAAGAACTATGCATGCATACACTTAGTAATAATTGTACCGAAGTAAAGGTAAACGTAAACAAAACAATTAAGGAATCATAACTAGGCTAGCACCAAAGGGTGCTTAGCCGCTCATATTAATCATGCACATCAATTCAATATTCAAAGGTACGAAATACATGAATTGAAAGTAAAAGAAATAATAAACGCTAAAGCTTATCGTAATGGTGTGACTTCTCCAGTGGAAACAGCTCCGTATGCTTCCCTAGACCTCCCTATAGCTTTTTCCCACGCTTCTCGAGTATTGTATGTGGAATGGAATGAATAGAAATGCTGGAATTGTGGGGTATTTATAGGCCGTGTCCGAAGTTACAGCGTAACCAAAAGATGAGTTACGTCGTAACCTCCGTAAATGCACTAGATCTGCTAGTTACGGCGTAACCTAGTAAGTTGTTACGCCGTAGTCTTCAATAAACCAAGTTACGTCATAAGTGATGCAGTAGTTACGGCGTAAGTATCGCGGCGCGAACCTCTTTTGACCTAATGGAGTTACGTCGTAATCTTTGGAAGGAGTTACGCCGAACCTCTTGATGAGTTGGACTTCGTGGTCACGCAATAGTTACAAAGATAATGTGAGAGAAGAGTTACGCCGTAACCTCTTCAAAATAAGCATACTGTGATAAATCCTTAGTAAAGTTTCCGTTTCCGTGTCTCATTAGCTCCAATGCTCGCAATTTACCTGAAAGTGTAAAACAATGGAAAACAAGCGAAATTCATATAAATGATATAAATAACGAGCATTAACTGGGGAAATTGACACTTAATATTCAGGACTATTTGATGTTATCAAATATCCCCCCACTTGAACTCTACTTGCCCTCAAGTAGACCTTATTAGATAGATTCCTAAAAAGATATCTCCCAAAACCTGGAAAATATGAGTTTACAAATCCCTTGTGCTAGAATAAAACAAAGCCGAACACCTCACAAAAGGGGAACAAACACTCAAATCTCTCAACTATTCTAAGTATCAATTTCGGGGTGATCACTCAAACGAACAGTCATAACATGTATTCTATCATAAACTTGGCGGTTACACAAATCTCCACCACTAGAGTTAAGGGCTATACAGTTCTCGAAGGCAATATGGGTAGACACGACAAAGGTTAAGGGGTGACTCGTCATTACTAACATGTCACGGCGAAGTGGACAAAATCAATGATACATGACCAAATCCATGGCCAAGACACCAAAGATTGCTCGCTGCATCACCTAGACACGCTTCATGACTAAAGGGTAGGATAATTCATGGGATATATAATTGGTGTAAAATGAAAAACAAGCAGGTAGTCTATATCTATAACTAAGTCATCACCACTTACCGTCCGCCCAAAGTTCAAGTTTAGAAGTCTGGAGACCGGATCATGAAATGCAAGGTAGATGTGTCATTAGAGGACGTCGTGATGGGCACACTACCTTTTCTTCTTAAGTTGGTATTACTCCAACTCTAATCTTCAAATGTGACCGAGGTGGCCTCCTCGATACTAAACAATAAAGCTCATACTATAGTGCTTATAACATTGTTCTTTACTGAATCAACTATTTTTTTTTTCAAATTTTTTTTTTTTTTTTTTTTTTTTTTTTGTGAATCATATCCGATAACATAACATCCACCCACTTGAGATGAACAATGGGAATTCGGGGGGTCTTCAATGATCTTCATAATTGTTGTCGATGAAAGCGTGATTTCCAAACCTTTCCACTCGAACCTTGAACTTAGGCAAATGATGACTTCTCAATTACAAATAAAGACTACAGGGTAGGCTAAGGTGTAAGGGTGTAACGAAACAATATATTGGGGTGACAAAATGAAAGGAATGGCTCAGAAGGGTGTATCTAGGGGTATCTTGCACTAAAGTGGAGTGCAACAAAAGGGTTTCACATGGGGGTCGAAAAGTCAAGGTGACTAATCGATAGACTCACAATGGTAGTCTGTTTGGGTGATAATCCTATAATACCGCCTTCTAAAATTGAAAAGTCCAAATACATCGAGCTAACTCAACATACCTCGTCTATGGTCTCGAAATGATGCAAAGGCCAAGTTCTAAAGTTTACAAGCTACCAACACACTCATAATTTGGTGGATTTGGGGTAAAATAAAGGAAACGGATAAGGCTAATCTCACCATGTAATATCAAGGGTTGTATGTGCTTGGCTAAGGTCTAATCTAGTTAGGTTCGGAAAAACATGTCACAATTTTAAAAATGGCATAATTTTTCAAAATAAACTAGAAAACTGAGGGCGCAATAAAGTTCACGAGATAATTCTACTCCTGTCCTCCCACTTGAATTGTACAAAGTCCCTTTTGTACTAGGCATTAAAATAAAGGTGAAGAGAAAGGTAGAATTAGAGCGAGAACTTCCCTGAAATCTGCTCCAAAAAGAAGAAGGCCCACTAGAAAGGATCGTGCCTTCGTTAAAGCGTCATGAGCAAACTTCAATCCCTGAAATCACAATACCGACAAGCATAATTCTAAAAAGAAAAAAAAATAAAATGAAAAATAAACCTAACTCACTTTCGTAGGAATCACAGTTGCATTTAGCGAATGCAACAAGCCTTTTAAACCACTTGGTGTCCCAAGTGGACGAGTGAAGTCTCGTGAGGGTTTATAGGGAACACACCCACAAAGTTCATTTAAAAACTAATACAAGGTTATTGTGTTTTAAAATGAAAGAATTAAAGCAAATGAGAGTTACGTCGTAACTCCAATAAGAGAGTTACGCCGTAACTTGCAAAACCTGGTATGAGCTGAGAAGCGTATGGTTACGGCGTAACCACTAAGATGGTATTACGCCGTAGTTGGTAATGCGTCAAGAATTCTGCTGCTAAAATGTTGGTTACGGCGTAATCACCAAGATGAGTTACCAGAACTCGCTCAGATCAAGCAATCGCAGCAGTAATTACTTTATTGTCTCCTGCAAAAACGGTTAGAAAACACAAAACCCAACAGAAAGGAAATAAAAACAAAAGAAAGGGATAATTCGGGTTGTCTCCCGAAAGAGCACTTTTCTTTATTTACGAGTCTTTAAGTTAGACTCAAAGCCGCGGGGCTCCTATGGGGGCCTTTGAGCATCCCCAACTTCCTCAATATCTTTCGTCGAATAAGGCTGGTCCAAAACATGTGCTGAAACATACCGAGTCATGGCGTATCTTTTCCGCAAAAAATTAGCTTGTGCCCACTCGAAACGAAACCTGTCCTTTTTCTCCTCATCAATTTTATCATACCCAAACTTTACTCGTAACCAATTCTCAAATGAGATCCCTCTGTACCCTACCTTGCTCCTTTTATCTTCATCAAAACATGCCCATTCCTTACGTTTGAGCCACTTAGGTTCAGGGTATTCTCCTCCATCGCAGATCTTGTGATTTGGGTTGCATGTAGGCCATGCTATGGTCTAATCGTCGTGCATCATGGTTGGCTCGCAAAAATGAATTGTCCAGTCAATATTGGAGAACCATTCGCTAAAAACACTATGTTGTTGTAACCACTTTCGTTTGATGTCCTCCTCATTTTCCCAGCACCACCAGACTTTTGCAGTTTTTTCAATTCTCCGGATGAAATACTCCCCCCCCCCTCCATTACATCCTTTTTGGAAAGGGGAACATGTTGGAAATATTACTCTAGTTCCCTCAACCAAAGGAGCACAGCAGTGAACTCTTCCTTTTACAACGTGAATCGGGTACGGAAAACGGGGTTTCTTCCTCATCATCTTCATTGTCACTAGATTCGGAGTCCTGAAAATGTCTAAAATCCGAAAGTGGAAATCTATCGGAGTCATCTAGTTCTATCTTTGGTGGTTCTTTTATAACAATTTCGTCAGGCTCAAGGCTCAAGGTTTTATCTAACTTGAACTCCACTATATCTCCATAGACTCCTCCGTAGCATACTAATGTTTCAAGGAATGGCAAACCAAGAATCAAATGTTCCTTTTTGCCTTTTATATCATCTACTACCACAAACTCGGGGGCCGAAGTAAATTTATCGACTTTAATACACGACATTCTCCCGTAATACCTAACCGGTTAATCATAGTTTCAGTAGTGGATGCAATCTTTAAATCTGGTTCCCAAAGGTAGACAATCCAGCCTGAGGAATATGGATAGAGGCATGATGTTTACACTAGACCTAAAATCAACTACCCCCAACATATCAATATTATCAGCAGAACACGGAATGACTAACCCTCTAACACTAATATCCTTGACAAAGAATAAACTTGATCCTAACCTAGACCTACCTGTTGGGGCATAGTTACGCCAGAACTCAGGGAAGTAGTTACGGCGTAACTCTTCCTGTTGGTCGATATTCATGAGTTCTAATTTCTCGGTTATACATTCCTTGATCACCTCCTGAGAATCATTGGTGAAAACAACATTGCATTCCTCCTTACGCTTGGCTTCGTTAAGTTCGATCCCATCAATCTCCGCACTGAGTTTTCCAATCATTACTTCGAGATTTTTTAGGGTTTCGTCGCGACTTGAAAGATTTTTATTAGTGTTTTCCTGGAAACCCTTCAACCAAATATTTTGTCCTTCTTGTTTCTAGGCTGAAATTTCCAGGAATTTATTAATTGTATCCTCAAGATTGGGCCTTCTTTCTTCATTAGGCCCACGATTTTAATTTCCTCGATAACTGCTATTATTTCGACTATCTCCGTAAAAAGGTCGATTCTCCCCATATTTAGCTTCCTTGATTACTTCTGTGTCCGTATGAGGACAATTTTTCGTGAGATGTCTTCCACCACAGCTTTCACACCCCACTTGAATGGCATGCACGGTTTCTCTGACTTTCAGCATATCACGACTGAGGCTTTCAATTTTACTAGCGATTGCTGCAATTTCGTCGAAACTTCCGCCTAGGTTTCAAGTTTACTAGCGATTGTACTGTTGGCTCGTGGTGGATTACTGACCTTCCCTTTACCCTACCCTATACCTTTGATATACCATATATATTGTCTGACTTTCCTTACTTTGTTCTCTGTTCAGTTTCAATATTATTTGTTAATACAAATATCTTCATTAAACGTTATTTATATTTTTGATCTTTACCTAAGTTTTGTTAATGACAAAAGTAAATTTAATTTTTATAAAGCTTAAAGCTTGTCAAGTTTAATAGATATTAAAACAAGCTTTTTCAAATAATATCTTCATCACTCAAGCATTTACATTGTGATTAATCATATCTTGATATGACCCTAACCATAATGTATGATAGTAGTTTTTAGAATGTTTTAGTTTCTTAAAACTAAACATTACTTATGTATTTGCATATTTCTAAAAATAGAAAAACAACACATGACATCATTTGATGCATCATGGAAATCATTGGAAGATTTTATTAGATATTTTGTGTAGATTTGGACTCTTCATATCTTACACAATCTTGCATAGATATGGTTGACTTTGGCAAGATCTTGATATCTTGTCTGTCACCTCGGCGGCACCAAAGTTATAACGGGCGGAACCCTTTTAAGGGGTCCGCGGTCCGTGGTGCTGTGATGGTTTTGGCTATAAATAGCAAAGCCAAACCAAGTAGTTTTTCATCCTTTTCTATCATACTCTCATACATATCTTCTCTCTAACCTTTCTAACTCAGTTTCATATCATATTAGTGATCTTTTTGTAGCAAAGAAGATCAAGTCACATTCAAGCTTCAACGAGAAGTTGGAAGTCTTGTTTGTTTGGTGTTGTATGATCTTGTGTTGATTCATACTTCATTGTTGTACCAAACTATCATAATCTTGTGAGTGTGAGTGGTTAGTATTTTAGTCCTCAAAATACATTGTGTGTGGGAGTGGTTGTACCCTTGGAAAGAACTCGACATTTAGCTTAGTGTCGGAAATAGTGTAAGCAAAGTGTAAAGGTTTCTCCGCCGGTGAAAGGAGCTTGTTGACTAGTGAAGTTAAACTCTCGAGTGTGAGACTCGGGGAGTGGAGTAGGGCAAGGAAAAAGAGTCCTTGTAGACCGAACCACTATAAACAACTTGTTGTGGTTTGATCATTTCTTTCCTTATTTACTCTTTACATATTATGTACATATTTCATTAAATTATCTAAGATCAATATTTATTGATCTTTCAATAAGTTTCAAAACAAAGTTTTTAATCGGTAAACTATTCAACCCCCCTTCTAGTTTTCTACAATTGGTACCAGAGCCTCGTTGCTCAAGAATTTCTAAAATAATTTGTATTTTATAAACTTGAAACGATCCATGGATTCTGAAAACTTTAAAGAAGAGCAATCTATGCAAAGATCACCACTCTTTGAAACTAATGGATTTATCTATTGGAAAAACCGTTTTGAAACATATGTAAAATCAAAAGATATAGATCTTTCGTTTGTTATTGTTAAAGGGGATTTTAGTTCTACAACAAAGGATATTTCTGTTGATGAACAAAAGAAATTAATTGCTAAACACAATGAAGCTAAAGTGATACTTTATAATGCTTTGCCTAGAAAAGAATATGAAAGAATTTTTATGTGTGAAACTGCCAAAGATATTTGGGAATCTTTGATTGTTACACATCAAGGTAATTCACAAGTCAAGGATAATAAAATTGATCTTCTTGTTCAACAATATGAACAATTTGTTATCCTTGAAGATGAAACCATTGATTGTGGCTTTGCTCACTTTAATACTATTATTACATCACTTAAAGCACTTGATGAATCTTTTCATAGTAAGAACTTTGTCAGGAATTTCTTAGAGAACTCCATCCGAAATGGAGAGCTAAAGTGACCGCTATTGAAGAATCAAAAGATCTCTAAAAAATGTCACTAGACGAGCTAATCGAAAACCTCAAAGTACATGAAATGGTGATGGAGAAAGATTCAAGATCATCAAAGGAAAAAGTGAGAAGATCAAATCCGTTGCTCTAAAAGCAAAGGCGGAATCAAGTGATGATGACGAATCTTGCTCCGGTAGTGAAGATGAGGAGTATGCCATGGCCGTTAGGGACTTTAAAAAGTTCTTTAGAAGAAGATGAAAGTTTGTAAGACAACCTCGAGAAGAAAAGAAGCCATTCCGAAAAGATCAGGATGACAAAAGGGGTAAAGGTGAAATAAAGTGTTTTAGATGTGGTGATGCAAGTCATCTCATAGGAGAATGTCCCAAGCCACCTAAAAGCAAAACTCAACGAGCTTTTGTAAGTAGTGCTTGGAGTGATAGTGAAGATGATGAAGAGTTAAGCAAGGAAGAGATCGCTCTAATGGCACATGGGTCAAATGAGGTACATTCCAACTCTTCTTATTCTTCTATTGATGATGACACTTTGCAAAAATAATACAATCAATTGTGTGAGCTAAGTCTAAAAATCATAACTAAAAATAAATTTTTAAAAACTAAAAAGGAATTTTTAGAAAATGAAGTCTATGAGTTAAACGAAAAGGCAAAACGACTAGAAAAGGGAAAATCAAATGACGATGGTTGTAAATCATGTCAAGAGCTTAATCTTGAAATAGAAAAACTAAAGCTCACGCAAGATGTTCTAATCGAACATAATTCTAAATTTAAAAGGTTTAACAAAAACATCGCTCTTGCCGACAAAATAGTTAAAATACATAAAACACCAGGAGACATGAATGGGCTAAGGATTTAATGAGGTATTAATTTCAAAGAGTGAAAACAAAACGGCCGAAAAAGACAAACAAACTGTCAAAACTTCTGCAGTACAGCACGGACTAGACGGGGCCAAAATAAGGGTTCCATCCGTTGAAAGAAATGGTGTCGTGGGTACTTCAGCAGGACAGAATGTTTGTGATACGGACCATAACGAATTTGTCAAAGAAACAAAGAAAACCAAGGATAGTTTTAAACTAAAACCAGCTGTTACATCAGGAGTAGGACTTGCTAAAAATGAATTTAGATAAAAAACTACTCAAAAATGACATAAAATACCTTTTGCCAAACGCCTTTCCTAAGAGCAACCACAACGCATAAACCCAACTACCAACACAATGGTTGGAATCAAAACTTTCCTAGACCATATCAAACTCAGATTACATGCCATGGAACTCTTACCCATCGTTTCCATACATGAATCAAATAAATGGTATGTTTAACCCAAACGGACCCATGAGATAAAAGATAGTGGATGCTCACGACACATGACGGGCAACAAAAGTCTCTTCTCATCATACCAAGAGTATGACGGAGGTAATGTCACTTTTGGTAGCAATCTCAAAAGCAAAATCATTGGCAAAGGTACGATCGCTCATAACTCCTTAACTATTGAAAATGTTGCTCATGTAGATAGGTTAGGATTTAATCTACTTAGTATTAGCCAATTATGTGATAAAAAGTATAAAGTACTATTTGATGAAAATGGTAGTAAAATACTAAAAGATGGTATCACCATAGCTAAAGGAGTTAGGAAAAATAACATATACGTCATGAAAATAGATAAAACATCTAATGACAAACTTTGTCTAACAACGTTAGATGATAGCTCAACTCTTTGGCATAGACGCTTAGGTCACGCTAATATGAGACTTATACAAAACTTATCTTCAAAAGAGCTAGTTAGGAATTTCCAAAACTTAAATATGACCAACACTTTTGCGACGCTTGCAAAATTGGTAAACAAACCCATAGTAGTCATAAATCTAAAAATATGGTGTCCACATCTAAGTGTCTAGAACTATTGCATATGGACTTGTTTGGTCCATCCGCTATAAGAAGCTACGGAGGCAACTTATACACTTTGGTCATAGTAGATGATTACTCAAGGTTTACTTGGACGTTGTTTTTGAAAACCAAAAATGAAGCTTTTGATAAACTTGAAATTCTTAGCAAGAAAGTTCAAAATCAACTAGGTGTTAAAATTGTGTCGATCCGAACGGATCATGCTCGTGAATTTGACAACGAAACTCAATTTGGAAACTTTTGTGATACAAATGGAATAACACATAACTTTTCGGCTCCTCGAACACCTCAATCAAATGGAGTAGTAGAAGGTAAAAATAGAACAATGCTTAATGAACAAAACATTCCACAAAAGTTTTGGTGTAACGTCGTTTACACTTCTACATATATTTTGAATAGAGTCTTAATACGTCCTTTCTTAAACAAAACACCATATGAGCTTTATAAAGGTAAAAAGCCAACTTTAAGATATTTTAGAGTTTTTGGATGTAAATGCTTCATTCTTAATACTAAAGATTATCTCACCAAGTTTGACCCAAAGTCTTATGAAGGTGTATTTCTTAGTTATTCTCAAACTAGTAAAGCTTACATTGTCTTAAACAAAGAAACAATGATAGTCGAGGAATCGGTGAACATAACATTCGACGAAAGTCCACCTCCCTCTAAGATATCACCTTTGGTAGATGATGACTTAGTTGAAAGTCAAATGGTAGAAAGTCAAGAAATAATTAAAAATGATAAGGAAGATGAACCATTAAATAATGAGATTATAAACATCAAAGAATCTGAAAGTCATCCTTTAGAAAAGGTCATAGGACAACTTAATCAAAGAACCTTAAGGTCACAAGCCCAAAATCAAAGTAATTATTTATGTTTTGTATCCACCATTGAACCGAAAAACATAAATGAAGCAATAAAAGATGAATCATGGGTAATTGTCATGCAAGAAGAGTTAAACCAATTCGTTAGAAATGATGTTTGGAAATTAGTTCCAAAACCTAAAGATCAAACCATAATTGGAACGAAATGGGTTTTTCGAAATAAAATGGATGAAAATGGTGTAGTGTCTAGAAACAAAGCTAGGCTTGTTGCACAAGGTTATAATCAACAAGAGGGGATTGATTATGATGAAACTTTAAATTATTTGCTTATGCATGTGCCTATGACTTTAAATTATTTCAAATGGATGTTAAGAGTGTGTTTCTTAATGGGTTTATTAACGAAGAAGTATATGCTGCTCAACCTCCCGGTTTCACCAACTTTGAGAAACCACATCATGTCTTCAAACTCAAGAAAGCATTATACGGCCTTAAGCAAGCACCAAAAGCTTGGTACGATAGACTTAAGACTTTTCTTGTTTAAAACAAATACACCATGGGATTAGTAGATAATTGATGCCGGTTTTACTGACCAGGTCTTAATATTTATAGTGTCTTGCTATACCTATGGTCTACCCTAATGCACTAACGGGCAGTGTACCCGGTCGTGTGTAGTGTAGTAAATGGTAAAGCCGAGGTCGCCCCAAGAGCTATGTGTGTCGGATAATTACTAAGTCTAATTGTCACAGAATATTAATGGTTTGATATGGTTTTAATTAATTAAGCTACTAATGCAGAATATAATAGCAATTAAATGGTAGAAAGGAAATCAATAGAGGAATAGTGGTGCTAACCTAGTTAATCCACCTAACTAGTAATGTCTACATTTACCTACTTCCAATTACTTCAGGTGGGGTCAAATTCGAGAGGACAGCATTTGGTCAATTCGCCTTAACCTATCAGCAAAGATGTCACCACAGGTGAAATCAAGCACACCGTCATAAGTCCTGTTGTTTCTAGTCCCCTAAGCCGAGTCATTAAGTACCGCTACATGCTAGATTCTAAATAGTGAGTGCCCGCCCGTTAGGAACTTAGACACTACACCCCCCAATTCTTAAGTTCATCCAAACGATAGGTGATCAGTTGGTCAAATCGCACAAGTAGAAAGGGTCGTCAATTGGTCATATCTTACCCTTCCCGTCTCAGTCCGCTCACCTAGGGTCAGTTGGTCATATCTCCTAGGCAATTGGCCTCTACCGCCACTCAAAACTACCGAACCAGGGGTGACTACCAAAGAACTATGCATGCATACACTTAGTAATAATTGTACCGAAGTAAAGGTAAACGTAAACAAAACAATTAAGGAATCATAACTAGGCTAGCACCAAAGGGTGCTTAGCCGCCATATTAATCATGCACATCAATTCAATATTCAAAGGTACGAAATACATGAATTGAAAGTAAAAGAAATAATAAACGCTAAAGCTTATCGTAATGGTGTGACTTCTCCGTGAAACAGCTCAGATGCTTCCCTAGACCTCCCTATAGCTTTTTCCCACGTTCTCAGAGTATTGTATGTGGAATGGAATGAATAGAAATGCTGGAATTCGTGGGTATTTATAGGATGTGTCCGAGTTACGCGTAACCAAAAGATGAGTTACGTCGTAACCTCCGTAAATGCACTAGATCTCGCTAGTTACGGTAACCTAGTAAGTTGTTACGCCGTAGTCTTCAATAAACCAAGTTACGTCATAAGTGATGCAAGAGTTACGGCGTAAGTATCAGCGGCATGGAACCTCTTTTGACCTAATGGAGTTACGTCGTAATCTTTGGAAGGAGTTACGCCGTAACCTCTTGATGAGTTGGACTTCAGGGTCACGCAATAGTTACAGCATAATGTGAGAGAAGAGTTACGCCGTAACCTCTTCAAAATAAGCATAATGTGATAAATCCTTAGTAAAGTTTCCATTTCCGCGTCTCATTAGCTCCAATGCTCGTAATTTACCTGAAAGTGTAAAACAATGGAAAACAAGCGTAAATTCATATAAATGATATAAATAATGAGCATTAACGGGGGAAATTGACACTTAATATTCAGGACTATTTGATGTTATCAAATATCCCCCCACTTGAACTCTACTTGCCCTCAAGTAGACCTTATTAGATAGATTCCTAAAAAGATATCTCCCAAAACCTGGAAAATATGAGTTTACAAATCCCTTGTGCTAGAATAAAACAAAGCCGAACACCTCACAAAAGGGGAACAAACACTCAAATCTCTCAACTATTCTAAGTGTCAATTTCTGGGTGATCACTCAAACGCACAGTCATAGCATGTATTCTATCATAAACTTGGCGGTTACACAAATCTCCACCACTAGAGTTAAGGGCTATACAGTTCTCGAAGGCAATATGGGTAGACACGACAAAGGTTAAGGGGTGACTCGTCATTACTAACATGTCACGGCGAAGTGGACAAAATCAATGATACATGACCAAATCCATGGCCAAGACACCAAAGATTGCTCGCTGCATCACCTAGACACGCTTCATGACTAAAGGGTAGGATAATTCATGGGATATAAAATTGGTGTAAAATGAAAAACAAGCAGGTAGTCTATATCTATAACTAAGTCATCACCACTTACCGTCCGCCCAAAGTTCAAGTTTAGAAGTCTGGAGACCGGATCATGAAATGCAAGGTAGATGTGTCATTAGAGGACGTCGTGATGGGCACACTACCTTTTCTTCTTCAGTTGGTATTACTCCAACTCCAATCTTCAAATGTGACCGAGGTGGCCTCCTCGATACTAAACAATAAAGCTCATACTATAGTGCTTATAACATTGTTCTTTACTGAATCAACTATTTTTTTTTCAAATTTTTTTTGTGAATCATATCTGATAACATAACATCCACCCACTTGAGATGAACAATGGGAATTCGGGGGGTCTTCAATGATCTTCATAATTGTTGTCGATGAAAGCGTGATTTCCAAACCTTTCCACTCGAACCTTGAACTTAGGCAAATGATGACTTCTCAATTACAAATAAAGACTACAGGGTAGGCTAAGGTGTAAGGGTGTAACGAAACAATATATTGGGGTGACAAAATGAAAGGAATGGCTCAGAAGGGTGTATCTAGGGGTATCTTGCACTAAAGTGGAGTGCAACAAAAGGGTTTCACATGGGGGTCGAAAAGTCAAGGTGACTAATCGATAGACTCACAATGGTAGGCTGTTTGGGTGATAATCCTATAATACTGCCTTCTAAAATTGAAAAGTCCAAATACATCGAGCTAACTCAACATACCTCGTCTATGGTCTCGAAATGATGCAAAGGCCAAGTTCTAAAGTTTACAAGCTACCGGCACACTCATAATTTGGTGGATTTGGGGTAAAATAAAGGAAACGGATAAGGCTAATCTCACCATGTAATATCAAGGGTTGTATGTGCTTGGCTAAGGTCTAATCTAGTTAGGTTCGGAAAAACATGTCACAATTTTAAAAATGGCATAATTTTTCAAAATAAACTAGAAAACTGAGGGCGAAATAAAGTTCACGAGATAATTCTACTTCTGTCCCCCCACTTGAATTGTACAAAGTCCCTTTTGTACTAGGCATTAAAATAAAGGTGAAGAGAAAGGTAGAATTAGAGCGAGAACTTCCCTGAAATCTGCTCCAAAAAGAAGAAGGCCCACTAGAAAGGATCGTGCCTTCGTTAAAGCGTCATGAGCAAACTTCAATCCCTGAAATCACAATACCGACAAGCATAATTCTAAAAAAAAAAAATGAAAAATGAAAAATAAACCTAACTCACTTTCGTAGGAATCACAGGTTGCATTTAGCTTATGCAGCAAGCCTTTTAAACCACTTGGTGTCCCAAGTGGACGAGTGAAGTCTCGTGAGGGTTTATAGGGAACACACCCACAAAGTTCATTTAAAAACTAATACAAGGTTATTGTGTTTTAAAATGAAAGAATTAAAGCAAATGAGAGTTACGTCGTAACTCCAATAAGAGAGTTACGCCGTAACTTGCAAAACCTGGTATGAGTGAGAAGCGTATGGTTACGGCGTAACCACTAAGATGGTATTACGCCGTAGTTGGTAATGCGTCAAGAATTATGCTGCTAAAATGTTGGTTACGGCGTAATCACCAAGATGAGTTACGCCAGAACTCTGTTCAGATCAAGAATCGCAGCAGTAATTACTTCATTATCTCCTGCAAAAATGTTAGAAAACACAAAACCCAACAGAAAGGAAATAAAAACAAAAGAAAGGGATAATTCGGGTTGTCTCCCGAAAGAGCACTTTTCTTTATTTACGAGTCTTTAAGTTAGACTCAAAGCCGCGGGGCTCCTATGGGGGCCTTTGAGCATCCCCAACTTCCTCAATATCTTTCGTCGAATAAGGCTGGTCCAAAACATGTGCTGAAACATACCGAGTCATGGCGTATCTTTTCCGCAAAAAATTAGCTTGTGCCCACTCGAAACGAAACCTGTCCTTTTTCTCCTCATCAATTTTATCATACCCAAACTTTACTCGTAACCAATTCTCAAATGAGATCCCTCTGCACCTACCTTGCTCCTTTTATCTTCATCAAAACATGCCCATTCCTTACGTTTGAGCCACTTAGGTTCAGGGTATTCTCCTCCATCGCAGATCTTGTGATTTGGGTTGCATGTAGGCCATGCTATGGTCTAATCGTGCCGCATCATGGTTGGCTCGCAAAAATGAATTGTCCAGTCAATATTGGAGAACCATTCGCTAAAAACACTATGTTGTTGTAACCACTTTCGTTTGATGTCCTCCTCATTTTCCCAAAGACCACCGACTTTTGCAGTTTTTTCAATTCTCCGGATGAAATACTCCCCCCCCCCTCCATTACATCCTTTTTGGAAAGGGGAACATGTTGGAAATATTACTCTAGTTCCCTCAACCAAAGGAGCACAGCAGTGAACTCTTCCTTTTACAACGTGAATGGCACGGAAAACGGGTTTCTTCCTCATCATCTTCATTGTCACTAGATTCGGAGTCCTGAAAATGTCTAAAATCCGAAAGTGGAAATCTATCGGAGTCATCTAGTTCTATCTTTGGTGGTTCTTTTATAACAATTTCGTCAGGCTCAAGGCTCAAGGTTTTATCTAACTTGAACTCCACTATATCTCCATAGACTCCTCCGTAGCATACTAATGTTTCAAGGAATGGCAAACCAAGAATCAAATGTTCCTTTTTGCCTTTTATATCATCTACTACCACAAACTCGGGGGCCGAAGTAAATTTATCGACTTTAATACACGTACCTCCTGTAATACCTAACCGGTTAATCATAGTTTCAGTAGTGGATGCAATCTTTAAATCTGGTTCCCAAAGGTAGACAATCCGCAGTTCCAGGAATATGGATAGAGGCATGATGTTTACACTAGACCTAAAATCAACTACCCCCAACATATCAATATTATCAGCAGAACACGGAATGACTAACCCTCTAACACTAATATCCTTGACAAAGAATAAACTTGATCCTAACCTGGACCTACCTATTGGGGCATAGTTACGCCAGAACTCAGGGAAGTAGTTACGGCGTAACTCTTCCTGTTGGTCGATATTCATGAGTTCTAATTTCTCGGTTATACATTCCTTGATCACCTCCTGAGAATCATTGGTGAAAACAACATTGCATTCCTCCTTACGCTTGGCTTCGTTAAGTTCGATCCCATCAATCTCCGCACTGAGTTTTCCAATCATTACTTCGAGATTTTTTAGGGTTTCGTCGTGACTTGAAAGATTTTTATTAGTGTTTTCCTGGAAACCCTTCAACCAAATATTTTGTCCTTCTTGTTTCTAGGCTGAAATTTCCAGGAATTTATTAATTGTGTCCTCAAGATTGGGCCTTCTTTCTTCATTAGGCCCACGATTTTAATTTCCTCGATAACTGCTATTATTTTGACTATCTCCGTAAAAAGGTCGATTCTCCCCATATTTAGCTTCCTTGATTACTTCTGTGTCCGTATGAGGACAATTTTTCGTGAGATGTCTTCCACCACAGCTTTCACACCCCACTTGAATGGCATGCACGGTTTCTCTGACTTTCAGGATATCACGACTGAGGCTTTCAATTTTACTAGCGATTGCTGCAATTTCGTCGAAACTTCCGCCTAGGTTTCTTTTACTTCCACCATCGTGCCATTTTTTAGAATGGTCCGCCATTTTTTGCATGGCTTCTATTGCATTATTAGGAGTCATATTCGGGATAGGTCCTTGATAATTCAGCATCTGCCTCGTAGTTACATTTATTCCTTTGTAGAAAATATTGAACTTCTGCTGGTTATTAAGATCATTGGTAGGACCTTTATAAAGAAGATCGTTGTATCTGTCCCAAGCTTGATACAGAGTTTCATCGTCTTCTTGTTTAAAATTGTGGATCTCCAAGAGTTGATTAGAAATCTTTGATGGTGGGCAATATCTTTGGATAAAGTGTTTCTTAAGTAGCGCCCAAGTATTAACTGCCCCGGCGGGCAATCTTTCGATCCATCTTCTTGTTGCTCCAGTTAGAGTCATAGGGAAGACCCTGAGCATAACAGCATCATGAGACACCCCCAGAATGTTGAAAAGGCTAGCGATGTATAGGACATTTTCAACGTGCTCATATGCGTCTTCGTCCTCGCTTTCCTAAAAAGGGTTAGCGAATCTCCCTCATAAATTGGTCTTTAATCTCGAAATGAACATCCGCTCCGATTGCCGGTCTTACGAGACTCTACCTTGATCAGCTCTAGTAAATGCCAAGTATTCCTCAAGAGTGAGGTCATCGATGTTAACCACTTCCATGGTGCCTGAAAACTTGAAATATGATCGTGAGAAAAGTTTAAATATGAAATGAAAGACTTAATATTAATCCTAATATAGCTCCCCGGCAGCGCCGCCAAAAACTTGATGCATGTTTTACTGACCAGGTCTTAATATTTATAGTGTCTTGCTATACCTATGGTCTACCCTAATGCACTAATGGGCAGTGTACCCGGTCGTGTGTAGTGTAGTAAATGGTAAAGCCGAGGTCGTCCCAAGAGCTATGTGTGTCGGATAATTACTAAGTCTAATTGTCACAGAATATAAATGGTTTGATATGGTTTTAATTAATTAAACTACTAATGTAGAATATAAAAGCAATTAAATGGTAGAAAGGAAATCAATAAAGGAATAGTGGTGCTAACCTAGTTAATCCTCCTAACTAGTAATGTCTACATTTACCTACTTCCAATTACTTCAGGTGGGGTCAAATTCGAGAGGACAGCATTTGGTCAATTCGCCCTAACCTATCAGCAAAGATGCCACCACAAGAGAAATCAGGCGCACTGTCATAATTCATGTTGTTCCTGGTCCCCTAAACCGAGTCATTAAGTACCGCTACATGATAGATTCTAAATAGTGAGTGCCCGACCGTTAGGAACTTAGACACTACACCCCATAATTCTTAAGTTCATCCAAACGATAGGTGATCAGTTGGTCAAATCGCACAAGTAGAAAGGGTCGTCAGTTGGTCATATCTTACCCTTCCCGTCTCAGTCCGCTCACCTAGGGTCAGTTGGTCATATCTCCTAGGCAATTGGCCTCTACCGCCATTCAAAACTACTGAACCAGGGGTGACTACCAAAGAACTATGCATGCATACACTTAGAAATAATTGTACGGAAGTAAAGGTAAACGTAAACAAAACAATTAAGGAATCATAACTAGGCTAGCACCAAAGGGTGCTTAGCCGCTCATATTAATCATGCACATCAATTCAATATTCAAAGGTACGAAATACATGAATTGAAAGTAAAAGAAATAATAAACGCTAAAGCTTATCGTAATGGTGTGACTTCTCCCTTGGAAACAGCTCCGTATGCTTCCCTAGACCTCCCTAGAGCTTTTTCCCACGTTCTCAGAGTATTGTGTGTGGAATGGAATGAATAGAAATGCTGGAATTCGTGGGGTATTTATAGGCAGGTCGAGTTACTAACAAAAGATGAGTTACGCTGTAACCTCCGTAAATGCACTAGATCTGCTAGTTACGGCGTAACCTAGTAAGTGGTTACGCCGTAGTCTTCAATAAACAAAGTTACGTCGTAAGTGATGCAGTAGTTACGACGTAAGTATCAGTGGCGTGGAACCTCTTTTGACCTAATGGAGTTACGTCGTAATCTTTGGAAAGAGTTACGCCGTAACCTCTTGATGAGTTGGACTTCAGGGTCACGCAATAGTTACGGCGTAATGTGAGAGACGCGTTATGCCGTAACCTCTTCAAAATAAGCATACTGTGATAAACCCTTAGTAAAGTTTCCATTTCCGCGTCTCATTAGCTCCAATGCTCGTAATTTACCTGAAAGTGTAAAACAATGGAAAACAAGCGTAAATCCATATAAATGATATAAATAACGAGCATTAACGGGGGAAATTGACACTTAATATTCAGGACTATTTGATGTTATCAATAATACTCTTTTTACCAAGAAAAAGGAGTCACACATTATTATCGTTCAAGTATACGTTGATGACATCATATTCGGATCAACATGTCAAGAGGTATGTGATGATTTCTCTAAAATCATGCACGATGAGTTTGAGATGAGCATGATGGGTGAATTAAACTTCTTTCTAGGATTTCAAATTAAACAACTAGAAGATGGCACATTCTTTAACCAATCTAAATGTATAAAAGACATGCTTAAGAAATTTGGTCTCGAAGATTCAAAACCAACTAAGACACCCATGTCCTCGGACACTAAACTCACCAAGGATGAGGAAGGTGAATCCATAGATAACACTAAATATAGAGGAATGATTGGTAGCCTACTCTATCTTACGGCTAGTAGACCCGACATTATGTTTAGTGTTTGTCTATGTGCTCGCTTTCAAGAAAACCCAAAGGCATCACACTTAGAAGCCTTGAAAAGGATTTTTAGATACATTAAGGGAACAACGTGTTTAGGATTACGGTATCCCAAAGGAACGGGTGTAGAAACCATAGTGTATGCCGACTCGGATCATGCCGGTGACTATGTCGATAGAAAAAGTACAAGTGGTATTTGATAAGATCGTTTATAAGCTCAGCTAGGGATATCAATAACAAAGATAATAAACATAATACGCAGCGGAATAATCAAAACAATACTTTGTTATTGAACAAGGTTTTCAATCACTAACTCTAACTAATACTAGACGTTTATAGGAACACGTCTACTAACTAAACTAATAACCTAGGCGTTTACAAGAACATACGCCTAGGACACACTAATCTAAAACTAATACCCTAGACGTTCTCTCCTAACGTCTAGGCTAAACACACACCTTTTAGTCGACTACATTATTGGAAGACTTTATTAAAAACCTACACCTATGTCCTCTTTATATACTAGAGGATAAGGACTAAATAATAAAACTTCCATTGCAAGCAAGCCCTTCCATCTTTTAGTAGGTTTCCTTCTTGTCATATTAAGTCCCTCTTGTTTCATTCTTTTTGTCTTTATCAACTCAAACGTATAATTCCCAACAATCTTCCCCTAGTTGATAATGACAAAACCATTCTTGAACGAACTTCCCTAGACGAAGTAGAGAAATTGAGATCAGGGATCTCACCATGAATGAAACAAGTATGTCTTCCTTTGTCTTCCCCTTAATCCATGCCATGTCACTCAAACATCTCTTCCCCTTTTTGTTATTATCCAAATAGGGAACGTATGCAAATAATGATCTTGACCACCACGAACCAATATCATACTTCCAATCTAAGACTTCTAATGCTTCAAATCACCCACTATTACGCACCATAGGAAAAATGGATCCAAAACAGTAGAAAACTCCAACTAGCAGCAGTAATAATGATCAACAATAGTAAAAATCAAACACTTCCCCTTGAGTGATGCATGTAGATGGTTAAACTTTTAACAATAAGCTTCCCCTAAAAACTATATGTTAACCATCTTCTTGATTCTTCAAAATCTGTAGGCTTGATGTAATGATTACTTGTGAAGAAAACCGAGTATAACGAATTTGATGAAGAAGTAGAATTTCCCAAACTTGTGTCTTAAATCTTTTACTATCCACGGAACTCCATACTTATACCCACAAATATAAGTAGACCGCAATCCCTTGACAAGAATCCTCAACTAGTATGAGACACTGAGCACTACAATGTAACTCCTTCAAGTGATAGCCAATGTGTGCATAGAGCATCATAAGAAAAATCACACATTGCTAGATTCATCAAGCTAGATGATAAGAACACGAACCAAGTAATTCCACTTCACCTTCAAATAAGGGATAAATAATCCTCTTCGTAATCAATTCTTCAATAAATCTCCAAAACGAGCCTTTTTAAAATCCTTTTAAGAACATAAATTTCTTCCTGTGTGTGTGAACCAAATAACCTTTCTCTGTGTGTGTCATCCAAAAATCATGCTCGACTTCCCCTTAAATCAAAATCGCCTCGTAATAACTCATGAACAAGACGTTAGGAAGGAGCAGTACTTTCATAAAAATCTGCAGATACTTTGAAATAAACTGCAGCCTTACACCAAGACGTTAATATAAGCAGTACCTTGAGCAAGTACTTTGCATTCAAGCAAAGACTTTAAGTCGATGAGCAGCAGCAGACTTTAAAAAATTACCGTACTTTCGAAAAATTTCCAACAAGATTTCAAATTCAATCATCAAGTATTTCGAAATAAACTTGCAGCAGATACTTTGACACAAAAATAATGGCAGCACTTTGAAAAATTTTTGAGCAGTACTTTGTTTCATTCTTTTTGTCTTTATCAACTCAAACGTATAATTCCCAACAGTATTTGCACTTTTGTTGGACATTGTCTCACCTCATGGTTTGCAAAGAAGCAAATGGCTTTAGCCATCTCAACTACTGAAGCCGAGTACGTCTCAGTAGGAAAAGTATGTCAACAAGCTCTTTGGATGAATCAAGCTCTCGTAGATTACGGAATTCATCTCAACGATATTGTTATACTTTGCGACAACAAATGAGCTATCGATCTCAGCAAAAATCCCGTCCAACATGCTCGTACGAAGCATTGTTGTATATACTTAGAAATCATTGTGCTTCCTAATCATTGAGTCCAAGAGCTTCCTTACTCGACTTCCTTCCTCGGGAATTCTCCAAACGTGCATGAAAACTTCATTTCTTCATTTCCTGATGGCAAAAGAGCTATTGGCACTAAATGGGTTTTCAGAAACAAGAAGGATGAAAGGGGTGTAGTAATAAGGAACAAGGCTAGACTGGTAGCTCAGGGGTATACACAGCAGGAAGGAATTGATTATGAAGAAGTCTTTGCTCCAGTGGGAAAGATTGAGGCTATTAGACTTTTCCTGGCCTATGCATCATATAAAGACTTCACAAGATACCGGATGGATGTGAAGAGTGCTTCCTCTATGGAAAGATTGAGGAGGAGGTGTATGTCCATCAACCTCCTGGTTTTGAAGATCCAACCTTTCCAAAAGTGTACAAAGTTCTAAGACACTCTATGGTCTCGTGATCAATCCCCAAGAGCTTGGTATGAAACTTTAGCCAAGTATCTTTTGGGCAATGGCTTCGAAGAGGAAGATTGATCAAACTCTATTCATCAAGAATGTAAAGACTGATATCCTGTTGGTACAGATATATGTAGATGACATTATTTTTGGTTCAACCAAGCAGGATCTATGCAGAGAGTTTGAGAAGTTGATGCATGACAGGTTTCAGATGAGTTCTATGGGAGAACTCACCTTCTTTCTTGGGCTACAGGTCAAGGAGAAGACGGATGGCATATTTATTAGTCAGGATAAGTATGTCAAGGAGATTTTGGTGAAGTTTGGCTATGAAAATACAAAGATTGCAAGCACTCCTATGGAGCAAAATAAGCCACTACTTCCAGATGCTGATGGTGAAGATGTTGATCAGCATCTCTACAGGTCCATGATTGGATCATTGATGTATTTGACTGCCTCCAGACCAGATATTATGTTTGAAGTGTGTGCATGTGCAAGATTTCAAGTCTCTCTAAAGCTTTCTCACTTGCATGCAGTTAAAAGAATCTTTAGATATCTGAAAGGCCATGCTCAGCTAGGCCTTTGGTATCCTAAGGACTCTCCCTTTGATCTAGTAGCTTACTCGGCAGGTGATTATGTTGGGGCAAGTCTTGATAGGAAGTCAACCACCGGAGGATGTCATTTCTTGGTGATAGGTTGATTTCATGGCGGTGGAAGAAGCGAGCATTGTGGCAAACTCTACAACCCAGGTGAGTATGTAGCTGCTGCAAGTTGCTGTGATCAAGTTCTCTAGATTCAGAATCAGATGCTTGATTATGGGTATAATTTCATGGGCACTGTCATTTATATTGATAACAACAATACTATATGCATTATCAAAAATCCAGTTTTTCATTCTAAAACTAAGCATATAGAGATAAGACATCATTTTAAAAGAGACTGTAATGAAAAGAAACTTATTCAGGTTGAAAGGATTGATACTGAATTTAATGTTGCAGATCTTTTTGTTGGTTTAATGGACAATAAATTAATAGACGTGTGATAGGATCAAACTCGAGACCACGGGATTGTACACTTTGCGTATGAGAAATAAAGTTAATAATTAAATGTAATAGTTATATTTATTTATTAATTAAACGGAATAACATAACGGACGTTAAGTAATTAGTTGTAATGGACTAACGGTCGTTAAATGTATTTAGAAAAAGGACCATGTTGTAAATATTGGGAAGGTTCCAGAATCCTTGTGGGATGGTTAGAACCGATCGGCCATAAGAAAAGGAAACCCAATCCCTCAACAACTCAAACTTGTTCACCAAGTTAGTTTGGGTATAAATACAAAACCAAGGGTGTTTATAATTTATCTCTTGTACTCATAAGCTAAAAACCTAAAATGTTTGTGTGTGTTTTTTGCTTCAATCGATCGTACAACCCTTTAGGGTAGTTGATCTATACTTTTTCCAATATCAAGTTATTTCTTTTGATTAAAACTAGCATTACTTTAATTTGTTATAGTACGTGTGTACAAGAACGTGGTACAATTACACTATTGATTGTATCTTGGATTGAATTACAAAACGGTAAGGGGTAATTCACATAATCCTATAAACCCTAATTAGGGTTCATCCTAATTGCTAGTTTTGTGGATTTGATTCTTGTTCGGCTAGAATCAAGAAAGGTACGCATACTTAATTCTTGAGTTAATTAATTATTCATTATATGTTCCTATACGCTTCCGTACTCTCTTTGATGTTTATATGTTTTTATATATGATTGTCATGTTATATAATTCCAACAGTGGCATCACGAGCTTGGTTTAATGAGTAATTAATTACTAAACACGTAAAAAAACGGATATTGTATGTTGTTAGATATGATTATTCTAGGGTTTTGGATATGATTATATAAACCCTAATTTTAGGGTTACGGCTGTTGCCCTAATTTGGTTTTAAAAATCTTTTATGGATCGAAAAAAAAATTTATGGGTGGAAACCCTAAAATTTTTTAGTCGATTTCCTTAAATTTTTTTAGGGTTTTTATTAATTGTTATGTTATCTATATCGAAACCTAGATTTAATATATTTGTTACGTGATAAATTCATGAATAAAGTGTTATGTGACATGGAATTGTATGCGATCTTGTGACTCATTGAATAATTGTTATGTTATATCCATGATGATACATGCATGTTCGTCATGGATGGTTGCTTGAATATTTAATTGTTAAGATTGGTTATGCGTAAATTAATTGTTAGTTTTATTCACATGTATATTTATGATAAATCTTGAATTGGGGAAAACTCCAATTATTACATTAATGAATCAATTATGTGCAATTTGGTATATAATTAATTATGGGTTTACGCAATCGATTCATCGATGTATGTGGCTCACTTTCAATTGGGAGAGTGAAAGCCCTAATTAATATATACATTAATTTAACCTAGACATTGATTATTAATAGGGTTTTATCGAATAATTTGCATGTGGCTACTTGTTTACACGTATAAATTGTTTATTATGTGCGCATTATTTTTAGTAGTTTATTTTTTATTTGTTTACTTGTTTGTTTATCATGTTTGACAAGTTTTAAGCAAAGGGTAAATTTTGAATAGAAAAATAATACGGACTAAACAATGGTGAAATTTGATTTGTTTGAAGAGTTAAGTTTTCAATAGTTTAATTGATTGGTGATCTTGGTACAAATGGTCTGAAAGGCTCACCCACTAGAATGAACAATAAAGGGGTTAATAAAGAAGTGCGCACAGTCACACTGAAAGGATGTCTAAGGTTATGCTTTTGCGCTAACCTGGTCCTCTGCCCCATGTAAGTTCGAATGGAGCTACTTAGTAAGCCATAAAATGTGCAAACTCATCTTAAGGGCGAATTAGTTTTAATTCCATGCGCCACTTCGGTGGTAATTACCCAAAACACTAAGTGTTTACACTTATGCAAAAGTATGGTATAATGGATGATAATTAACACTAAATTCATTGATTGGTGAACCCAATACCTCAATCAAAACTTTGATAATTTGATCTTTATGAATTGGTAATAAAAAGTTTTTATTAAATTTATGCTACAAGATGAATGCATGACATCTTTGTACATATTTGATTTGACCACATAAAATCAAAACTAGTACCCTTATAAATTAAGTTGTATGCCATCTAATTAAAATGAACACTTGAAGTTGCAATTTACGTCATGAGAGTACTTGGCTAGACTGTGATGGAGAGGTAAATCTCTATGTAAAGTGAGACCTTACATGGACATATTTGCAGTTCTTTAAGTTAGACACTTAAGTTGAGTAGGAAGTGAGACCCGGATTCAATGGCATAAGATGGGATGAAACATGTTTGTATTTGCAATAGCGTTGGAAAATATAAATCCCATAATGATCTAGGAATTAGAAATTGTTTGCCAATTATTGTTCGACAGATTACCTTATTATGTGTTTTCGTTACTAGCAGGTCAACTGATGTAATGGAACTATGATAATTTGGATCCTAGTTTTCGAGAAAATTCTATGGTTATATGAATATTACCTTGGGTATTTTATTTTCTTGAAAAGTTTAATTATCGAAAATACTAAAATTGAATTTTGCTAATTCTTTAAATGTATTAATGCAACATTAAAGCGTAAATGGAGGTTATTCCTGTATTGGTAAATTGATCTACACCTGTAAGGGTTTTTGGTAGAGTCAACTTTGCTAAAAGAATAAACCTAGTCCTCTTTTCATAAGAAAGAGTGAGATTCAATCCTATTCCTTTTCATGAATGAAGAAAGGTATGATAGGACAAATTAGAATTGTCTAAATTCTAAATACATAACTCGTAAGCAAATTTTAATAGTTAAGAAAATTGCATATTTCTGAGTTATTAAATTAGAAGTTAGACTATTTTACTGCGAAATTGGTAAAAGACAAACTAGCATATTTTATGTAGTTGTTTTGTTTTGACCATTTAAAAGTACTACTTACAATTGTTAGAATAGTAGAACTATTAAGAAAGAAATTGCATGCCCAATTTTTCAAGTTAATAGCATTGATGGATAGTTCATCATCTACATAGTAGAATACACTCTTTTAGTACATAAGTAATTGTTATGTATGGACTTTCTCAAAGGTGTAAGGAAGTAAATAGAACACTATTTTCTTTCACTGGTTAATGCAACACTTACAATGTTGTAAAATCCAGTGGGAGTATTTTGTTCTTATTACTGAATAAGGAATTAATGTAATGATCTCTAATTCAGTGGGAGTTACAAGCTTTGTCATCTTAGTAGTAACCCAGATTATCTCTAGAATGTCTTAAGATAATTACTTTCCACTTGTAGACACTTATGTTTTCAACGATAGTCATGTACGTTTCCTTATTAGACAATGAAGTGGTTCTATATCTACTAGTTATCCTAATATCAATGACACAATCATATTAGTCACATAAACAAACATATGTCGTGTTATTTATCTCCTACGTGATGTTGTTCCATGCACAAGTGGGAGAAATCTATATTGTGTGCAAGGTACAACATATAGGCATATGATTTAAAGGTTTCTCTTGACTGCAAGGTAAGAGACTAACGTTCTAATATAACTTGAACATATCTAATTCAAGAAACACTTGGTGTTGCAATTTACGTCATGTGAGAACTTGGCGAGACTGCAACAACAAAGTAAATCTCTATGTGAAGTCAGACCTTGCATGGACATATTTGCAGTTTCTAAATTAGACAAGTATTTAGAACATGTGTCAAAATGATATATAAGACTACTTCAAATTAAATATTTATGTATTATTAGAATGACATAAATAAATAAAGTAATCTAATACTACTTCAACTTGTTTATTTAT
>OU343219.1:12450386-12615809 GCA_910596185.1 Chrysanthemum makinoi
TTGCAACGTTAGTCCTTTATACCAAAGATCTTTGCAACATTTGCAACGCTAGTCCTTAAAAAATTCTAAAACAAAAATTCTAAAAAAAAAATTTAGAAAACAAAAAATTATAATTTTTTTCTAAAATAAAATTCTAAAAAATTTCTCAAATATATTCTAAAAGAAAACTTTTTTTTCCTAAAAAATTCTAAAAAGAAACTTTTTTTCAAAAATAACTTTTTTACTTAATTTTTTTCGTAAATAAATTGTTGAAATATTTAAAAAACTTTTTTCCTAAAAATTCTAAATATATTCTAAAAAACTTTTTTCCAAAAAATTTTCAAAATATATTCTAATTTTTTTTAAAATATATATATATTGAAAAAACGTTTAAATGTATATACATTGAAAACTTTTTTAAATGTATATACATTTTCTCTAGAATATATTTCGAAATTTTTATCAATGTATATACATTTTAAAAAAACGCTTTTTCAATGTATATACATTTTTAAAAAGTTTTTTTTGGAATATATTTCAAATTTTTTCTCGAAAGTTTTTTAGAATATATTTTGGAATTTTTTCGAAAGTTTTTTAGAATATATTTCAAAAAAATTTCGAAAAAAAGTTTTTTAAAAAAAGTTTCTTTTTTAGAATTTTTTCGAAAAAAGTTTTCTTTTTAGAATGTATTTCGAAATTTTTTTCAATTTATATACACTTTTAAAAAAACGTTTTTTCAATGTATATACATTTTAAAAAAAAATTTAGAATATATTTTGAAATTTTTTTCGGAAAAAAAAAGTTTTTTTTTTAGAATATATTTTTAGAATTTTTTTCTGAAAAAAAAGTTTTTTGTAGAACATATTTCGAAATTTTTTTAAAAAGTTATTTTTTAAAAAAAGTTTCTTTTTAGAATTTTTTTCGGAAAAAAGAAGTTTTCTTTTTAGAATATATTTCGAAATTTTTTTCGAATTTTATTTTAGAAAAAAATTATAAATTTTTTTCTAAATTTTTTTTCCGAATTTTTTTTGAATTTTTTTTAAAGACTAACTAACCTAAAGGACTAACGCTGCAAATGTTGCAAAAGATCTTGGTATGAAGGACTAACGTTGTAAAACTAATCGTTATAAAGGACTAACGCGTAAAACGACTTAACTAACTGAACTAACTTCAAGTAGAAAATGGACCAAAAGTGGAACCAAACTATGCATTTGGACTAAAATCGCAACTTTTTGAACAAATGGACCAAAAGTGGAATCCGTGATAAACCACAAGGACCAAAAATGTAGTTAACTCAAAATAAATCATTGCACGGAAAGATTTAATTATGATAAAAGACTTTGATATACTTTCTAAAAAAAAATTTCGTATTTTCACGCTTTTTAAGTTTTTTCGCTTTTTATTTCATCGAATTTTCATTGAAAATCATATATGATAAAACACTAAATTGAATATCACATGTGGATAAGTACAAATCACATATGATATGTAATATCACATGTGATATTATATGTATTATCACACGTGATATTACATGTGATATATTTAATATCACATGTGATATATATGTAATATCATATATATATTACACTAATATCACATGACATTACATATCATATATGATATTACACTAATATCACATGTGATATTCAAATTAGTGTTTTATCATATACATTTTTTATGTGAAATTTCAAGAAAGAAAAAAAACGAAAAAATAACTAAAAAACGCTAAAACGCAGTTTTTTTTTCTTTTTCGAAAGATATTAAAGTGCCCGCCTATAAAAGATAATTAAATGCTCGTCGCGATGGTGTAAATATTTTTACTTAACAATTAACGGTTTAAGAGATATTTAAATTATAAAAAATAGGTGAAATAATAAAATGCTTTTAATCTCACCTATTGATTTCTTTTAAAATTGACTAAGATGAAATTCCTGTGATGGAAAAGTTTGATATGTAAAATAACTCTACTCTGTTATTATTTTTTTTACTTTTTGTAAGATTCGATCACAACTATATCCACACGTTCTCAAGATACACGATTTTAGTATATTATTAATTGCCATGCAATTTCTAAGAGATAAGACCAAGCTCCAAATCATGATCATATTATCTTTCAATAATAGAAGATACGTTCCAATCCTTTGCCTCTTTCCCAAGACACGATATTCCTTTTCAACTCACACGTTTTGACAACTTTCCATCATATACCATTCGTGTATATACCATAGACTTGTGAACCCTTTGATCGTTTCTAAACCAAAAACAAAAAACGACAAACAAGTTCCAAGAATATTACTTTCTTAGCTAAGATTTAAGAGACGAAGGCCAACTCGGGCAATGACGGTGTCTACATTCGAGATAGAGTTCATGTTCGTGTTCAAGGTTGTCTCCAACATCCATTCGATTGTGGTTCGAAGTTTCAGACTCAATTCCAGTTCGTGTAAGGTTTAAGGTTGCAGAACCAATATCAGATTCATGTGTGGGTTCAAGGCTTTGATTTGGAGTCACTAAGTTTGTACCTGTGTGAGTTTTTGTATGTTCGAGTCGATCTGCAGTTTGGACAAGGTATTCTTGAACTTTATATCTCATACACTCTACGTAAATATTATATTAAAATCCTGACAGGATCAAACACAACATATCACTTATGTATATAAAGGATTATGGTATGTAAAATGCAATAAATCTCTTGTAAACACTGTTGTCGAGTCTTGTTTCTCATTCACTTTGATCGACCTTTAAATTCAACCTAGCGTATTTTAGGCTTTGGATGATTGTTATTCGCATGTTTTAAGACTAGTAAAAGAGGTATGAATTAGACATATAATAAGTATGTAATGGTCTTATGGGGGTAGTTTAAAGATGATCGCGGGAATAATGGTTGATTCTTTTTGTATTCTGAAAGCGTGTCGGGATAGTTGAGTCGGGGGTTAATCATATTAAGTGATTACTTGCTCGTAAATGTTAGCCATATGGGCCGTGAGCAAGGGTAAAAAAAAGGTAAGCTTGGTTTGGTTTTGGTTCTCGCAACACAAATGGGTAAGTTTGAGGGTGTTCGTGTTTTTGAAAGTTTTTCGGTTAAGTCGAGTTGGGGGTTAATAGTCACGGGTGTTTAATTAGTCGTGTCGGTTAGCCGTTTGAACCGCGAGCGAGGATAAAGATGGCATGTCGATAGAGTAATTGAAATGTGAAAATGAAATAGGAATCATGTACCGTACGAATTGATAAAAAAAAATGTTGCATGTTGA
Source organism: Chrysanthemum makinoi (assembly GCA_910596185.1). Lineage (NCBI taxonomy): Eukaryota > Viridiplantae > Streptophyta > Magnoliopsida > Asterales > Asteraceae > Chrysanthemum > Chrysanthemum makinoi. The sequence continues at coordinate 12,453,617 of OU343219.1, forward strand.
ATATATTTTTTTTATATTTTCACTTGTAACCCTCATTTTTAGATATTGGCGCATGCAAACCCTAAACTTTGTCAAGTGGTTACTTTTGACCCTAATTTTTGGAATCTATCATATTTGGCCTCTAACTTTGCTATATTGTCATATTAAACCTTTAAATTTATCACTTATCATTTATAACCCCTACGTTTGGCTAATTAATAATTACCCTAAAAGTGAGAATACACTTAATAACTCTATAAATATTAATATGATTTCTATATAAGCAATAAATCCGTTATGACTTAAATGAGCTAATTAGTATTATACGAACCGTAATCCGTATAAATTTGTTGAAGAAGACGTGACGTTATTTCTTCGTGCTCACATTTTCATTTGCTTCCATTTGCCAAGGTACATATATTCTACCCTTTCTCATTAAGGGTTTATTCTCACGACTTCTCTATCCTTGACTTTAATTCCTTACCTTTGATATGATTCCCTTTGCTATGATTCCTTTGATATGATTCCTTTGATACGATTTCATCCGTCATGATATTCGATCTGCTATCCATTCTGTTATGACATTTGTTGTGATATCCGTAGATATTCGTTTGCTATGATATGATTCAGTTCTGTTGATATGATTGGTTTGAATATGATATGATTATGGATATGCTTTGGTATGATTCGTTGTGTTAAGTTGCCCGAGCTAACTAGTCATGGAGGTACCATGACCATGTCATTGATGCACCAATGGCATGACACTATCTGGGGCGGTGTGATTAGTCCCCGGCGTTCCCTTTATGATATGATATGATGTATGTGATCACTTGGCCATTATGAATACGTATGTACAGTCTCAACCGCATATGTATATATGATTTGTTTTGCAGGAGCGTATGGATGCATCATAATGTATTCAGTTCGATTTTGGTAATGGTGCGTATGCAATACACCCCCTCACATTTGGGAGCTAGCTACTCCATTTGGTACTTGAGAGGTCTCCTCTCCTTGTGCACTTATGATTTGACGGATTTGATATGATTTGGCAGATATGGGTTATGATATGTGATTTGTTAGATTTGGCTATTGGAGTATCTCCTTTAGTATTAGGTGCTCGTGGCAACATTCTGATTTTGGTTATTATGTGACTATCTGATATTCTGATTCATTCGTTTACTATTCAGTCATTCAGTTGACTACTTATTCACCTAGTATTCTTATGTGATTTGTTTGATTATCGGACTCATGCTTCAGTTCATTTGGTTATTATACTCAGTCTTCAGTTCATTTGATGTACTATGCTTTCACTCCATTTCGGTTGGCTGCCAAGCTTATATGTCAGATTTCCACTTTATCCGTTTATCGTACTATGTGATTCATCTGTTATCATGCTATTATGTGACTATTTGATTTATCCGTTTGCTATGCTAGTATGTAATTATTTGACTTATTCGTTTACCATGTTATACCTTAGTTCAATTATTTTTGTGGGCTATGATTATCAATTAGTATTCTTATCTGCTATTTGTGACTACCGTGATTGTACCTTTGTTTGGTATTTTTCCGTTGCTTATGATATTGGTTCGGCGTAGTAACCAAAGTTACTTGACAGCCTGACTTGTTGACCTGCAATGCTTACACTTCTGTTCATGCTACCGTTTAATGATGGAAATTGGTTCAACTTATGTTATCTGCTTAGTTGACTTGTTTAGTTGCCATGCTATATTCTGGTTTAGTTACTTCATTTAAGTATGATGTTCATCGGTATTCCTATCCATACATGTGACTGACCTGCTTATACTTATGCTAGTATTTCTGCTTGTCATTAATTGATTATCTGACCTGTGTGATTGCCATGCTCGCATTTTATTCAGTTGCTTCCACCTGCTTATAAAATTCAGCTTAGCTTAAATATATCTGATTATCAGATTTGTTGTTTTGCTATATTTATGATTAGCTGATCCGCTGGTTGGTTTGCTTGTTCATTGTTAGGTTACTTGTTTTGATTATGATACTGTTTATCAACTCATATTTGATAATGTTTCGGTACTTGTATGTTTGGTTATTCATATGTACTTATACATGTTCATCGATGCGCTGCTTTGCTTTGATCTCCTTTGATTTATGTTATTTGGTATCCTGTTAATAGGTGTTTCGGTGTTCCTATCAACTCATTGTGCTCATTTCATACTTTACTTTGTTATCGGCCTATTTGATTGTTTTTTTTGTATCTATATTATGTTTGGCTTTCGTTTTGTTATATCTGTTCACTGGGTTTTTAAGCTCACCAAGATTTTCTTTTCCATGCGCAGTACCAAGTAGGATGCCGGGCTTTGATGGGCCGGTGAAAGAGGAGCATTTGAGTGATCTGACCCTAGTTTCCCTTATCATTTTGGACTTATCTTGAAGAGAAATTGTTATGATATTTCATTTCATTTTTGACGCATTGTATTTTGTATTTTCCTTATATGTCATTCGTTTATATGACTTGGTATTTTATTTTATAAGACTTCCGCTTGCAAAATTTTATTAGTATGTTCTGATATGACTCCATAATGTGACATTCGGACCCTTGTCGGGTTGGGGTGTTACAAATAAAGCCTAAGCAAATACATTTTTAATCATCATACGAGCACACAACAATAGACATAGACTACATACACCTTAGATTAGATAATTAGACGAATAGAGTAATCGGTAGAAATACCAACGCCCCCCCCCCAAATCTAAACCCCGAGATTCGTACCTAGAGAACGATATCAATTCCCGTGGCTTACCCTAATACTACACTACACCGATTAGGTTCACTGCCTAGGGTGTTGAAAAACTTGCTCGATTTAAAAGGAGTTCCTTTGATCCCGACGCCTGCGTAGCGTATCAAGTTTTTAGGGCCAGTTTGAGAATAGAATAGCTAGTTTTTAGTCCACCTCGTTTAGGTTTCTTTGCTTGATTCCTATCAAGTAAATTTTTTTCCCAATTTTTAGCTTCCTCGTAGTCTATCCCCCTTCTTCTTGAACTTTGTTCGTAACCCCATCACTTTTCATCATGGAAGATGATAACCAACCACCATTCATCAACCTACCACCAAATGACCCGCCAAGAGGCCGTATCTTGGTGAATATTCACCAAGCCACCTAGGCTATAGGAACACCATTGAGCTTCCGACCAAGCCCAAACTACTTACCACGATCCGAAACCATCCGGTTGGTGCAAAATGGATGTGCATTCCATGACATCATTCGAAGATCCTTATCAGATCTTAATGATTTCCTTAAAATCGTCAATTCCATCGACCGATGCTATCACTGAGACAAAGGCCTTGCGTCTCTTCCAATTCTCTACTGACCAAGCTAGTAATTGGCTTGATCAATTCTCTCACGGATCCATCTCAACTGATGATCTCACCACTGTTTCCTCAGCTTCCAATATTTCCCACCGAGAGAACTACCAAACTTAGGAATGACATCTGATGTTCCAACAACGTCAAGGCTAAACTCGTACGAGGCGTGGACTCGATTTAAGAACTTGCTCCACAAAGTCCCTCATCACTAAGATCGATCTTGGCTTCAAGTCCAAATATTTTACGATCGTGTCAACTTCTCAATAGAGGACCTTTCCCTCTATGAAAACAAATGTTGGAATGACCCCCGTGAGTTGTCCAAAACTGATAAGGCAGTCTCTTTTCCTCCCATTGACTCAGAACCTTCCAATCGTAGGATGCTCGAACTTAAAGATCAAGTCAAATTCTAATGAGCTCCTACCAGACTCCTAAGTCGAGCCAAATAACTTAGAAAATCCACAACAACCCTCCAAACACCGGAACTTCCACTAATCCTGAGGGAATGGTGTCCAAATTCATGTCATATCTCAAGCTCGATTGACACAACTTGAAGCCGATTTCAAGCAAATCGATAAAGAGAGATGACAACCAAGCTCGAACTCTTAAAATTTTTAATGGACAAAGGATGAAATACAGAAAAAAAATGGCGGAGATGATGGACTTAGTGAAAGAGTACACTAAGACGAAGATTCCTGAGAAGGTGCTAGTGAGGAACGATGAGCACTCCACCCCCACTTTGTCTGTTAATGCCATTTCCATTGCCCATGAGGATGGAGCGTTGAGAAGAAGGAGTTTGAGAGCAGCAAGGATAGTAAGGATAAGAATGAGGCTCGAACTGATGATGAACCCAAATTCATCAAGCATTACCTTAAGCATGAAATCAATAAGAAAACAATCGTTAACCAAGTGAAAAACTTTAGGTGCAATGATGTTCTTAGGAAAGCCCTCTTAGGTGAAATAGAAGAGGAAGAGTATGACACCATGCCTATTGGACCTATGTACGAAGCTTCATTCTGAGAAAGCCAAGAATCAAGAAGCAAGAGATCTCTGGGAACTTTGTAATTCCATGTAACATAGGTAACTTAGAGAACTTAAATGCCTTGCCGACCAGTGGATCCAATGTAAACATAATGCCGCTTTCAGTTTATAATAAGTTGACTAAGGAGGAACCGACTAAGACCAATCTTAGACTTTCCTTAGCAAATCATTCATATGTTTATCCCATAGGAATAGTGGAGGATGTCTTGATTGAGGTTGCCAATATTGTCTATCCGGTGGACATCGCAATTGTAGACATTGAGGAAGATAAACCGCCATTAATCTTGGAACACCTTTTCCTCGACCACGCCAAGGCAACCATCAAATGCAGTGAAGGGATTATGATACTCAAAAGTGGAAAAGGACAAGTTAGGATACCTATTGTTCCGAGATATCCTTTGAAGATTATGGACAGGGTAAAAGATAAGAATTCGCAGATTCCAAAGTAATGTCGTAAGAAGAAAATGGTTGAATGGGAAAAAGGGCTTAGAGAATTCATGGTTCAAGGGTTAAATGCGACATTGTGGAAACGTGATAAAAGTTAGAAATAACTATACTACAATATCACAAACTCAAAAGAACCCTAAGGAATTTTTGAATGGAGAAAAGGTTCTTTTGTATAAATCAAGAATAAAAGCATTATGGGGAAGGAATAAGCCAAGAGGGTTTGGACCTTATACAAGTGAAAGAAACTAATCTAAAAAATAAAACAGTTATCATAATAGACGATGTTGGACGAGAATCCACGGTGAGCATACAACGTCTACAACCTTATGATGAAGGCTTAGGGAAGAAAAAGAAGGACGCAATGAAGTCAGTAGGGCAACGACTTCGAGTCTAGCTACAAGACTCATAAATAAAGAAAAAGCTTCGTGGGAGGCAACCCATGCTTAATTGTTTGCTTGTTTGTGTGTCATATATCTTTTCATTGATTGTTTATTCTCATGGTTGAATTTGTGAAAATGCTTTATTTTGTCTTTAACCTCGTCTTAATACATATAAAGTTTTTACGAAGGGATAGTGTAGGGAGGATTACACACATTTTAAAAAGAACGCGGAACATGAGAATTACAATTTTGAAAAGATATATATATATATATATATATATATATATATATATATATATATATATATATATATAGTATATATATATATATATATATATATATATATATATATATATATATATATATGTGTGTGTGTGTGTGTGTGTGTTTGTTAGACAAATGCTTGTATCAGTCATAATAGATGTTTTGAAGGAATTTTTCCAGATTCTAAAGATATATTTTCCTTAATTTTTCCGAATTTTTCCAGAAAATCACACTGGCCAGCTGGGATAACTGACGGCCAAGGATCACAACCGACGCAAGATCGAGGAGCAGAACAACTTATCTTACTTTTCTCTCGTTTTTCGTATACTTATAAATTTTTGGAATTTTCTAGGTCTTAATTTTCTAGAAAATTCAGAAACATCCATTCCACAAGCATTATATCTTATTTAAGTCTGAAACTACATCTTGTTGTGATTTTTCTTGTTCGGTTTGATGCTAGGTTGTTTGTTTTCTTCAAGTGTGTGTGTTTAATTTATCAAGAAGGAGATGCGTAAGATGAGAAGGAGCTTTTCACGCAAACGTTCTTCTTGAAGAAAAATATAACCACCACTTTACACGGATCCTACCGAGCTAATCAGGGAGTACTAGTTTCTTTCATATTTTATTACCTTCCATTATCATAACTTTGATATTTTCGGGAACATTGGGGACAATGTTCAGTTTAAGTGTAGGGAGGAAAATAAAATGGGAACTTTGAAACTATGCTTATCCTTGATTATTTGCTTTGTCCAATTGTATTTGTATAATAAACCATGAGAAAATGTCGGTTAGGGTAATTTTGGCACAAAATTTAAAATTTTTCATAACATATAGGAGTGGGCCATTAGTCTTAACAAAAGCGCCTCACGGATAGGAAGTTATATGACTAGCACAAAACCCTTTACCACTTAAATTCCACCCAAAATGCGAGGATCGCCCTTAGATTAGTGAAATTAAAGCATTCATCTTAATGCTAGTGTGTGAACCCGGTAGTAATAGATTGTAGAACTTGTTTTGTGATGCATCCCGAGATCGCTAGTAAGACTACACTTGTGTAGTTAGGAATAACTAAATGATAAGAGGCATTAGATAACCCTTGTTGATATTCGTAATATAATTACTTCTTCCACATTGGTTGAGTAATTTCCCCCACACCCTTTGCGTTGTACTCATCTTTAGTACACGATACCCTCTAGTTAACCCCCAGCCTATCCGTTTCGTGGTTCTCGTGATGTTTCAATTTTCCAGAATATCAATGAAGAGCATTGTTTACACCCCACCCCCAAATGTACACCCAAATCGCTTCTTAGCCTACCTTGTATGAACTCACTTTAGTGCATTATTGATTATCATACTAAACCCTTAGTTCAATTATCTAGTTGCTTGCATAAGTTGCTAAGTCGAGTTATATCCTTTGTACACAGTTTTGGGACGATTGGGAATCATGGGAAAGTTAAAGTTTATGAAATGACTGAAGGAACGCTAAATTCAAATTCCCTTTATTTGCATAATAATGTACTCCAAGTGTTTTGATCTTTTCAATTCGGGTCAAATTAGTGTTAGAGTAATAAAAACTCAAGTGTAGGGATGTGCCTATAAATCCCTATCATTTTGATGTTTCCGTAGAGGATGGTAGAGTAAAAGTGTATGAAAAAAAAAAGAAAAAAAAAACATACGGGCTACCATCCTACATCTATCTTTAAATTTATGTTTGTTTGTTTCAGTTATCTAGAGTTTAGAGTGTTAAGTCTTGGCTTAGCAACGCCATTCTTCGTATGCTTGTAACATAAAGATTTTTGACTTGCCACCACTAAATAGCCTATCCCACCAAACCCTTTGTTTCCCTACCGTAAGCCTAACATTACAACCCTTTAAAAGACCTCTTGATAGTCTTTCCTAGGTGCTTACGCTAAAGCGATGGAGGTTTGATCTATTCTCAAGCCTATGGTAATCTATGTACTAGGACCGTTTAATGAGTGTTTATCTTCCATTTCCAACTTGTTATATTTCATATACACCGAGAGATGTGAGTATCCAAACACCCCATGTGAGGTGCTAGTATGTAATTTCCGTGCTTGTTATGACTTTTATGGGGCTTATATGTGTTGTGGATTGTTTTAAACCAAGTAATTCATGACCCCTAACTTACAAATTAATTGGCTAAAAGCACATTTGCATGAGGACAAGCAAATACCAAGTGTAGGAATATTTGATAAGGTTTTTAAATGTACTGAGGGGTCTTAAGCCCTTTATTTGACACTTTGTATCCAAGTATATTTAATATCGCTTTTCACTTTTTAGGTATCTTGAAGGCAAATTGCTGAATGGCACTTATTTGGACTAAAAAGGCGCTGATATACGAAGAAAATGGCCAAAGTCAAGAATCGAGCCACTCGCATCTGCTGAATCAAGGGGACGGCGTCAGTGTTATTTGTGACGCCACGTCACTTCCTTTTGTGATGGCTCAAGAAGCCAAATTGCTTATTTACAAGTGACGTGTCGATTTAAAAGAGTAGGACGCCGCAATCGTGACGGCCAGATTTGATCCAGACGCAGCGTCAGAGATCGGGGACAAGGCCACAAGCATAAGGTGACGCCGTCGCAAGACTAACGAGCCAAGACGAAACCCCAATTCCGGCTAACTCAAGACGCCACAAATCATAAGGTGACGCCGTCATAATGTAATCTTATATACAAATCCTAATTTTCGTTAGGTGTAGTCTTTTGGAGTAAAAAGCTAAAACCAACCAAGGCTGCCTTTGTACAAGATTTTAGGCCCAAACCCTATCTTACACCAAGATAAGTGTTTTACTTCATTAATTCAATTATATCTTCAATTATTTATGTGTATGCTTGCATGTTCTCCATGTCCGGCTAATTTACTTATGTGTTTGCTTAGATCTATGAAACCTAGTTTTAATTATTGTTAGGTTGTCTCTTATCTTAATTGTAATTGGCTTAGGAGTGCGACTAGACTATCGTTGTGTTTAATACTTGATAAATCTTTGATAGTTTATGAATGACTTAGTGGATTTCGTTTATTAAACCCAAAGATAACCTTTAAGTTAGTTTATAAATGACTTTGTGGATTTCGTTTACTACATTTAAGGGTGACTTCAAAGAGTTAGGGAATGCACACCTTACGACCTTAGAAAACACATCGCGATTAAGAATAAGGACATGACAATTCAACCATCAATAGGAGATAACTAGGGAGTAATAAAGCCTAAGCAAATACATTTTTAATCATCATATGAGCACACAACAATAGACATAGACTACATACACCTTAGATTAGATAATTAGACGAATAGAGTAATCGGAAACCCCGAGATTCGTACCTTTCCATTTCCTAAAAAAATATAAAAAGATAAAAAAATATCTTCTCAACCCCAACCTTAGTGTAGTAACTCCTCACTAGCATTCCTATTCCCCTAGAGAACTATATCAATTCCCGTAGCTTACCCTAATACTACACTACAACGAGTAGGTTCACTGCCTAGGGTGTTGAAAAACTTGCTCTAATTTAAAGGAAGTTCCTTTGACCTTTGAACGCGTATGCTAGTTATATCACTCCACTGTTTGGAGATTCTTGTAAAGACGTGCTTCAATTGTATCTAATATTTCCGCTGTACAACTTGATCATATTCTAATTCTAGATACACCCTGAATCTACAACCACAACCGTTGCTGGAGATGCACCTTCAATCGAATCTCTGATAACAAGAGATCAAACTGTTTCAACAACAATGACACGCTTGATGATCAACTAAATAAATGAGTAGAGAATTTTTATCGCCAGATGATTATCACGGATATTTCTAGTATCACACTTGTTCGAAATTGAACATAACACGTTAGCTGCTGTCTTCATTTCATCATCAACATCCGTGGTGTATGTTTTGATTCATCAAAACATCTGGGGAAGAGAGAGTATATGTCATGTGCTTTCTTTTGCCTTCTTTATGTAAAAACTCTTTCCCTTCACGAAGTTTCTACACCGGGGGAAGAAATGAGACGATACGCGGTTCAAACGTCTTAATACGGTGTTATCGCTTTCAACTTTCACCGGGTTATTTTGTGTGAAGTTACCTACATATGATGCTTTAACTATAATATGATACCTCGCACACGATCATTTTATCGGTATTCGCAATATACGCTAAATGATTATTATTCGATATACTGCAACAATCGTAAAGTAGTATTATTTCATCTCTCTCAAGGTTTGCCGGTGAAGTGTCTCAAGACACGCTGAGAAGATCTTGTTGATTTCTCGTGATACACCCCGAACCAATTTTCTCCGCATTATGTACAACTGCGGATTACGTGACAATTCAGATTTGCTTGATGTGGTTTACTGTTCATCTAGAAATTTTGATGCCACTTAAAATCAGAAAAAGTTAGAAGACATGTTAGCTACATCAAATTTTTGAACTCGATGAATAATGATTGTGTCAGCTTGGGGAAGTGATTCAAAAACTTCATCAAAAGGAAGTGTATGGAGAAGCTTTCAAAGACATGCGTGCGGATTGGGAAGATTGTTTAGAATTGCAGTTAATCTCTTACGGTTTCTCGTGATGAATCAGGTTTAAAAGTCTTGATGTCGTGGGAATTTGTTGAGAAACTTGATTGGGTCTATGTTATCAAGCTGAAATGAATTTTAAAAACAAAATAGACGCTTAAAGGCAATCGCGGATTCACAACAAATCTCAATTTTCAAAAGATATGACCGTGGTAATGCTTTTTAGTGCCTCAATTCTAATTAGGAGTTAAAGTTTTAACTGCTTTGCAACACAAAATATTTGTTCAAAATCAAATGTTCTCAACCGCTTTCTTCCCAAAGCAATTAACACGCTTCAAAACTATATTTTAATCAACATGTTTTCAAAAACATCATTCATATGCTATTTTTGAGGGGGAGAAATGTGATTAAAATTGTTGATTAGGAAGTTATGGAATCAAGATAACGTTCTCGAATCTTATATCACCAATGAATTGACGATCTTCTCAATGTCAAGAATCGAAAAGATTTATCTTCCAATTCTTATCTTAGTAGAATGTACCAATTCGGAGACACTCTTGATTGACATGAACTTGATCTGCCTAACTCCTTTTCAAGGAGAGTTTACATCTTCAAGGTAGGTATTAGAGCTAGTTGTCACCTAAAAGCTGATAATGGAACTCTCTTTAACTATATTAACGGAACTGTCTCAAGGGAAATACCATCAAGAGTCATCAATTCAAAAGTAGCGAGCTTTTCCCTCTCTCTCAGGCAGATTTCCACCAAAACTCATAAGCACATGTGGAGAGCTTAGTATTATGAAGAACCAAAAACTCTCAAGGTGTTAGCAAAACATGTTTTTCATCATAAACATCTTGAGAGATTTTTTCAAGAAAAGGTTTTTGTGGCAACATAGATAGTCATGGATAAAAGGTGACTAAGTTTAGAATAAGCCCTATGATCCGCCAGAGCCGGATGGATCTACCCAAGGACACTACAAATAGTTAGTATTTAGAAGTCCTTAGGTATGATTGAAAAAGGAGAAAATGAGAATCGGAGAAAGAAGGATGTTAGGAATTAGAAATTCCCGGTATTAAAGAGTCGGTCACCTCAAGTATATGTAATCGTTAGAAAGCTCGTAGTCATAGTAATATTTAGTTAAGTAGTATTTAGTTAAGTAACACCGTGGAGGACGGACGGGTCTTTACCCACTGTATGCCTGATCCACAGCCCGTTGTGTGGCGATTTATGTAAGACTATAAATACTCTCTACCTCCCAAGGTAGAGAGTTGGAGCTCATAATAATATCTTTCACTTTCTCTCACTAAGTTCCCTAAACCTCTAACTTTCTCTAGAATTCCATCTATATGCTACTTTGTGTTATGGTTTGATGTGTATGTGAAAAGTTATATCTTTCAATTGGTATCAAGAGCCATGGTTAGATCATATCTTGCACATCTTTGGATTTATAGTGGTTTTAGGTGGTTTTTGAGTTTGAAAAAGTTTAGTGGTTTTTGCATCATTTGGTTGATTTCGTGTGTTAAAGTTTGGATTTTGTTAGTACTTTTATGTTTAGAATCATCACAAGTGTTTAGGTTTTCATTTGGTAAGCTTGAATCATCTTGGTTGGGTTGTTTTGGATTGAAAAGTGATGTTTATGTGGTTTTTCTTGCTAGCGACTTAACACACGGAATACTTTCTTGCTAGCGACTTGCTTTACAAATTTGTAGCGAAGTTACGCTTTAGACCTAGCTTAATTTAGATCTAGCGAGTTACAAGACAAGTAGTGGACTCTCCACTACGGTATTACTTGTGGTAGCGAAAGTTGCTCTTTTTAGCTTAATTTGTATCTTTAGCATTGAGTAGCTTAATTGTCGCAAAATTTTGCTAGCTAATTTGAGCCTTAGGAAGTTACTACTTAGCGACTTACATTTGTCTAGCGACTGGGACTCTAGCTAACTTAGTGGTGTAGCTAATTAAGTGTTAGCTTAATTTGGACCTTAGCGAAGTTGCTCTTTAGCTTAATTTGACTGGTAGCTTACTTGTGTCCAAGTTTTGGGTCCTAGCTTAATTGGTCTTAGCTTAATTTGGTTCAAGAATTCTAGCTTACTTGTTGACTTTTTCCACAAAACTTCAAACGGCTATAACTTTTGATCCAGAATCTTTCAGCGCTCACCCATCAAACGACCGAGAACGAGGAGAATGTCATGTCAATGAATCGTGTCAACCTTCGAGGGCTAAATCCGCTCAACATAAGTTATTGAGGTTTTTATGTTTTAGACCTAAAATTTCTGAAAATCGTGCAACAACCAACCCAAATCACAACCAAACAACATCTCGCTATCCCACAAACAATCATAAGTCCTAACACACAATTGTCTATCATTGTATCGATCCATCAGTCATCTTAACACATTCCATTGGTCATTGCTTAACGGTTTGGTCTTGATTTTAGTAAAATCGCTGAAAAGATTCTATTTCTGTTTAAATCATAGACTTGCAAATCCTCGCGGCATTCCACCACATCATGTCTTACTCTACTCTACTCTAACACCCGTTGATTTTAAGTGCTTAAATTGTATGATGTCAGGACAATAATGTTAATGATTGCTACACTCGAACGATTAAAGATGTTTGAATTAACAATGAGGATGTGAAATCTTCATGTTCGAGTACAATGAGAATGAATTGCACCTCGCTACTGTAATGCCATGCAATGGAACAAAAGATTGAGCCCTATCACTACTTCATCTCAAGACCTCATACAAATTAAGTATCCATAGCCGATCGAACATGTAGTGCTCTTTTTCCGCCAGACTTACCTACATTGACAAGAAGTCTTGCTGAACTTAGAACATTTAAAGCTGCAACTTACCAATGAAGAGGTTCAAAAGGATGGTTCCAAAGGTGCTCTTCAAGTAATCTACAAACAATTTCACCATTCATCGCTGGGGAATATTCAAATAGCAGGATACGATCAACATTTGACTGGAATTTCCTTCAAAAACATACTCGAATGGAAATTCGTGAATTCATTGAGACATTTATCCAACTCATGGATAATGTGAAAAAGTACATTGAAGAATCCGCTCAAAAGAATGAAGACGTGAATGAGTGTCAGTTTGAAAGATTGTTGTGATAAGTTGGGTAATGTTTCATGTTGAAGTATCGAGTGTTCTTGAATGCGAATGTGTGACAACAAAAATTGATGAGTCGGATAATACAAAAATGGAATCTTCGTGCTCAAATTCACAAGAGAGAGTGCACTGACATAACAACCCGTAAGTTAATGCAAAGGAACGCTCCATGGAAGCTTCAGATGTACCCAAGATAGAGATGCACCCGTCACAGCCTGTGCATGTCAATGCTGAGGTAAGTTGCATGGAAGTTTCTGCTGTACCTAGTTGTGTATCTTCTACTCAAAATGATGATTATGAACTGCATGAGTACGCTGCATTTGTGCCTGATGATTCCCTTACCACTGAGCTTAACATATATAAGGATCAAGTTGCTATTTATGAACAACGTGCTAAGTTTGAGTTGACCACCCGTGAGCAGGAAATGGACGTCCAAATACGTACAACTATTAGAAAAAGTAGGTTTAGAGAAGAAGTATTAAAACAAGAGTTAAACTCCTTACAAGAAAAGCTTTCTAAAACTGCTAAGCAAAAACATGAACTTCAAGAAAATGTTAAAATGCTTAAGCAAGAATTCAAGGCTAAGGAATCAAAACTTTTGAATGATTTTTCCAATCTAAAAACTTTGAAAAACAAGCTTGAAAATAAGTTGTACGTACAAGGGAATACCATTCAGACTGCTCACATGATCACTAAGCATAGAGTCTTAAGCGATAAGCATAGCATTCCCCTTGTTGAGGAACCAAATCCAGAGGTAATTAAAAAGGCTAGAAATGCTCATAAGGTGCTTTATGATGGTAATGAGATCCTTAAGCCTAGACAGAAACCTAGTTCTTGCTGAGTGCACCGAGGAAGATAAGAAATCAGATGAAGTCACTAGGTAGAAAATGAATAAGAAGCTAGAAGATCCTGAGTGTAAAAAGAACAAGATAACGATGAAACCCCATGATTACACTAAGGAAAATTGGATATCCTTAAACATGTTTAAGCCTCAGACTCTATTGACCCCGAACAAGTGTTCGGAAAAAGGATATGGATTTGCAAAAGCTGAAAATCTTGTTGAAAAGAATCCCCTTGTAGGAAATTCCTAAAGCAACTGTGGTATCCTCCAAATACAACAATGCATTTAGTTCCTAGAACTATTGCCACTAAGAGCAAGACCTTAATCAGTCAATATGTTATTCTTCAACTATTTGTCGATTTTGAGAAAACTTGTAAGAAAAGGATCACACCCATGGATAAAAGGGGAAAGGGGTTTTGAGCAAACAAAAGAATGCTATCTAACCGAGGTCATGCCTTTCTTTAAACAACTAAAAGATCATTTTGAGAGTCTTAAAAAGGGGATAAAATCGGATATTAAAGAAATGGAAAAGGAATTTGATGCAATGGTAGTTGAAGTTAGTGATTATGAGCGTGCACTAAAATATAATGAGATTGAGAGGAAGAACTTGCATACCTTGAATGAGAATCTTATTTCTGAATGTATTACTCAAGATGTGTTTTACATCGCTCAAATTGTTCCATTACTGCTTCTCAATTTCATGAATTATCTGTTGCTTTGAAAGTCTCCCATGATCGTGTCATTGAGCTTGAAAAACCTAATTCTAAATTGCATGAGAAAATTGAACAGGATGATCATGATAATTGGTTAAACAGTTTTTCTAAATTGGAAGTTGAGCATCTTGCTTTGCAATTAAAATATCAACATCTAAAAGAAAATGCTAAAACCTCAAATATCAAGACATCCTTGGATGCTCCTGAATTTGATGCAGCTTTTGAAATTAGCAAACGCGTGATGACCAGATTCGAGCTCATTTAACACGATCGAAGATTGAAAACCCAAGTCTCTCAAACTAAAGGTGAAAAGAACAATGAGACTGGATCCCAAATGCCTCCTCCTTTAGATTCTCAGTACTCTCAAACTTTTCATCTTCAAAACTTAGTCAATGCATTACAAAAGGAAAAAACGAGTTTTCTCGAAGAAAATGAAAAGTTAAACGACACTTTTAAAGAGTTATGTGATTCAATGAAAGTCACCGTGACCAAAACAACTTAAAAAATAACGTCTTTACAAAAGGAAATTGAGAATCTCGAGAAGTCGTGGAAATGGGAAACCGCCACTTGTTTTCAATAAGAATGTTGTCTCAAAATCACCCTTAGATTGCAAATACATCAGTGACAGTTAAATATAATCCTCCTCATCTTAGGAATAATGAACATGCTTTTCATGAATACTGTGCTCACCTTAAGGATAGTCTAGAATGTCTCCGTGAGATTGTCGAAGAGGATTTCATTAACAAACCTCTTGATAGTGAAATTAGGTTTGCTTGCCTCCGGGCCAAACGATCTCAAGAGCTGCTTGAATGTGTAATTGCAACATGTCCAAAACCCTTAGGTGAAAAAGGCAAAACTGTGAAGCCTTGTTCTATGCCTAGTGCCAAACAGGAAATCCGTTCTATGCCTAAAGCCAAGCATGTAACCCTTGATATGCCTTGTTCCATATCTAAATTCAAGCAAGCAACCTGTGATGTGCCTCCTAGAATTTCGAGATCCCAAAGACTTCTAGACGGGAATGCAGAAAGTATTGAAGCCATGTAATGTTCCCATCGTTACTTCTACAGATGTTAAGATTGACACTAAAGTTAGCGGGTCAAAACCTAGAAGCTATGCAAAGAAGGATAGGATTACAAACTAAAAAGTGATCATGATAAGGAAGTGAAAGAACACCAATAGGACAAGAAGTTTGATTTGAACAAAAAGAATCGTGTTAGTTCTAGTATTAGCTCTAAGCTTACTAAAATTAATTCGCGAGGCCTTATGCCGCAAAAAACATGCAAAAATGTTTAATTTCCGTAATCATGATAAATGTGATGTGTTATTTCGAGGTCTAAGATTCATAACCCGTTAAGAAAGTTTGGAGAAACAGATTAAGCAATCCCGAAACCTACAGGAAGGTTTTACCAATGTAGGATTTCGTGGAAGCCAAAGGTCGAATATTCACTAATGGCAAACCTTGCCCCTTAACTAGATCCACTATGCCTAGAGTAGTGCCTGTTAAGGTTTGGAAGCCAGCTGGTAGAATAATCCCATTAAGCACAAAATGTTCCTCGACTAAGTCTAATGCTTCTACTAGTTCAACTCCTAGGGATAATGCCATTGCATCTAGGGTTTCTGTTGATTCAAAGATTGCTTGTGCTAACCAAAAGGAACCCATCGAGACGCGGGGATCCAATGTTTCCAATTCTCTATCTTCGTCTATTGTCCAAAGCAGGTCATTTACAAATCGCCCCTTGGTATTTGGATTTGGGGCGCTCTAAACATATGGGCTCTAAACAATGACGATGTTCACATCAGCTTCCGTACTTCATCATTATGGTGTGCAGATAACACTTCAGAGCCCCGTTCTTCAAAGAAAAGAAAAGTGTATGCTCTTACGTCGCCTTATCTTCACTAAAGAGAAATTCTCCCATGAATGGCCATACTCATCTACATTCTTCATCAACAAGCTTCATGTTTTCCCATGCTCATTCAGTCATCAAGTGGATCTACGTTCATTGGTGTATTCTCTTATTCTCTTGTTAAATCAAAAATGGCAACTTCGGATGCAATTTTTGAGGGGAGAAGAGTGAATATACTACATGATGATGGATGTTTGAATAATGGTTATACGACTTAATTTTTGATGATAATGAGTGTATATTCTTTTGATGAAGAGTGAATATACTAAGGATAACTGGGATTCATTGTTTTGATTTTTGATGACTCTCTTCCAACGCCTAATGCTTCACTTACTATGGATAATTGGGAATCAATATTTGGGATTCATTGTCTTTCAAAGATATGTTTGATGAGTACTTTTAACCTCTGACGAATGTTGATCATCCAACTCAAGCTCATGCTCGTTTCTATTGACTCAAATGGTTCACCATCTAAGAAGTACTTCTTGGAATTCTCAAGAAACCTTATCTCCAGTTATTTCACAAGGCGTTTATAATGACTATCATGATATTGTAAGTTGCATTATTGAATAATGATCTGCTCTTTGGTATTCCTTTGCCAAATCTTTACGGATTATTGTTCCTCTCATTGTGCACGCTCTAAATCAACCACATGAACATTAAGGATAATGACTACCTCATTCGCTCGAAGACATTTGTGGTGAATCTTCCAGATCGGTCTCTACATGTATACCTTTAGGAAGAATGCATTAATGTCGAAAATCATTTGTTCGGTTCATTCAACTGGATCGAATGCGTACATCCGGTTGTATGTTTATTCACGTGTTGTTTGACACAAGTGATTACTTCGAGTTAATCAATTATTAATTATTTGAGATTGAAGTTAAAATTCACAAAGGCGAGCTTAAGATGCAAATGCATGGAATTCTTCTTCAGTTTCAAGTTTGGTATATCGGTTTTCTTTTATCGATGGTCACTTCAAATTGTCTACATATGGGTTGATAAAGATAGTCGAGAGAGTTTCTATCGCAGCTGGTCCTATGGCCTCGGACACTCCAGTTCCAGGGACCAGCACTTCAAGACAGTCCCATTAGTTCATCCCTTGTACCAAATTCTTCTTCAGAAACTCCATATGTACCTCCATCTGAAGATGATTTAAAGAAATTGTTTGATCCCATGTTTGATGAACATTATGAGCCAAGTGCTAATGAACTGACAATTCCTACTTGTAGAGGCTTGCTCATATTCCTGAATGAAGTCAATCCTTCAATCTCAATATCATTAAGTCAAGAAGCGCTCACTAGCGATCACTCTGTCTCATCAACAAATCATCAACTTCGAAATGTACATCATGGAACTATGTCTGGTATCAATGATGAAGTTAATCCCTTTGCTACTCCCGAAGATGCTCCATTTGAAAATATATTTGCTCTGAATCTTCATCGAACCATCTTCTTCGGAGACATCGACTCGCTACTTTAGTCCCTCAACCACCGCCACATGAATACCTCAAAAAATGGACTCACGATCATCCATTAGAAAACATCATTGGAAATCCCTCTCATCCTGTATCCACACGGAAACAACTTGCAACAGATGCCTTATGGTGTTTCTTCAACTCCGTACTATCTAAGATTGAACCAAAAGATGTTAAAACCGCCATGAATGAAGACAGGTGGTTCAATGCCATGCAAGATGAAATTCATGAGTTTGATCGACTTGATGTATGGGAGTTAGTACACTCTCCAGGCGTGCTATGATTATTGCTCTAAAGTGGATCTTCAAAGTAAAACTTGATGAGCATGGTGATGTGTTGAAAACAAGGCCGATTAGTTGCTAAAGGGTATCGTCAAGAGGAGGGTATAGACTTTGAAGAATCGTTTGCTCCAGTTGCTGAATCGAGGCAATCGAATCTTTCTGGCTATGCTTTGCTAGTAAGAACATGGTAGTATATCGGATGGATGTGAAGACGGCATTTACGAATCGGAGATCTTAAAGAAATTGTCTACGTCAGCCAACCTGAAGGATTTGTGAATCAAGAGCATCCTACTCACGCGTTTATCGTCTGAAGAAGGCCCTTTACGGTTTAAAGCAAGCTCCAAGGGCATGGTATGATACAAAAGTTTCTTCTATCAACCGGATTCACAAAGGAGCAGTTGATCCTACCTTATTCACCGGAAGTCGAGGCAAACATTTAATTTACGTTTAAATTTATGTTGATGATATTATTTTTGCCTCGACTGACCCAATGGAATGTGATCGTTTTCAAATGAAATGAGTTCAAAGTTTCAAATGTCAATGATGGGACAAATGTCATTTTTCTTGGGATTACAAATTTCACAAAGTCCCGAGGCATTTTCATAAATCAATCTAAATATGCAACAGAGATTTTAAAGAAATTTGGATTTGATTCAAGTGACCTTGTTGACACCCCCATGATTGATCGAACCAAACTAGATGAGGACCACTCAGGGATCATGATTGACCAAACGAAATATCGTAGTATGATTGGATCCCTGATGTACCTCACAGCCTAGTAGACCAGACATCTTGTTCGCTGTTTGCATGTGTGCTAGATACAAGGATAAGCCTACTAAAAAGCACCTTGAAGCGGTTAAACGGGTCTTTCGGTATCTCCAAGGAACCATCAATATGGGACTATGGTACCGAAGGACACCCCGGTATGTCACTAACGGCCTATCAGGATCCGATCATGCAGGTTGTCAAGATACACGTCAAAGTACATCCGAGGTGCTCAGTTTTTAGGTAATAAGCTTGTGAGCTGGTCTTCAAAGAAGCAAATGAGTACTTCTATTTCCTCTACAGAGGTTGAATACATAGCCATGTCATCTTGTTGTGCTCAAATCTTATGGATGAGATCTCAATTATCGGACTATGGCTTTGAATTCAACAAAATCCCTCTGTACTGTGATAATAAAAGTGCTATTGCTCTCTCATGCAACAACGTTCAACACTCAAGAGCAAAGCATATGGACATTCGACATCATTTCATCAGGGAACAAGTGGAAAAAGGTGTGGTGGAACTATATTTTGTGAGGTCGAATATCGGTTAGCAGACATCTTCACCAAAGCTCTTCCAAGAGAACGTTTTGAGTTTATTCTTCCGCGTCTTGGCTTGAAAAGTCTTCAACCGAAACACTCAAACGCGCCTCTTCAGGAGGAAGACGTGGAGTAAAGGTCTATCTTCATCTATCTCTTGTATATATCTATTCGAAAAACAAAATACAAAATTATAAAACCTTCAAAATCCATAAAAATCTGAAAAATTCGAAAAATTCTTCAAAAATATTGTCAATTTGTCATGCTTTTTCTCGGTTCGTCAATATCTACGGTCTTTGTGCTGTCATTCAAAGAATGACACGGGACTTTAGATGTTGTTCGAATTTATATAAAAAAAAAAAAAAAAAAAAAAATATATATATTTTTGGGAGAAAGAGAAACAATGGTTTATTGTCATTTTCAGGCAATAACCGGTTTTAAAAGAAAGAACAGAGCCATGTTTTACCATGTTTTCAAATTCCATGCTCGGATTCTATAAACATTTATCTGCTGAAAACTAAATGCTTTGAAAAATAACTTGGTCTCTATTTTTGATAATCATCAGGACTTAGTTGTCAAAATCTCCATCTCTCAATCAACAACCTATGTCATTGATTGAGGGGGAGAATGATTTCAATTAAATTAAAAGTTATTTGGCATTAAATTGTTTTCAAAAGATCTACATGCATGTTTTATCAATGGAGTTTAAAGTCTTAAAATCCGATCCTTAGAAGTTAAAACGCTTTCATAATCAAGTCACAATTCTCCTTAAAAGCTTTCAAAATCAATTTAAATCTATAAGAGATCACAAATCTCAAATGATTTGATAATTGTGATCGGGGAGAATGTGTGATTTAAATTGGATTTAAACTGATAATTCGGTAAATGGTTTTATAAGAATGTACATGATGTCCTCCCCACATGTGACAAACGATTTCAAATTTTTCAATGCACATGTTGAGGGGGAGCATCTATCTTAAACCTATAATTTGAAACGTGATCATTTATCTCAATGTGCAGGTTCCCTCTAGTATGTGTAAAACTCTTTTCAAACCTAGAAGCACATATTGAGGGGGAGCAAAATCATGAAAATCTCATCCTTCCCCAAAATGCTTTATCTACTTGATTCGATTTGGGAAGTGATGTTGATATCTTTTAGAAAATGGTAATCAAAGAAGTTAATTCTTTCTCTTGCCTCCGTGCGCAAAACATTTTCAAATACTTGATGCACATGTTGAGGGGGAGTTCTCGTTCTAAAAATATCAAAACAATTCAGGTACAAAATGCTTTGATAATATATCACAAGTATCTGAATTGATTTTCAAATGGTTTTCAATTGGTTCCTGGAGATGAACAATACCATAAAGACCGACCAACTTTACATTATGTATGGTGATATAAGGACGATAAGGTTAGGTATGTGTTCCCATGATCCGCCGTTGAGACCGGAGGGATCTACCCGGGTACTATCCACTAGTTAGTGTAGAGTTCTTAGGTATGATGATAAAAGGAGAAAATGAGATATGGGAAGAGTGCTTGGACTGAGACTCGAGCTAGTACTGGAATAAACCCAACAAGGTTCTAGCTATGAAGTCTCGGTAAGCTCTGAAGGGGTTGAAGAATTAAAAAGAATTGAATGAGAAAAGGGTGAAAACAAATAGCCTCCATTTATTCAACCTTAGGGCGTAGAATACGGGTTCAATTCATATGCTACTGATGGTAACATCGGTATTGAAGACAAGACGTCATGGACCCAAGGACGCACTGCACTTCAACTTCCCAAACCACTCAAGTTCCTCTTAAAAGGACTTGTTTCATTCTCACGGGAACCGACATTATCTATCGACTTTCTCTTAGAGATTGTTGATATTGAAGAAGGAGACCCTCTCCCTAGTCTCCGATATAGGATCCAAATATGCACAAATTGAGTCTAGAGCCACGAGATCATCAATAAATCTCATTAGGACACTTTCAATGAAGACTCTCTGTTTCACACAATGTGGAAAGAGAGATTATATCTTGAGTCCTACGCATTATCCTTGTGGTATTGCCCGAACATCCGAGTGATATGCTAACATACTCACAATGAAGATGGAAAGCCTTCTGGAGCCAACATCTAACAAGCTCATGGTAGGTGGCATGTGAGATCTATTATATAGATCAACCATGTGACAACTGAGCAGAAACAATGGGGTGATTCAATTCTTTTGAATCAATCCGGTTCAGTTATGGATTGACGGATACCTTTGAAAAAAAAAACCGGTCTTTGTGCTTTAAAACTCTTTTCATTAGCAGCCATCGGCGGTTTACTAATTTTCAAATCAAAAAGGTGTTTATGATTGATAATTGATTTTCATTAAAACCTTCGTTATATTGCAAAACAATTTCTATTGAGCAATACACGATTGTTTTTCAAATCTCTTTTCATCAATCGGTGGACGAAAATTCGCGGTTCACTCAATTCGTGTTGTCTTCTTTGAGACGCTTCCGGTTTGAGAACTAGAGCAGCTGCGAAACCCTCAAGGAAATTCTTGGAATTATACCTGATCACAGGCAAGGTACTTGTATCGATCAAGCGGGAACCGTGGCGTGTACTCAATTCATCGAAAGTGTTCAAAGACACTTTCGTGCGCTTTATTGCTAACCGCTTATGCAGGTACACCCGACGTTTTTGGTGACGGAATGAAGCGGTCAAATCCATAGCCGCATGCTCACCTAACACATTCATCTCAAAAGAAATCATGATTAGTGCATCAATGACTCGATATTTTCATCCGCTGCTACGCTGCAATGCCAATATCATGAATCAACTAAAGCTTCCGCTACTCGATGAGAAGATATCATGATCCAGTAATGTTAGCATGTCGATTCGAATGTCACAACATCACATAATACCAACACCACAATGGATGTATCAGAGATTTTCTATTAGCGATGATCTCAAATGCTGGCTCAACATTATTATCACGCGTGGATCGATAAAAGACCTCCACTTGGATTAACCAAACATGCAATGAGTGGAATCAATGACTACGAAGCCGAGCAAAGTACTACATCTAGAATGCAAGATCAATTGTTAATGTAATATCTGATTGTATTCAATGTCATTTTAGTATATGTTTGAGGTGACCTCCCTTAGGGAGATTGTTAGGAATTAGAAATTCCGGTATTAAAGAGTCGGTCACCTCAAGTATATGTAATCGTTAGAAAGCTTGTAGTCATAGTAATATTTAGTTAAGTAGTATTTAGTTAAGTAACACCGGAGGACTCGGACGGTCTTTACCCACTGTATGCCCGATCCACAGTACCCGTTGTGTGTTATTTAAGTAAGACTATAAATACTCTTTACCTCCCAAGGTAGAGAGTTGGAGCTCATAATAATATCTTTCACTTTCTCTCACTAAGTTCCCTAAACCTCTAACTTTCTCTCTCTAGAATTCCATCTATATGCTACTTTGTGTTATGGTTTGATGTGTATGTGAAAAGTTATATCTTTCAAAGGAGTTGAAGAATTAAAAAGAAAAGTTAAAGAAAAGGGTGAAAAGAAATAGCCCTCCAAATTATTCAACTTAGAGACAAGGGTTCAATTCATATGCTACTGGTTGTCACAAGATGACATCGGTATTGAAGACAAAGTATTCATGGACCCAAAGATGATGACAATGCACTAAACCTTCTAAGCCACTCAAGTTCTCTCCAAAGAGCTTGTTTCATTCTCACAGGGAACCCTACGCAATCTATCGACTCTCTCATAGAGATTGTTGGTATTGAAGGAGATCTCTCTCCCTAGTCTCGCTTAAGAAAATCAAAAGCGCACTAATCGAGTCTAGAGCCATGAGATTCATCAAAAGATCTCTTAGGAACACCTAATATCTAATCACTTGATTGTTCAAACAATAAGGACACAAGTGACATATTCGAGAGTCCCACGAGATCTTAGCACTGCGAACATTTATGAGGTTCACAATTGTGATCCTCTCTCTGATTGAATGGAAACTCCTGCAGGGTCAACATCAAACAAAATTGCGGGAGGTCACTTCCGTAACTCCTTGTAGGTTACGCCAGTGTGTCTCAAACGGTCTCATCGTGGGGTGATGCTTTGGTGTACCTCAAATGACTCATCACGAACTAGGTATACGGTACATCAGCGTTATCTCACTTGTGGGACTCCGATTCAGAAACGACCTTTGTAAGAATTAGAGTTGTGTTTTCACACTATGCTGTTAACACTCTCGAAGTTCAAACTTGTAAGCGCTGGATTATTTCTAACCTATGTTTTATGTTCTCTTCTTATGGATTCTCGCGGGTTGAAAAGATCGTGCATACTCTTCACATGCTCATACCAACATCAACACTAATTGAAGTTCTCTCAAAAGGCAAAACAAAGTCAGAATGATTCTTCGTTAAAGCCAAAGAATCTGCAAAGTTAAAAGATTTGAGAGCTACACAAAATTGGAGATTCAAAGTTAAAGAAGTATGAGTATGGTGGAGAAAGACAGAGAGACACCTTTACTTGTGATACTGATAAAAGGCAGAATTCACAACTGATCACAACAACAAGCACAAAGAACAAAGAACAAAGATTAAAAGACGTCTCAAGCTATAAACACAAAAGAAGTTCAAGACGTCGAACGACCTAAGCAAGACAACAAATGATGACCAACCCTTAGGGGGAGATAGTTAGGAACATGTCTTATTATAAAGTGTAGGTCATTTCATTTGTAATAGGTCATTAACAATTATGGTTTATAAATGTTTGTATTTAGATTTACGTACTCATGTAGTAAACCCGAGCGTGTGATAAGAGGTTCTTCGAGAACCAAGGGGAAACACCCCTACTTATGTAAACACTATAAATACCCCCTCCCTTGAAGGGAGAGGGTGTTGGTTCTAATTGCAATTATCATTTTCATTAATACTTCATTAGTTCCTTCCACTTTCTCTCTCTAAAACTATCTCTCTCTAGAAATACATATTGATGTGAAAGAATGGTGACCTAACAATAGACAATTTGGTGCTTATTCAGGTCATGAGTAGCGCAGTGCGAAAGCAGCTCATTGTATCTCTCCCATGCTTGATACAATGTTTCTTCTCTCTCTTGAACGAACTAATGGATTTTATCGTGAAGTTTAGCAATCTTTGAAGGAGGGAAAAACTGTTGTAAAAACTCCCTTCTTAATTGATCCCACGTTCCCTTGCACTCGGCAGGGAGTCTATTAAACCACCTTTTAGCAGTCCCTATAAGATTCATAGGAAATTTTTTTGCTGTAACAGAATAACTAGGGATATTTCGGACGCTAAAAAGGGAAGACAAGTAAAGAACTTCTTCCACATGACTTTGCACATCTTCATTCTCATCCCCTGAAAACTGTAGCTCGCGTAATTCCCTAATAAATTGGTCCGAAATGGAGAATTCTCCCATTTCGGAGTCCTGCGTGAAAGCTCTTTAATAGTCAACATTGGTTTGCTCCATACACTGTTCTATAGTTATTCCTTCGATACCTACTTCCTCAATTACTTTGGGTTCTGCATCAGATTGGTCAGATTCATAAAATGAGAAAATATTATGTATGGGAATTGGTGAGTAAGCTTTTTTCGTCTGAAACTGCTTTTTCGGATTGTTGAATAGAGTAGCCAAAAATGGCTTGGAGCTTCTGGTCTTGAATCCTGACATTACAAAATAGAAAGAAAATTAAAAATAGACTTAATAAAAACCCTAATATAACTCCCCGAAAACGGCGCCAAAAACTTGATGCAGGTTTTACTGACCAGGTTTTAATGTTTATAAGTGTCTCGTTTACCTATGGTCCACCTTATGCACTAAAAGGCAGTGTACCCGGTCGTGTGTAGTGTAGTAATCGGTAAAACCGAGGTCATCCCAAGAGCTATGTGAGCGGATTCTAATTAATTCAATGTGTCAATGGTTTTAATGGTTTTTAGGTTTGAAATGATTAATTAACTAATAAAACAAGAAATGCAAGAAAGCAAATAAAGATAGAGGTTGTGATCAATAAGGGAAAATGTGCTAACCTAGTTATTCATCCTATCATTTTATGTTCACGTCTAATTACTTCTAATTGATTCAAGTGAGGGTTTAGGTCGCTAGGACAACATTTGGTCAGTTCGTCCTAACCTATCAGCAAAGGTTTCCACCGGAGATCAAGCTACTACCCTTGAAAGTCCAGTTGTTTTTAGTCCCCTAAGCCAAGTCATTAAGTATCGCTACATGCAAGATTTCTAACAATGAGTGCAAGGCGCTAGCATCTTAGACACTCATCCCTAACTTCTAAGTTCATCCAAAGCGACAGGTGATCATTTGGTCGTTAGCCAAGCGAAGAAGGGTTTTCAGTTGGTCAATTCTTACCCTTCCCACTCAGTCTACCTACTTAGGGTCAGTTGGTCAATTCTCCTAAACAACTAGATACTACCGACATTCAAAACTACCGAAACAAGGGTGGCTGATAAGGATTTAAAACGTACACTTTTAATGGGTCATTTAAGCCCTTAATCGACCACTTTATATCCGTTACTGCTTAAATTCATTCTTTTTCACTTTTTAGGTCTCTTGGAAGCAAAATGCTGGAATGATGCATATTTCGATGAAAAGGAGTGAAAACATGAAAAATTGGCAAAGTCAAGATCGAAGCTACTCAAGCTGCTAAAATTGAACCTAACGGCATCGCAATCAAAGGCCGACACCGTCCATCTATACATATTTGATAAAAACATGCACCAGACAGCTCAGTTGAATTTTTACTCATAACACCTGACGGCGTCAGGCTTTGAAGAAGAAGGGCGTCACTCAGACTTTTCATCTAAGACGTCACAGATCCAGAACCAAGACGACGTTCCATCTAAAGCCCGACGGCGTCACAACTCCAAGGTGACGTTGTCCCATCGATAACTTGGCCAAGACGAAAACCTTAATGATGGCAATCTGACGGCGTCCCGCCTATAAGGCGACGCCATCGCAAGTGTAAATCTATATATATATAATTCATTTTTTCTACATTTAGAGAGTTAGATTTTTGGAGTAAAAACCTTAAACGTTTGTAGTCCGACCTGGACAGTATCTTAGGGTCCCAGACCCTATTTTACACATCTTTCTAAATTTCTTGTGTGTTTGCTTAGATCTATGAAACCTAGTTATTAATTATTGTTAGGTTGTCTCTTATGTTAATTGTAATTGGCTTAGGAGTGCAACTAGGCTATCGTTGTGTTTAAATGCTTGAGTAATCTTTGTGACACTTGGTTTATGAATCACTTAGTTGATTTCGTAGTCTAAACATCCAAAGATAATGAATGACTTAGTGGATTTTGTATGCAATAACCTAAAGGTAACCTCAAAGAGTAAGGGCATAGGCACACCCTACGACCTTAGAAACACAACGCGTTAAGAATAAGGACGTGACAATTCAACCAACAATAAAAGATAACTATGGAGTAATAGTATCTATGTAAACACATTTTTAATCATCATACGACCACACATCAAATATACATAGCTACCCGTAGTAATAGATAATTATAGTAGAGTAATCGGTAGAGAATACCACCCCCAAACCAATTGCCCCGATATTTTACCCTTAGCTTTCTAAAAAACATATTAAAGATAAAAAAGAATCATCCTCAACCCCACCTTAGCATAATACACTTCTTGCTAGCATTCCTATTCCCCTAGAGAACAATATCAATACCCGAGGCTTACCCAATACTACACTACAATGATTAGGTTCACTGCCTAGGGTGTTGAAAAACTTGCTAGATGAAAAGGAAGTTCATTTGACCCCGAACGCACTTCGTATGCGCATCAGTGGCTACCAACAAACTATGCATGCATACACTAGAAACAATTATACTGAAGCAAGGTAAGCATAAACACAACAATTAAGGAATCATAACTAGGCTAGCACCAAAGGTGCTTAGCCGATCATATTAAGTGAAACAATCAATTAAATGTTTAACATATTGAAATACATGAATCGAAAGTAAAAATAAAGATAATCGCTAATGCTTATCGTTAGGGAGTGATTTCTCCCTTGGAGATGGCTCCATATGCTCTTCGAGATCTGCCTCTGGTCCCCTATTCACGTTCTCTGCTTCTTGGTATGGAGTGAATGATGTGAAATGCATAATTTAGGTCTGGTATTTATAGGAGAGATCTAGTAATGGCGTAACTTAAGTTGAGAGTTACGCCGTAACCTAAATATTTCCATAATAAAGCTCTCGTAATAGCTGGTTACGGTGTCACACAAGGGATGAGTTACACTGTATCTTCAATACAGGTTACAATGTCATGATTACTTTGTAATCGTTGGAAGGGGTTACGGCGTATCTTGTAGCGGCGTGGAACTTCTTTTGACCTAACGGGTTACGGTGTAATCTTTAGTAGGAGTTACGCCATAATCTTCTGCTGAGTTGGCCTTCTGAGTCACGCATTAGCTACGGCATAAAGTGAGAGAGGAGTTACGCCGTAGCTCCATCACAGTGGGCATACTATCATTAATTCTTTATAAAATCTCCAAATCCGCGTCTCTTTAGCACCAATGCTCGTAATTTACCTAAAAGTGAAATATAAAGAAAACAAGCGTAAATCCATATAAATAATGTAAAATACGAGCATTATTGGGGGAAATTGACACTTTATATTCATGACTATTTGATGTTATCAGTGAGGATTGACAAGTATTTGGATTCTTTTATGGTCGTGACCTTCGGTCTCTAGTTTGATGGAAGTGCCCTTAGAAATCTCCTAACATGATTACGACTAGAAAAAGACTCATCAAGTGCTTATAATGAATTAATATTAGTATTAAAGCGAGCAAAAGAATTATCAATACTATCCTCATCCAATAGTGAAAATTGTTCATATTGTTGAACAAATAAATCAATTTTATTGTTTTTAACTTGTTGATTTCCTTGGTGTGTTACAACCAAAGAATTCCAAATTTCCTTAGCGGTTTTATGCATAAAAATTATTTCAAATTCCTCTTTAGGTAAGGCATTGTATAAAACCATTTTTGCCTCATTATTTGTTGGAGCATACATATTATGTTGTTTGATGATTCGGGTGGTCTAGGATGGTGAAAGATAAAGTAAGCCATGTTTAGAGATAGAAAGAGTAGAGAGAGTGTTCTAGTGAGAGAGAATTAAAACAAAAAAATGAAAGGTTAGATTAAAAACACCACCCCTTCCAAGGATGGAAGGGGTATTTATAGTTACAGCCTAAATGTCCTCCTGTCAGACTGTGGATCAGGTATCTGAGTGGGTAAAGACCCGTCCTTCCTCACAGTGTTACTCAAAACTAATAACTAAGCTAATAATCAAGTAAATAACGATATGTCTACGAGCTAACATATGCTAGACAGTAGTTGGGGTGACCGACACTTCACTATGGAATTTCCAATTCCTAACAATCTCCCCCTAAGGGAGGTCACCCCATGATTTACATTTTGAATCCTAGCATTCTATTTAGTCTTCTGTTCTGAGCTCGTAGACTTCCATTCTTCACTTCCGCAATCTTTGTACTTTCAGTGGAGGTCTTTGAACTGATCCACATCTTGATGATCTTTGAACTTTCTTTGACATCATCAGCCACAGTAAATCTCTGGATTAGGGATGGGGCGGGGCATGCTTATCGGGTTTTGGGGCAGGTTTTGGGGCTTTAACGGGGATTCTTATCGGGTTTGGATCAGGGACGGGGCACACTATTCCCGCCCCACTCCGAAACATATACATATATCTATATACCTTAAATATTGTGCTAGTATTTATGTACTAAATATAATTCTCTAATTTTTGTTAATTTTTATCTTTGTAATATTTCAAAGTGTGATCATAAAATCTTGTTTTGTGTCATAATATTCTAAAAAATTTGTGATTTGTTCCAATGCCTAATATATTATTAATGGGTTCTCAATTTTTTAAGTTATTCCGCAAAATCATATTGTTAATAGCGTAAAAATAAGAATAACCGGGGAAAGGCATGAGTATTATGGAGAATCGCGCTCAAAAAAGAAAACCCAATAAGACCCCAATGGGTAATGGGGCGGGTTTGGGGGAGTATCTCGCCCCAATGGGGCGCCCCGATAAGATCCCCAATGGGGATTGGGGCGGGTTTGGGGATGATTTTTGTAATCGGGTTTGGGGATGGGGATGGCCGCCCCGCCCCAAACCCGCCCCATTGCCATTCCTACTCTGGATCACCCTTTGTTGTGTTTCCTTCATGTGATGTTGTGACTTTTGGACCGACATGCTCACATTTTATGGATCATGACATCTTTTCATCAGAGTAGCGGAAGCATCTTTGTTGTATGTCTTTGATGGTCATGATTTTCTTCAATTAAGTGTAAATGTTGTGAGCATGCGGTTGTGAATTGACTTCTCAATATCGATCAGCCGCAACCGTCAAAATGTTCCTGCAAACAACAGTTAGCAATAAAACATACAAAAGTGTCTTTGTTCACTTTTGTTGAATACAGTTGCAAGAACCACGGTTTCCCGTTGATCAGTATAAATAATGCACTGCGTGATCATAGAATTCTCGAAGAATCTCCTTGACAGGGTTTCGCAGCTTGATCTAGCCGTTCTCAAACCGGAGAGTCCCAAAGTAGACAATACGGAGTGAGTGAAACAGCGAATTTAGATTCACTGATTGATGAAAAATTGATTCGAAAACAATCGCGTATTTGCTTAAGAGAAAGAGTTTTGCAATACGATGAAGGCTTTATGAGAAAGATCAATTTTCAATAAGAAATACTTTTTATATTTGAAAATGAATACAAATTCGATGTGCTAGAGAAAAGAAGATTTGCACATCGAACGGTTTTTCCAAAAGTATTCGTCAATTCATTTCTTGGACCAAGGTTGATTCAAGAGTGAATCGCCCCATCGTTTCTATCCAGTTGTCACAAGTTTGATCATTAGAAAAGATCTCACATGTCACCTACCAAGAGCTTGTTTGATGTTGGCTCTAGAAGGATTTCCATGTTCATCATGAATATTTTGCATATCACTCAGATTTTCTGGCAATACCACAAGGATAATGCGTAGGACTCTCAATATATATACTTACTTTCCACATTGTGTGAAATAGGAAGTCTTCATTAATTTTTTGTTCTAATGAGATATTGTGGATGATCTCTCGGCTCTAGACTCAATTGTGCACTTTGGTTTCCTATGTCGGAGACTAGGGAGAGGGTCTCCTGCTTCAATATCAACAATCTCTAAGAAAAAGTCGATAGGTTATGTAGGTTCCCCATGAGAATGAAACAAGTACTTCTAAGAGGAACTTGAGTAGCTTGGAAAGTTTAGTGCATTGCCTCACTGGGTCCATGACGTATTGTCTTCAATACCAGTGTTACCTTAGTAACCACCAGTAGCATATGAAATGAACCCGGTTTTTGCCCTAAGGTTGAATTATTTGGAGGGCTATTTCTTTTCACCCTTTTCATATTACATTTCTTTTTCATTCTTCAACCCCTTCAGTGCTTACCGAGACTTCATTACTAGAACCTTTTTGGGTTTATTCCAGTTCTAGCTCTATCTCAGTCGGCACTCTTCCCTTATTCTCAGTTTTCTCCTTTTTTTCATCATACCTAAGGACTTCTACCTTAACTAGTGTATTGTCCCTGGGTAGATCAATCCGGTTCTGGCAGGATCGTGGGAACTAATACCTAACTTTACCATCCTTATAACTCCATGCATAAAATATAATTGTCTATCTTTTGGTAAAGTTCTTTCCTTCTTGAAACCAATTGAAAAATCATCTGAAAAATTAATCAAGGTACTTGTGATATAATATCAAAACATTTTGTACCTTAATTGTTTTTTATCATTTATAAAGGCTCCCCCTCAACATGTGCATATGATATTGAAATTGTTTAGCACATGGAAGAAAGAGGACTTTAAAATATTTTCTTGATTACAATTTCCATGGAAAAAGCCTTATGATTTTCTTGGTAAATTCTCCCCCTCAAAATGTGCATTGGTTGTTTGAAATAATTTAGCACATAGAGGAAAGAGTTCTTTAGAAGTACATCCATGATCAAAATAGCCATTAAGAAACCATTAGAAAATCAATCAAGGTACTTTATGTTGAAACATATAAATAGTTGTACCTTGAAAGTTTATTTTCTTTAGAAATTCTCCCCCTCAATATGTGCTTCGAGATTCGAAAGCGTTTAGCACATATGAGAGAGCAGCCTGCACAATTGAATCAAAACGATCATCTTTTATCAGAGTTCATATTAAATCACCAATTCTCCCACGATCAAAAATATAAAACCCTTTGAGATTTTGGATCTCAAGTGATTTAATTAGGTTTAGAAAACATGGGAGAAAATGTGGCCAGGTTTAAATACTCATCTTGTTTTTAGATAAATGCTCCTCCTCAATCATGTGCATCATATATTGAAATCGTTTCGCATATGGAGGCAGGAGTGCCTTTAAAGAACTAAAACCGATTCCATTCAAACAGATAAGAGATTTAAATCACGATCTCTCCCCCGATCAAAAATATCAAACCAATTGAGATTTGTGATCCCAATTGATTTAAATCATTTAGAAATATTTGGGGAAAGACGTGGCTTGATTTATTTTTTATTTTTTGATGAGGACCAATTTTAGACATTAAAGATTGTTAGTGTTAGGTATGATAATTTTATGAGAACTTTAGGTAAAAGAAAAAGTTTCACAATCAAACATGAACAAAAAAAATTTCATTTTGAAAGATCTTTGAGTTTTAAAGAAAATCATACCACGACATAACATTAAATCTTTAGATCACCACTTTATAACATGCAAACGGACTTGATAGATGAAATATCGTTTGAAAATATTTAATTTGAAGTCACTCTCCCCCTCAATCCATGACAGTAATCGTTGATTGAGTGACTTTAGTCTAAAATGAAGTCCGGTTGATTTCCAAAATTTGAGTTCAATTTATTTTCAAAACAATAATTTTTCCATTTTTTAAAACAATATTTTCAAAATTGTTTTAAGAAAAAATGGTATCATCAACTACTTTTTCCTGCACAAAGATACGTTAGGTGGTTAAGTCATCACAAGATGCTTCTATTGTTACTGAGAGGATGAAAGAAAACCGTTTGCTGATGCAGTAAGACCTCTGACGTTGCATCTGTCATGCCAACTCTTTATAGAGATCCAATTTAGCTCCGTTGAATCTAGAATATTTGCCCTTTCCTTTAGACATCGAATAATCTTCTTTTGTGGGATCCGGATCGAGAACATTCTTATATGCCATGATATCTGCATACGTTAGTAGACATACATACAGATATATGGTGGTCGACATCACCCAAACATCAATCAACTAATAAAAGTAAATCCAACATATCAATCAGATCATATAAGGCATGGGAATAATGTGTTTATCAAACTCTACTCATTTAATCCTAATAATCATATTCTAGATTCCTATTCCTTCAACATAGGAAAATATATTATTCTGTTAGCATATAGGATAACTAGTTAAGCCTGTTAGATGATATAAATTTGAAAACATTCTCCCCCTCAATCAATGACTCATTTTATGAAAAGATTAAAACGCTGAAGTCAATGATTGAGTTTTGAAAATTTATGAAAAATCAAAGTCTGATTGATTTTCAAGCAACTAATTTACCACCATTTTTAAAGCAACAAATATTTTTTTTGAAGAATTTTAGAAAGAAAAACATTTGTGTAGGAACAAGAGTCTTTTCGACGACATGCTTTCCTCAATTTTGTTTTAGGATAAGTGCACGAATTTATGAAAATTGATTTAGTGCAGCATTTTCCTTTCTTTAAAAGCGGGTTGCAGTCTGAAATAACTGCAAGCCATGATTTTAAGTGCGGGTTATAGTCTGAAATAACTGCAAGCCATAGTTTTAGACATGTTTTGAAAAAATATTTTCACCTCCTGCTCGAACTTCATCTATGGTCCCGTGCCATTATTGAAAGACATTTCTAAGACCGTAGATGTTATCGATACCAGAAGACATGTCTTAGAAAAACAATATTTTTGGTATTTTCAATTTTATATGGATTTTTGAAGGTTTTATATTTTTCTATTTTCTTTTTGTTGGTTTTATATTTTTGTATTTTGGTTTTTGAAAAATATTTACAGATAGAGTAGATGATATAGTATAAGAAGGATGATGATACGAGTACCCAGATAAGAATATCGAATAGCCACGTTGAAGAAGATAGAGTTCATCATCTCTTAAACTTCCACCACCCCCAAAGCAAGACTTTGGCAGCTTCCCCCCAAACCAAAAATCTTCTTCTTGAGTAGATTCTAAGCTCTCTTTCAAGCTTGCCTTAGCCAGGCGCACAGAGGAGCACACCATATCATCGAGTTTACTGCTCCTTTTAAGAAAGATCATCGATTCTCCGTCCGGGGTTATATCATCAGGTAGAACAGCGATGTATCATCCCACGTTTGAATAAGTCTTCTCAAAATTCTTTTCCACTGAATTCTGAAGCGATGCATATCAAAAGGTGTCAAGAGACCACTTCCCCCAAGTAGTTGAACTTATGCAGCCAGTCTATTTGATTAAGGCTCAAGAACCCGAATCACACATATACCCGAAGAGAGAATAGCCGATAGCACCAAAGTAGCAGATTAAATCACTGATCATCTCTGCGGATATCAACTCCGGAGTAAATCATTAAGTCCTATCATGTGAATATGTTGAACATCCCTGAAGTACACTTCTCTCCCCGGATGATAGTGTATGAAGCTTCAAGAACCCGAAGTACGCGAATGCCCAAAGAGAGAATAACCGATAACATTGAAGTAGCAGGCTGAATCACTGATTATCTCTGCGGATGTAAAATCCAGAATAAGTGATTATCACTGAATCACCGATTAAGCTCTCAAGTGAAACAACTGAGCATCCCCAATGTACACAATATCTCTCCCCTGATGATTGCGATATCATCGAAATCATCACACACTTGTGTACCTCTTTTATCACTAGAAACTAACTCTTTCATCTCTTCCCCCACATAGTTGGAATAAGAATACTAAACGCCATTAGTCAAACCTTGAGTTTCTCTGCGGTAATGAGATTTGTCTTCCCGGGATATCTTCAATCACTTAGAAGTATTAAGTTCATCAAGTTTACTTGCGTTTAGATGCGTGTCTCCTTCCCCTTGCTGGTTTTGATACTTCAGAATAAGCAACACATTATTAGCCCAGATACTTGAAATATTTTGAGAAGACCACATGAAATCTTGTGAGAATCAACTTACTGAGGAATATTGTGAGCAAATCTAATTAGGGATTAAATATGGCTTTTCACTCTCCCTCAATTAGTGCTCTCCCCTAAACCGACAATCTTTTGATAAATGCCCAAATTAAGAAGAAGTCTTTTGATAATCAAATGCAACTCGTCTTTAGTCTGCTAACACGCAGCAGAAAGTGTAGAATAATGTAACACCCCCAATTTCGTGATACGCAGCGGAATTCTAACTGGGTGTTACTTCATGGCACAACAGTCATAACAATAGAAAACGAACTCTAATAGAATCGTTTTAAAAGATTTATCATTCAATTTATATAAATATCAGAGTTTACAAAAATGAGGTCCCAGTTGGTTCCATTGTTTACAAAATACATTAAATGAGTTTTCGAATGATAATAAAATTTATAGCCTTCTTGAGTATCCGTGCTTCTCCGTACCAGCCTCGTACAATATGGACCTGAAATACATGCTTAAAACTGTCAACACAAAGGTTGAGTGAATTCATAGAGTTTGTTTGATGGTTGAACACATTATGTTTGTAGTGTGAGTTATAAATTCACACCAATGGTTTGAAAACCAAAACAGTTATTATTAGACTAAGCATCATGCAATCAAGGCGTTAACGTGTTCCAAAATTAATTGGAGAAAATGTCGGTACGTGCCCTAATAGGTAAAATTGCCGTTTTTACCAATGTTACTCAAATATAGTGCGTTTGTTTGCCTCTAACGGGCCAACACAAACGGGATTCGTCAATCCCAATAGATCTATTCACAATATTCGCGCCCACTCTCACATAGTGATTAATGATTCATGATTTAGGGACTTATGTTTGGCAAATGCGGTAACTTAGTGCTAATAAAACAATCAGATTAGCATACAGTTTGAAAGCAATGTGTTCGGTTTAAAATAAAGCATGTATCTCCCCCAAGGGTTTATAAAGCAATTAAGTAATAGAAAGTGGGGCTATGAACTCACCTCAGAGTAAATGATATCAAATGTATACTGAGAATGATGGATATGCCGTGAGAACTTCTACGAGCAACCTAAAATAAAATGTTGCGACTTAGGTTTGGAATAATGTTTAGGAAAACATAAACCATCCTATATATATATATATATATATATATATATATATATATATATATATATATATATATATATATATATATATATATATATATATACTAGCTTTCAAAGCCCGCCCGATGGGCGGGCATGACTTATAAATATCGTTGGAATTTTTTTGTTTACTGAAAGAAGGGTAGTAAAATTAAGTTTTAAAACATATGTATTAAGAACGAAAAGAAACAAACGGCTATTGAATATGAGGGGAAAAAAGGTTTCAAAGTGGTACGCAAGAACAAAGTATCAAAGCATAGCCCATCGAATGGGTGAGCAAGCCTTATGAATATCGTTAAAAAACTCAAGTTAACGAAACCCGAGGTGCGTACTCACAACCAAGCGTGCCAATGGTTAGTCCTCCAAGAACAAAGACACAAACGAAGGCACTCCCATTGCTCGGTCTTTCATCGTCACTGGAAATTATTATAACAATAATTATGATAGATTGTGATATTATAGAGAGCGAAATAATCATACACACTCGAAGAATCTTCATATGTTGATCATTCATCTGATAATGTTCTCCCTAAAAAATCTGCAGTTCCAATTTGAGTACCAACCCATCTTCAATTAGTTGCAGTTTTAAGTGTCCGATATTTTCACACCAACATATATTTTAATAATGTGCAAAGAATATTACCGAAGCGTGGAAACTAATTTGTCATTAACCGTAACAAACCTTTGCGTATTCCTTTTTTTAGCACTTATTTAAATACCAAACAATTAGTAAAGAAAATATTTCTACTCTCTCGGGTACCTCTCAAGTCGTATGTGCTTTTCCATTC
The DNA here is from genome assembly GCA_910596185.1 of Chrysanthemum makinoi. Lineage (NCBI taxonomy): Eukaryota > Viridiplantae > Streptophyta > Magnoliopsida > Asterales > Asteraceae > Chrysanthemum > Chrysanthemum makinoi. The sequence continues at coordinate 12,490,383 of OU343219.1, forward strand.
TTGCTGAGTAAACTATAAAAGAAAATAAGAAAAGATGTAAGTTGTGGTTAAATCAACGTAGCAAGTATAGCATAGAAAGAGAAACATTGTGGGAAAACTTATATAACAACTTATTAACTGTAATAGGTTGAAACGGACCTTAGTGAAGGTCAATACATGTTGAAACGAACCATGGTAAGGGTCAATACAGGTAGTCCCCATACTATATAAAACAGACCCACAAAAGAAAAAGTTACATTAAACCTCACTTGATGAATATTTTGGTCCTCGAGTTATTGATGCAGAGTACTACACTACTTTATTGATCTTAATTATGTCCCAAAAATAATTGTTCTGGCTGACTCAGAAATAAATGCACATCGATATATAAGCAGCAGAAAAACAGAAATAATCAATCAAAAAAAGAAACGTCGCATAAATCCAGGTAGATAATTAGAGATCACATAATATATCTCTAAATCAATGGAAAAATCAACCAACCAGTTATGATATGGGCTTCTTAAATGCTCAATGTAAGTTTAATGATCATGTCAATCGCAAATCATATAAGTAGTTCACTATAGACTCTAAAATTACATCAAGTCTACATTTTACCATTGATTCAATTTTCTTATAATATAAGATCAGTAAGCAAAACTAAAGATAACAAATTCTTAATTCATTCCGATAAAGTAATGTAATAAATGGATTTAAATTTGGTTTGAGAAGTGCAAAAGTGTCAATATTATTGAGAAGATGCCAATGAGACTAAAAAGAGCAAGTTAACAAAGAGAATCTCAAGAGCCATTGGGGGAGAGGAGGGATCATCGAACAGATATATGTATATTTATAGAGTGACAAATATGGCACAAAGATGATGGCAAAAATTGATCCAACCTATTTTATATACAAATTGCAAAGTCCACTCTATGTCAACTTGTCCATAATTCAGTTAAAACTTTACATACTAACCATAGAAAACATAATTTGGGTTAGGATTTTGACATTACCCTATACCTTAGTGGAACTTATATGACCCACATTTAATCTCTATTTGAAATGTTGAATACATAATTTTACCCATGAAGCTTAAGGTCTACTAACCGGATATCGTAAACTATGTTCATATTTGTTGCCTTGTTGGTAGACACCAATGTTTGAGTTTAAATACTTTTCATGCAATATTCTCGAAGTGTTATGTGCTTATATAATAATGTAGTAGTTACTCAAATATTGCCATGTAAACTAAGACACAAAATGAGCGTTGTATTAACTGATATTATATGGTTAGGTAATAAGATATAGTAAGTGCATTCATTCATGTGCAGTAAGATCAAAACACACCATAAATTAATACATATACAAACATACAATTTCAGTTTAATACAATTTATAATAGTGCCACTAATAAATGAGCTACTCAATGGTATCAATATCTCTTAATTCTGCTATTAAACTCATTAATAGAACTATAAAAGCAACCTCAAGCATATAGCTTACAGTGACTATGTGTAGCACACACATCCATCATATCTGATTGATACCAACTCCATAAGTTAGATCAACGCGTCCATGGAAGTATCCACCTAGAGGCACATACCAGCAATTAGTTTACGGTTTAAATTTCAACATAAACCTTGATATATAGTAGAGTATGAGGACCTCAATACATTCAAAGTTTTTATGTCCTGGACCGTGTGCGAAACATATCAAAAACCAACTCACATATAAAGGGTCTTTGGGTTCGACTGTTAAAATTGATCATTATGTTTCAAGATAATAGATAAGTCGTTTTGAGGGCGTTTGGGATTGCTCATCCAAACTGGTTATCTGATGATACATGAGTTACATAAGCAGTTTGGAATTTGCAACTTTAAACAGCTAATTTCAAAAGATAGTAACCAGTTTTAATAAGCAGCCTCAAACACCCTTTTTTCATCTCCAACCGTGTGAACATCATCATAAAGTTTCAAAAAACACAATTACCTACGCAAGAATAATTCCAAATATATATAATACAGAACAATAAACTTGGCAGTAATTATTTTTAATGTTGAATACACCTTTATATTGATTTCAGTTGATACTTCCTACACATTTTCCACGTGGTAAGCAGGAAATCTGTCACCTCTCCAACCTTACCCGTACCTACGGATCAAAAGCTTAGTTAATATGTATATATTGATGAAGAGAGACGGAATTTAGATTGTGTTTGGAACATGCTCTCTTTTGGAAAAGGGGTGTCTAGACCATGGTTAAGATCTTTTTAAGAATCTGATGCAATTGTCTACTTGGCATGTACAAAGCTGAACATGCTGATCCTGCAACCAATATGCGTTTGAATGGTTGAATAGGTAACAATAATGTTTTTAAAAAAACTCAATTTATTGTTAAGTGTATGGAAGTTTCACATAGAGATTCACTCACGTTTGTAATCTCCATAGGTGTAATCTTGTTTTCCATAATTTATTCCTTGCTGTCAGTATCATCCTTGTTTCCTTCTATTGTTTGACATCATCATTTTGCTTATGCTCTTGCTCATGGTTTTGCTTATTTTTGGCCACCTGTCTTGGGGTATTTTCCAGAGGAGTTCAACCATATAGCCGGGAATCAATGCTTCTTTTACGAAAAAAAAACCGCGAACTCGGAGTAGTCTAGCTTAGACTCAAACGGGAGCTCAATATGATCGCTCACAATCACGAGGAAACAGTGGCTCATGATAGCATATTGGGAAGAGTGAAAAAAGAAAAATCAAATTTAATATCAATTAACCTTTAAAATATAATACTCTGAGGTTTGTGTCCGCCCGTTGATCTGCAGAATGCTATAAGATGGTCTCTCTCGGAACACGTAGATAGTTGGAGATAAATAAATAAAATAAGGGTGTGTTAGGGTCACTAACTGATATGATGTATCTGGTTATTTCTTTTCGATTAAAGAAGATAAGAAGTTTGGATAATCAATCTTAAACAGCATACGTGGTTTCAAGCAATAAGAAGATAAAAACAACTTCTAATCTCATAGAATAAGATATACTATGTTAGCGTATATACCTAATCATTGAGAGATATTCTACAAGCTTAAAAACAAAAATACAACAATGCCTAAATAATCGGAAGCACCATAACAAAAATAGGACCTGTCTACAAGAAGTATTCACCTATGAATATGGCTATTTTAGATTCGACACATTCTAATTCTATTATGATAGGTTATTGTAAACTCGAATAACTGAACCTATTTCACCAAAAGCGTGAGTAAATAAAGAGCAAAGTACCTTAAGCGAATAGTTGTTGGTAGGAGGAACGAAAATGAAAGCATATGGACTTGGATTTTCCATGTCGTACTACACATTCGGAGGCTAATCGAACCACCAAACAATCAACGTGATATTTTTGGCTTCCAGTGGTGGCCTATGGCTTGGTGCATACTTCCTGAAGCAAGTGCCCCTCAAAGCATGATAGAAAACGGGCTATAAATTAGTTTCATTTTGTTAATTTATGAGGAAATGCATTGCACAATGACTGCCATGCGGTCAGAAGCTATGGTCTTTAATGTGGACGTTCCATTGATGATTCGTGAGGTTAGGGAACCAACATTGTTCTCAGGCTTGTCAAACCATGCTAATTCATTGAAGAGTACCGCTATAATATACACAAATTGCGACGTCAGTTTTTGCATAGGATAGACAGAAAATGGGTGGGTTAGTACGGGTACTCTTTGGTGCAGGTTAGGTCAAGTTGACCCTAAGCACTTTTTTGTCCAGAAGTTTTAATACCTCGTTTTTAAAGATTAATAGTGTCAAAGCGGGTTCTGATGGTATGTCTTGAAACTGATCGGGTCAGGTTAACTTAAACAATTTCTGGTCCATATTTGAGTTTTTTTTCCTGAGTTTTCATTAATGTGTCAGATATGTTTCCAAAAGTTGTTTTCTTTTAATAATAATCTAATTCTAGATATAAGCTAATTTAGGACGTTTTAATGCAATAGCTGAATCAAGCATTCATGTAACAGTAAATGGTATGAATGCAGTACCTCAATACAAAGCTTGTCGAAGATTTGTCATTGCTTTCTCCCCAATTACTCCATAAAAGTAATGCTGCAAAGTGTGGCTAAAGAGTGAAGGCAAACCAATTGCAGAAAAGAGTAATGAATACCAACCCACTTTTTCCTTCACTCCATCATTATAATATGCAACTCTATTTGTTATTATAAAGTGGACAAAAACAGGTTTTGAGATCCCAAAAAATGCAGCAGCACAGATTCTGAAAAATATATCAGGTTAGGTCAAGTTGACCCTAAGGACTTTTTTGTCCAGAATTTCTAATACCTCATTTTTATAGATTAATAGTTGTCAACAGGGTCTGATGGTATGTTTGAATACTGATCGGGTCAAGTTAACTTAAACAATTTCTGGTCCAAATTTGAGTTTTTTTTCCAGAGTTTTTATTAATGTGTGCTCATATGAATTTGAAAAAGCTTATAAGCTAACTTTTTTGAGGCTTATAAGCTTGTCAAGCTGACGCTTATGGTCTTAATAAGCCATAAGCTGTTTATACAAATCCTCGAAAAGCCGAAAAAAGTGTGCTTAGGATCTTTTACAGAAAAATAAGATACATAATTCACATTGAAACATGTTGGTGCAATGTACCTCCAGAAAATTATGTCCTTCTCTTGTCACTAATGGAAAATTGTCTCTCGTATGATCTGCGTGCCCAATAGATGGTCTTCTCCATACCTACATATGCAAAATCTTTGTGTGAATTTTCTTCCCATGGGAGTGTGAATTTTCTATTTGTTTTTCATCTTGTTATCACTTCAGCAGTCAAACCATATAACTACTAAAGAAAATACATTACAAAATATTACTGCATTTAAGTCTATATTCAGAAGTTCAGGCGTATGCTTTTTTCCCTTCCTTGATTAGACTAAATTTCAGTATGTCTACAAAACTGTACCTCAGCATCTCCTATAAACAGGTCATCAATCTCTTTTGTAGTGTCCATCCAGCTGGCATAGTAGGACAACAAACTGGAGGTTATCCAAAATCCTGCATTGCATACAAAGGCCACAGGTCAATTAGTTATGCCGCAATATGCTGCTTTTAATAGGGCACTGAAGACACGGAATATTTTGTTTATAACATATCTCTTAAATTGTCTTCTCTGTCAAATATTACATGTTCTATAGGATGGATGGAGTACTTGATCAACTATTTATTATCCTTTTGAAGCACCAGTTATCTAGCAAAAGAAAATGATTTGACTTTTGACTTTCACTTATCTAGCAAGACTGTAATAGGAAAGGGTTTGACCTTTGAGTTTCAAGTGTCAAAATCATTTCTTTCTGGATATAAATCTAATGATAGTTATTTGATTGCTGTACAAAGTTCATGTCAGTATAAAGAGCTAATAGAAAACAGTATGTTGACCGTAAAAGAGCAAATAGAAATCCTTTAAAAGATAGCATATGAGTTATAATCGTTTTTTGGGACTATCATATATGGAGCTCTGTGACCTACACTGAGTTTGGTTACAATCCCTGGAAGAATCCGGTACGAATGAAGTCTGGATCACCCCAAACAACAGTTCGTGCCGGTGCTCCTGCACAAGCGCATGACTACATCAGCTCAAGCATAAGGAAGAAGAAATATTTGGTCCTCAGATTTTATTATTTGACTTTTAAGGGTCAGGTAACATGAATTTTATATGTTTGTACTTTGTAAATTATCTACATACCACAGAGGCTGTTTCTATCGATTGTCAGTGTGCTGCAAAAGATCGCTGCTTCTCCTTGCCTTTCCGACCCCATTCAACAAAAGGTTCAGCTTCTTCAATCATCCGCCTCGGGTCTGGTCTAGTTCGGTGTAACTTGCTGCTGTTTCCTTGACTGATCACCCAAAATAACGACTACAAACTAAGGACCCCAACCTCCTCAACAGTTGGAATTTTACCGATCCTCTTCAACCCCTTTTCGTAATAACACCTATGAATTTCAGCAAACGCCATAACAAAGTCCTTAACAGTAGTCTTGCCGACACTCGTAAAACTCACATACACATTCTCACCATCCAATATACTTCTAATACTCCCAATAATACCAGGTTGATCAACCTGTCTACAAAGGATAATATGACTAGTATATCGTATTAAACTCACAACCACTTCAACGACACCTACTTTTGTCAAATGTGGGACCCCATCTTTCACTTTCCCCTCAACTTGAATATCCGAAGACTTGGAGACTGCTGTCAGGAAACGGGATTTCACATCAGCAATTTGGACTTGAATGATATCAAGTGGCTTTTCATATGACCAGTCTAAAATGACCTGTTCTTCACTTATATGGATACCTTTGGCAACCATAGTGCGGAGTATTCGGATGTCTAGATCATCAAGCGCTCCGCCAATGGTGTATGTCACTTTTGCTGATTTCATACCACTTCCGCCTGCTAGTAATTGACCTGCTAATTTACCTAGTTGTTCAGCAAGTCCAAGATAGGGTTTCGGCTTTGTTAGTACCTATAGCAACAAAGGTCATAACAAAAAAATAAATAATCTTCCTATAATGTTTTGAAATCCACGGAAAGAGTTAAAGCGGACAGTTTTGAAGAGACAATTACGGAGATCGTCACTCGTCGATATCATTTGCATTAATCGTCCCCATATTTGGACGCATGAGGGACCAAAATAGTGTCGATGATGGACGATTTCTGTGTAGTTCAACAAAGCACTGGCATGATTTCTGTAATTTACCCTTTGACAATTGAAACATCATCATGCTATTTAAAACATTTAGCACACAAGACAAAAGAAGCATTTTTTTTCTCCTAATAACTTGATTGTAGCAGGTTGTCATTCATAACATCTATCAATGGAATAGATGATCTTATGAAAGTGATGGCTTCTTTTCTAATTAGAGGGATTCAATAAGTGTAAAAAAAACAGTTCAGAATTATCTAGTCATGGCTAGCATTTAAGAATATAGGTCATCAGTTCAATAGCTTAGCGAGCAAGTGTCAATGACAGTGTAATGAGCTCCTGTTTTTTTGTTTATAGTACATGATTCAACTATTTATGGTTCCTTTGATTCATTGAGCCAACGGCCATTAAGTCACATGAGTATTTCTAGATTGTTCGTAATCTCGCACAACAAAATATCATTATAGAAAAAAAAAATATAGATCATTATAAATTTATAATTTTTGTCTTGCAGACAATCCTAAGTATCCTTCTACACGTGCTCATTGCATATGAATGTCAATAACAGCTAAATATTACTGATCATTATCACTACAATTTATTGAAATTTACAGGGAAAAAGAGAACCATTTAGAGTAAAGAAAGGTTATAATGGAACCTAAGATTGCAACTTTATGCAACCTAAGCGTGTAATTTAAGCCGCCCTAGACATCAAAAGAGGACAAAATTAACATATTTCTAAGCTAAAAGATCACAAATTTATGCAGCCTAATCATGTAATTTAAGCTTAACATCCAACAAAGTGAGAAACAAACAACTACAAATTATGATTGCTATGGTTGTGGAAAACATAACATACAATACACTACAATGACATTTACAATGATTTGGTAAACTCTTACCTTTTCAGTCAATTGCCCGCATTACCATCTACGTATTTTTTGTAAGAGATCACGAAAGTGGTGTCTCAAGACCATGGGCTGCAAGCAGTTAACCAAGAACATGATTAGATTAGGTAACCAAATTCACAGGGGTATATTAATATGAAATATAAGAAGTAAATCAATGCATAAATTACAAAATTTAAACCTAGTAGAAAAATGAAAGCCATGCCCAACTCTCATAAGTACTTATAATCAGTAACATGCATGAAAAATTCTTGATTTAATCACAAGAAAAGGATTAAGGTGATGAGCAAACCATAAAAGAATGTCAAGCTTTACAACCCATCAACTCCAAAGTGCTTTAAAGAACATGTCGTGTATACCTAAACGTATACAATCCATCTAAGCAAGAACATAAACAATGATATATACCAACCTCAAAAAACCATTAAAAAGCAAGATAAATCAATGAAAGGCCATCAAAATCTGCATAAAGATAAAAATAAACATATTATGACATTATTAGTTAATTGAAATATGATAAATAACACATGATCGACGATTTTTTTTTTAGAGGATATGGGATTAGGGCTGAGGAAAAATTAGGGATTTGGGTGATGAATGAATGAAAGTCGTATATTAATTAATTTGTGAGTATAATTAAGGAATAGATATTTTTTTTTAAATCCGGTTTCAAATTTTGATAGATCATTATATTTATGGTTTTGCAGAATATAACTAACAAAAAAATAGGTTAAAAATATATATATGGTATATTTATTTTTTAAGTAACATATATCATAATTTATTTTAATTGTTATCTTCTAAAAATACATACCTAAAATGCAAATTTCAGAATTTTTTTATAATCTCCTTATTTATATTGATTTGAAAGATATAAATCAAAAAACAATTTACTCTAGTGGTAAGTTGTTTACAAAACACATGTCATTTAAAAAAATAAAAAAAAATGCCACATAAATATAATGATGACATGGAAATATGACTTGGCATTATGGGATGCCAAGTGGCATTTTATGTGGCATGCCTCCTCTTATATAATGTATAGATATATATATATATATATATATATATATATATATATATATATATATATATATATATATATATATATATATATATATATATATATATATATATATATATATATATATATGTTGATCATGATGTAGTACATGGTATTTGTGTATAGTCGCTTTTATAAAAATGGTCTAGTTGTGAAAGCGTATTTAGTTTATAGATATCGACTACCGTTCGGGCCATCACAATTGAGGAGGTCATGTAGTAAACGTTAAGGAGCTAGGACACTTTAAATCGTAATCCAAAGAACTCGTCGATATGTTTACCCAAATGAACCCCTCACATGAAGTTCCCTAGTGTTGTAGTGCTTAATACGTAAAACATGTATTTTAATTATTTGATTATATGCTATATTAAGAGTTTATAAATACAATAAATAAACTAACAAAGTTTATAAATATTTAAATAAGTTTGAGTTTTATAAATACTTACCTTAATATAGAATGCTTGAGTATTATGGAAAAATAAAATATTAGCGGAGCTTCGACGTAGAATTTGCAATCTTCGAAAACCCAAGGCTATTAGAAGATTATAACAACACCTTCTTGAGAACCCGAAGAAGAAATGAAGATTATAACAACGTCTTTTTGGAGACTTGAAGTTATTTGAAGATTATAACGACTGTTTCTTGAAAACTTCCAAGAACGAAGATCAAACGCTAGTTTTCTTCAAGAACACATGAATGTTCTTACAAGATCTATAAGAAATGCCTTAGGTTTAGGACTTTATATGTTAAGAAGGGGTGGTGCAAGAAATTATGAAGGTTTTAGCTTGGTATTTATAGGAAAAATTTAGGAGTTAACTATATATTGGGTTAAAAACTAACCATGGTTAAGTTGTATACTTGTAATGATATAAGGAAAGATCAAATATCCTCCCTACATGTGTCTTTACACGTTTTCATGGTGAGGTGGTGATAAGATTGGAATTTCTTGATATTATCTTGATTTTACGGAGTGTAGTTTGGTTCCGAAAATCGCTAACGGTAAGTATTTAATTCATGAAACGTAAAACCGGGTGTCGTAAAAATATGAAACTTATAGGAATGATTAAACTCATCATTATACTCCATCTAAAAATATAAAATGAGTGATAAGTCTTATTGGGTGCAAAAACGCTGCTTAAAGCTGAAAATACGGGTCAAAAACGCGTAATTCGCAGTTTATCGGAAAAGAACGAAATTTTAGGGAAACGACCGTGAATTTATTTAGAGTAGACTAAAATTAGTCTAAAAGTGATATGAGATGTCAAAATGTAGTTTTCGTCATACGCGGGATAACTTAACAGTTATTTGTGAAGTTTAAAAGTTACGCGATTGAAGCAAAAATGTAGAACGTACAAGGTTAATTCCTTTATGGTCAAAGGAGGAGGGAAATATTTTTGACTTTTCAAAAAATATAAAAGTTTCAAAAACATATTAGAAACACAGTGCAGGAATCGTTAAGTCTGGATGTAAGTAGAATTGTTTAAAACGTAAGTTTAGTTTTGTTCTCATACTTGGGCTTATTTGGTAACATTAAAAATGAAATCCTAAAAATTCTCTAATTAATTATGAGAGATCTAAAAATTTATCTGATGCAATGAAAATTGTCAGGGTTGATTTTCGTTAAGCGCGTGATGACTAAATGGCGTTCCGACCAAAATGAAACTTTAAGACGATGTTTTCTTAATAACTTTTGCGAAAATGATCTAACGATGGTTGAACTCTCAGGTTATTACTAAAATAATTTATCTTATGAGAATGTGGATTAAAATTTTTACGGGATGAATAGTGAAAGTGAATAGTAACTTTTCAAAAATATGAAAAGTAACTCGAAAAATGCGGGTTATTACAAATAAACTGTAGACGCGACCTTCTTCTAGATTGTCCATTTGGGGAATAGAAAGTTAACATCTTCTTCTCACCAAATGCATTCCAATTAACTTACATATAGGAAATCCCCTTAACTCAAATCCATCCCAATCAAACAAGAACAGAAAGATGTTTATCAAGGAAATTAGCCCCGCAACTGGAAGCACTTTGTCATTAATCATATCAGCCCGTGAGAAGATGTTAACCTACGGATCTTAGAAGAACACTTTTTCATCGTTAATCTGTTGGTCATAATTTTTTCTCTGTTGGTCAATTCTGCGACTCTGATCTTGAATTGGCCTTTAGAAAACACCTTGCTTCGTTAGAGAATTGGACGGTGTTGAGCTTTTAAATGGAACTCATGGAACTAATGTGTACACGATCTCTATCGAAGAAATGATGAAGATGACCCGATAAGAAGAAGCTCGGTTCTTACATGAGTTTGGAGCCGTATGACCATTTATTCTCTAATATCAATCAACATGCAGTAGTTTCACACTTCTTCTCCCCCTCAAGAATTGCATACTAAGTTGCCATTCTTGACTAAACAAGTGAGTATCATCCCAATGTAGTATATTCCCACTTCTCTCCCGCAAAAATTTCAAATGATGTCGTCATTGCCATTTTTTGATTGAGCAAGTGAATTAAGAAAACAATCAACGTTAGCTCGGTTCACTTGATGACTGATTGTGCAAGGAAAAAGCATGAAGCTTGTTGATGAGAACGGTCATAAATGAGAAGATTTCTCTTCTTCTGAAGATAAAGCACGCAGAAGCGTACACTTTTCTTTTCTTTAGAGTACGAGGCTTGAACTGAAGTGTTCAAACGTCATAAGAAGATTTCTCTTCTTCTTGAAGATAAAGTGCACTGAAACGTACACTTTTCTTTTCTTTAGAGTACGAGGCTTGAACTGTTGTGTTCAAACGTCATCATCTCTCTCTTTTCTACATCTCTTGGCAAACTTGTTATCAACCCCATTATCATTCAGTAGGCTCTTTGTCATGACAGATGATGGAGAAAACCCAATATGATGAATTTGACCCTAAAGTAAAATAACCCGAACTCGTGACATAAACTTGCACACATGTAACAAAGGGCGGTGCCGAGAGTTCATGCCCATTTGAATCCCTAAGTACTCTATACTCTTCATCCAACCAACCATCAAGTATAAGACGTACATCACCTCTTGAAAATCCACAATTCAATGTGACACTGAGCACTACAACGTAACTCCTTAAAGTGATAGTTATTTTGTGGTGGTAAAAATAAAAAGAAAAATCACCCAAAAATAACTAGATTTCCACTCTTTGAGAAAGTTAAAAGCTCGAACAAGGATCTCGAATAATCTTCATCCAACCATCTTCGATACCTTCAGATACTAAGTACACTTGACCGTGATATTTCACTTCAACCTCAAATAAATAATACTAAATTAATGTCGTTGTCACATCTTCTGGTTAGAAACTCAACTCTAGCCTCCTTTGACATTTTAAGTAAACTATGATAATGGTTTCATCCCGACCATGGTTAAAGCACATAACCTCGTAAAACCTTGTAATAACCAAACTGCCATGAAGAAAATCCAAACAGTCATCCAATTCATGAAGTACACCCTTTATCCCTTCTTCGAAGTAGTAACCGTAGCACGAAATCAACTAAGACCCATAAATACACTTTCCATTATCTAGGATTATCTCATCATCACGGGATTTTAAAATTCTATGGTTTAAACCGAGAAATAGATTCTTTCGCAGGATTCTACAAAACCAAGAATAAACCAAGAGATAAAATCAGAGATGCACCTATTCTTACACCAGGATGTTTCCATTGTCACGGGATTTTACAAAACTATTATTTAAACCGAGAAATAGATTCTTTCGCGGGATTTAACAAAATCAAGACTAAACCGTAAACAATGTCAGCTTGAATGTGTTATGACAACTTTGGTTTCGGTGAATATCTATTTTAGGGGAACATGCAGCGGTTCATTCTCCATCATAAACAATTCTTCTCCCATATGTAGAATGCTTCACAAACCATACTAAGTGGAGTAGTATGCACTACTTTCCCTTGGAGGTTTACCGTAAAACATCAAAGTACACGTTTCTCCCCCATGATGGTTTCGAACTTTCGGAAGCATCATTAACGTGTACGACCATCTGCATGAAAAGTTCTTGTCATAAGTAAACATCTTGATAAATTGATGAGTGTGTAAATACTCATCATTTTTGGTTAAATCTGAACTGCAAAACATTTAAAAATGCTCAGAAATGCATCAAAATACTGAAAATATTCCAAAATTGCATTTCATATGTTTCAGATGCAAAATGTTCAAAATCAGATGAAAAATGAGCTAAGTTTGCATAATTGGCAGTTTCAGTCCCCCAAGTTTCAAAAGTTGTCAAAAATAGTCCCTGAGCACATAATTTCAAAAGAAAAATCACCAAAGGTCCTTTTAAAATCATAAGTTGTCAAAATCAGTCCTTTGGTGAAAAATATCAAAAGTTTTGAGAAATTACAAGTTTAGTCCTCCAAGTTTCAAATGTGGCAAAAATAGTCCTTGGAATTTTGAAAATGTCAAGTTTGGTCCTTGTATTATTGAAACTTGTCAATTGTGGTCCCTTGAAACAACTTTGCAAAATGGCAGAAGTGGTCCTTGCATTTTCAGAATTTACATAACAAGTCCTTGTTATTTATAAACCTTTTTTACCTTGGACCCTTGTCACAAACCACATGACCCCCCCTGCCATACCATTTGGACCCCTACCTTTTTGAACCCCATCCTTTTTTAATACATAACCCACCTGACAAACGCCCCCTTCCTCCTTCTTTTTCCCTCCTTTTCTGCAAAACCAGCAACCAGCCACCAACAAAGCTCCACCCTACTCCATGTTTTGTTCCCCCCTCCCCAACAACCTTCCAAGAAGCATTAAATGCCTCTCTTACCCATGCACTCAACCCCCAACTGGTTTGTACAAGTTTTGGCGCCAAAATCCAATCAAACGGCCAAGATCATTTTGAGCTATCCAATGGCTATCAATTAAAGTGGGATTAGCTCAGAGATGGAAGAGAAGATGTTTTGCTATAAAAAGGGAGCAAAAGAAGAAAGAGGAAGCAGTCTTGTAGTTTTTAAATTTTAATCAATGTCGTTTTTAATATAAAAGTTTTAGTTAAGTTGAATAGCTGTAATCTTTTGATATTATGTACTCAATTCAAGTTATTTTATCAATATAAAACATTTTCAAGTATCAATTCAAGTGGCATTTCCATTTCATATATTTGTACTCACTGTTGCAAATGTCAGTTTCCAACTCTTATGCATAAGCTCTTATAAGTTTATTTTTAAGCTCAACTAAGCTTATATAAGCTATTTATAGCTTTTTGTAAGCTTATACATCAGTTTCAAGCAAATTTAGTTCTTGGTCAAAGAAAGTCAAACTGGGTTCAAATGATGCAGAAATGGATATGAGGTTGTTGCATAGCATGGAAATGGGTTGAGATTGAATGATTTGGGCTGGTTTATATAGGATAGAGTTCTTGGGTTGACAGATCTCAAGCCATTGTGGCTAGGACAAATTGTGAGTTATTTTCTAGAATTTTTGTATATGCTGCACTTGTGGTTTATTTTGGTTTTTATTTGTTGTTTAAGTCTTATTTGGTTAACTAGAATCAGTGTTAGTATCTGCTTTAGCTAGTTTAACTGTTGGATTAATTTTAAGTTCAAATCAGTGCATTTAAAGTGGTGTTTGGAATTGTTGGTTTATTTGTGTTCAAGGCTTGTTCAGTGATTGAAACTTGTTGCTCTAAGCTTGATATGCTCTAAAATACTCATTCAAGTCATAAACTTGCACCTGCTAAGGCTCTAAGTCAAAATTGCATTTCATCTGTCTTAACAGCTTAACTGTTGAGATTTTATATGATCAAAAGGTTGTTTTGTGCTTAAATAACTTAGAAATAGATTTCAGTAGTTCCATTTCATCAATAAACATCAATATCAGTCCTCAAATTGGATTCAAAGTTCAAAAAAGTCAACTCTTCAAAACTTTTTTAAAAGTCAAAAACATGAAAAACCTGTTTTGAACCCAACTAGAGAGATTTTTCATGAGCTCATTTCTGAGCCAATCTAAGTGAAACTTGGTGTTCATTAACTTCAGCTGGTCTAATTTGTTATTACTATTTTTGCAGATTTTTACAAATTTTTTATAAGATGCAAAACAGCTTCTCTTTTAGGTCTTATATCCCCTGTTCACAAAACTCAGTGTATACTGAGTTTTCTCAGTCTTGTGCAGGGGTTGCACAGAGCTCAAATCAGCTCATCATGGTCTAGTTTTTGGGTTATAAGTAGCCACCTAGGTCTTGTTTAGGTTCCAATATTTAGTTTTAAGTTTTAGCTTATTGAGTAGATTGTGCATAAGCTTGAAAGTAGGGGTGAAAACTGATTTTAAGTACTTTAGCTCATATAGCCAAATCTGTGTCATTTTCATTTCAGTAGTTTAAAATAGTTGTTATAAGTTGCTTTTGAGTCATTTTAGCTTATTGAAGCTTCTGTATCAGTTTGGTGCTTGTTTGTAGCTTTTGGCTTATCTAGAGTGCTTATTTATAAGCACTCTCCATAGCAGTTTCATTTTCTTGCATATAACACCTTGTTTTTATATTTTTCCTAGATTCTTCATATTATTTTAGACTTATTTTGAATTTTTCAGATTTTTCTAGGTCAGTTTGGTATTTTTCTTAATTTAAATTAGTTTTTAAGCATTTTTAATTAGCATTTAATACAAATAATTCAGAAAAGGTTCAAAAAAATAATTTTTCATTTTTCTTAGGTTAAGATAAATATAAAAAGCCAAAAAAATATTTTTCCAGATTTTTCTTAGTTAAATTTGTATTTTAAGTAATTTAAATAGTTTTAAATACTTTTTAATTCATAAAAAAATACAAAAATAATCAGAAAAATATAAAAATAGTTTTGAAAATTCTCTTTTGTTATTTTAGACTTTTCCAAGTCATAATTTTATTTTTCTAGCTTTATTTCCTATTTTCTTGCATTTTAGGTTATTATTAAATAGTTAAAAATAGTTTTTAATTAATAATAATTAATTAAATAGTTATAAAATTAATTTTATTTTTCTTAAAATTTTCTTTTATCATCAGGTTTGTAAAAATATCATTTTCATATTTTTAGGATTAATATTGTGTAAGTTTCACATTTTCATTTGTACGTTACGTAGTTTTTTAATTCAAGTTTTATAAAAAAAAAAACATAAAAACAAAAACATCATTTTGCAAATAGTGATAGCGTTTATTTAATATTTTTTATCTTTTTTTAAATTTCCTTTAATTTGCATTTAAGCCTCTGTAATTTGTTGGCTTTTTCTGTAGTTATAATCATATCAGTTCCTTTTTCGTTCAAATTTCTCGATCACTATACGTTTGGTGATCCATTGCATAGCTCGTTGGGACATAACGACCCGGGGAAACACTATACTCCCCTGATCTTCATTGCATTTGTGCTTAAGCTGTTTTAAGTTTCTTACAGTTCGCCATTCACAAGTGGTCAGCTTGCGTGAGAAAACTTGACGGTTTTGCACCAATCAAATTTTTGGCGCCGCTGCCGGGGAGCTGTGCTGGTTATCCTCCGTTTAGCAGATTAGTAGTTTGAATACTCACTCTTTGTTTATATCATCCATATCTATCTATATATATATCCATATTTTCTTATAAAAAATCCAAAACCCAAAAATTAAAAACGTATAAAACAAAAAAATATTTTTCTTTTGTTTCTATATATGTATCAAAAATAAAAATACAAAAAGATTTGTCGTTTTCTTTAATAATAACAACTTAAAAGATTACCACCGCAAACCAAGGCAGTGTACTACATAACTGGGGGTACGACCATAATAAGTTCCCGAACTAAAGATTTAAAACTTGCCTTTGTGTCCTTGTGATTGGTGTACCTTTTTCAAAGAAGCCATTCATCTTGTGATTATTGGTTAAGTTCATTGTTGTTTTGCCTCGAGTTTGTTTTAATTGATTTTGTTGGTATATCTACTTGTCGAACCGAAAACCCATAAAGATTCTTCTCACCCCAAAATTTTATAATTCCCTTCATAATTCCCATTTCTCTCATTAACTCTGAGGTCTCTTAGAGTTAACTCTAGTGTATGCGCACTCGCTCTTCTAGATCTGTAGCCCATTTCGTGAGCTTGTCAAGATTCCAAGAAGGCGGTCCGTAGACTTTCGCTCTCCATCACCGGATCGAGATCCGGATGCTCACACTACTTCCGTTACCATGGCGGGAGAACGCCCTATGTGTGAGCTTCTCCATGCACCCATCGACGGGTATGGAGATGCTATTGTTGTACCAGCCATTGTGGATGAAAATTTTGAACTCAAAACCGGTTATGAATCTTGTAACCTCAAATCAATTCTACGGTTTTGAGCAGGATGATCCTCATGCTCATATTCGATGGTTTAACAAGATTGCATCTACCATCAAATACAAGAATGTCCCTACAGATGCTGTCAAGCTTCTTCTTTTCCCATTTTCTCTTGAGGGGCAAGCCCGGATTTGGCTTGAAAAACAACCCCCTCATTCAATTGAGACATGGGAAGATCTGGTGAAGAAATTTGTGAATGAATTCTATCCACCTTCCAAAACCACGAGTCTTAAAAATGAAATCATCAAGTTCACTCAAAAGTTTGATGAATCCTTCAGTGAATCGTGGGATCGCTTTAAGGAATTGCTTCGCAAATGTCCTCACCACGGTTTCTCCGAGTTGATGCAACTCGATACTTTCTATAATGGAGTGAGTCAATCTGATCAAGATTCTCTCAATTCCTCCGCTGGAGGAAATTTCTTGAGCAAAACTGTCAAAGAAGCTTTAGCGATCATTGAAAACAAGTCTAAAGTCCGCACTGCACGAAGCAAGCCGGTTGTTTCCCAAGTCAGTGTTGGTCCTTCTTCTTCATCGCCCGTGAGTCAATCTAGCACCGATGCTAAGATTGACAAACTCACGGAAGCAATTCAAGCTTTGGTTCTCTCCAACCAAAAGAAAGTCTCTTTTCCACAAACTTCACCTCCTGCTGAAGTCAAGAAAGTGGAAGTCTGTGTTACTTGTGGTGGCCCCCATGCTTATTACAATTGTATGGCCACCGATGGTAATCCTTTTGAAGCTAATGCTGTGGGCGGGTTCTCTAATCAAGGAGGCAACCAATATCGTGCTCCTATAGACTCGAACCACCGTCCTAACCACTACCCTGGACCTCCCGGTTTCAACCAAAACCGTAATCAAAATCAAAATAGACCAAACCAAGGTTTTCAAAACCAAGGTAATTTTAGTCAAAACAACGGTTTTCAAAATCAAAGTCAAAATTTCTAACACCAAGGAAATTTCAATAGAAACCCAGGTCAGGGAAATTTCAACTCTGGGTATTTTCATGGCAATAATCAAGGAAATTTCCAAAATCAAGGCCCTAATCCAAACAATAGAGGCCAGAATTTTCCTGTGCAAGATCAAGCCATTGTTCCAACTGGACCATCATCTGATGAGTTGTTGAAACAATTCATGAAATCCCAAGAGGAAATGAATAGGTTGTTGGTTAGCCAGATTGCTGACATTAAGAAGTCTTTAAATGATCGACCCTAGGGCTCAGGTACTTTACCTAGCAACACGATCGCTAATCCGAGGGGCGATGCAAAGGCGATCACAACCGGAAGTGGTGCTTCATATGCTGGACCCGCTATTCCTACTACCTCTTCTTCTTCTCTCCCGAAGGTAGTGGAAAGTGAACCCGAGGCAACAAAGGACCAAGTGCAACCTACTAGCTCACAAAGTACAAAGACATGTCCATCCTCAGGTTGTCCCGAACCCCAAACCTGGAGTTGTTTTTGAACCTCCAGTTGGTAACCCCAAATCCAAAACTTCTATTCCTTACCCCTCACGTTTACATGAGCAAAAGCTCCGCGAAAAGGCCAGTCATCAAATGAAAAAATTCTTTCAAATTTTCCAAGAACTTCATTTTGACATAAGCTTCGCGGATGCCATCATGTTGATGCCCAAGTTTGCATCAACTCTCAAACACATGTTGAGCAATAAGGAAAAGCTGTTTGAAATGGCTAAGACTCCTTTGAACGAGAACTGCCAGCAGTCCTTGTTAAAGAAGCTTACCGAGAAGCTAGGAGATCCCGGAAAATTTCTTCTTCCTTGTGTTTTTCCTGGGATGATTGAATGCTTTGCCCTTGCCGATCTTGGTGCAAGCATCAATCTGATGCCTTATTCAGAATGGAAGAAACTTTCTCTTCCGGAACTCATTCCTACCTGCATGACTCTTGAGCTTGCAGATCGTTCTATATCGCGTCCCCTTGGCATCGCCGAGGATGTATTCGTGAAAGTAGGAAAGTTCCATTTTCCAACTGACTTTGTGGTTGTTGATTTCGATGCCGATCCTCGGGTTCCCCTCATTGTTGGACGAGGATTCCTGAGAATGGGCCGTGCTCTTATTGATGTATTTGAGCAAGAAATCACGCTACGTGTGGGTAATGAAGCTGTCACTTTTAACCTTGATCAAACTTCGAGGTACTCCTCAAATTATGATATTGAATCAATTAATCGAGTCGATTTAATTGATATTGCTTCAGAGGAGTACTCTCAAGAGTTTCTTGGTTATCTTCATAATTCTCGTGAGTGGGGATTCCACCACAACTTCTCAACCTATCATTGCCGACTCTTCCCCTTCTCTCACTCCGTTTGAGGGAGGTGACTTCCTTCTGGAAGAGATCGATGAATTTCTTGCTTATCGATGAATCAATTCCGTCTGGAATTGATGGTGTTTATGATTCGGAGGGAGATATTCTTTATCTTGAGCAATTGCTTAATGAAGATCCATTACCTTCACTCCTCCGAAAGAAATCACAAATGAGGAAATCAAATCAGCACAAACTTCTATCAAGAATTTCCCGAGGTTGAACTAAAGGACCTACCTCCTCATCTCGAGTATGCATTCTTGGAGGGTGATGATAAATTACCCGTCATAATTGCTAAAGACTTGACTGAGGAGGAGAAAACTGCTCTCATAAAGGTCTTGAAGTCACACAAGCAAGCAATTGCTTGGAAATTCTCCGACATTAAGGGTATCAACCCTGAATTTTGTACTCACAAAATCTTAATGGAGGATGACTTCAAACCAGCAGATCCAACATCGAGAAGGGTGAATCCTCAGATTCATGAGGTTATCAAACAAGAGGTTCTCAAACTTCTTGATGCCGGTTTAATTTACCCGATCTCGGATAGTCCTTGGGTTAGCCAATTCATTGCGCTCCAAAAAGGGTGGCATTACTATTGTCACGAATGAAGAAAACGAGTTAATTCCAACTCGATTGGTTACGGGATGGCGTGTGTGCATTGACTATCGCAGTTAAACGGCCACCCGTAAAGACCATTTTCCTCTACCCTTCATGGATCAGATGCTTGAGAGATTAGCAGGAAACGAATACTATTGTTTCCTTGATGGTTTCTCGGGTTACTTTCAGATCCCCATTGATCCGCTGGATCAAGAAAACCACATTCACCGCCCATACGGGACGTTTGCCTACTGCACGTATGCCTTTTGGCTTATGCAATGCTCCCGCACGCTCCAACGATGTATGATGGCCATTTTCCACGACATGATCGGGGAAACTATGGAGGTGTTTATGGATGACTTCTTGGTCATTGGGGACTCGTTTCATACATGTCTCTCCCATTTAGACAAAATGCTAAAACGGTGTGAAGACACCAATCTATGTCTGAATTGGGAGAAGAGCCACTTTATGGTCAAAGAAGGCATAGTCCTTGGCCATAAGATTTCAAAAAACGGGATTGAGGTAGATAGAGCAAAAGTTGATGTTATTGCTAAACTGCCTCATCCTACTACCGTCAAAGGTATTAGGAGTTTTCTAGGTCATGCCGGGTTTTATCGTAGATTCATTCAAGATTTCTCTAAAATCGCTCGGCCTATGACCCATCTTCTCGAAAAGATGCTCCTTTCATCTTCTCTCCTGAGTGCATCGAAGCTT
The DNA here is from genome assembly GCA_910596185.1 of Chrysanthemum makinoi. Classification (NCBI taxonomy): domain Eukaryota; kingdom Viridiplantae; phylum Streptophyta; class Magnoliopsida; order Asterales; family Asteraceae; genus Chrysanthemum; species Chrysanthemum makinoi. The sequence goes on from OU343219.1 coordinate 12,510,957, forward strand.
TTGAAACACTAAAGAAAAAGCTTACGGAAGCACCCATTCTAGTTGCCCCGACTGGGATTTACCCTTCGAGCTCATGTGCGATGCGAGTGATTTTGCTATCGGTGCAGTCTTGGGGCAACGAAAAACCAAGCATTTTCAGCCTATCCACTACGCAAGTAAAACTATGATTGAAGCTCAAACCCATTACACCACTACAGAAAAAGAATTATTAGCTGTGGTGTATGCGTTTGAGAGTTTCGCCATACCTTATCTTGACAAAATGCGTGGTGTATACGGATCACTCGGCTCTCAAATATCTCTTTGCAAAACAAGATGCAAAGCCGAGATCACTGCTGTTGGGTTCTCCTCCTACAAGAATTTGATATCATTATACGTGATAAAAAGGAGCCGAGAACCGGTGCTGATCATCTGTCCTGATTAGAGAACCCTCACCAAAATGTGTTCGAGAAAAAGGAAATAAATGAAACATTTCCTCTCGAAACACTCAATGTGGTTTCTTTTCGTGGAGACTCTTCTACCCCATGGTTTGTTGACTTTGCAAATTACCATGCGGGTAACTTTGTGGTGAAAGGGATGTCGTCCCAACAGAAAAACAAATTCTTTAAAGATGTGAAACATTACTTCTGGGACGACCCTTACTTGTTTAAAATTTGTGCGGATCAAGTCATCCGGCGATGTGTGTATGGTCAGGAAGCCATTGACATTCTCAAGGCTTGCCATTCTGGACCTACTAGGGGACATCATAGCCCCAACTACACCGCCAAGAAGGTGTTTGATTCCGGATTCTATTGGCCCACGATTTACAAGGATGCCCATGAATTCGTCAAAACCTGTGATGGTTGTCAACGTCACGGGAATATCTCACAAAGAAATGAAATGCCGCAAAACGCCATTCAAGTGTGTGAGATTTTTGACATCTGGGGCATCGACTTTATGGGGCCATTTCCTTCTTCTCGCGGTAATAAGTACATACTCGTGGCCGTTGACTACTTGTCAAAATGGGTTGAAGCAAAAGCTTTGCCCACCAACGATGCCCGAGTTGTTGTGAAATTCTTGAAATCTCTTTTTGCTAGGTTTGGAACTCCACGAGCTATAATCAGTGATCATGGTACGCATTTTTGCAATGACCAGTTTGATAGAGTCATGCAAAAGTATGGTGTAACTCACCGTCTCTCTATTGCATACCACCCCCAAACAAGTGGGCAAGTGGAAGTTTCTAACCGGGGGATAAAAAGAATTCTTGAGAGGACGGTCGGCGAAAACCGTGCCTCTTGGTCGGATAAGCTAGATGACGCGCTCTGGGCCTTCCGTACAGCTTACAAAACACCCATCGGGTGCACTCCATACAAGCTTGTATACGGAAGGCGTGTCATCTACGGTTGAGCTTGAGCACAAGGCATACCGGGCCTTGAAACATGCCAACTTTGATATTCAGCAGTGGTGATCACCGGAAAGTTCAAATGAATGAATTAAATGAACTCCGTGATCACGCATACGAGAACTCTTTGATCTACAAACAAAAGACAAAGAAGATTCATGACTCAAAAATCAAAAACCGCGTTTTCAACGTCGGTGATCGAGTCCTTCTTTTCAACTCAAGATTGAAGATTTTCTCGAAAAAAATTAAAATCCCGCTGGTCTGGACCATTTACCATCACTAAAGTCTTTCCATATGGAACCATTGAGTTATCTCAACCCGATGGTCCAAACTTTAAAGTGAATGGTCATCGGTTGAAGCATTACTTTGGAGAGGACATACCTCCTGTGGTTGTCCCGGACTTACAAACTTTCCCCATGAACCAATGAATGCGGGGATCGAGTCAAGCTAGTGACTCGGTGATCAAAAACAGTAGCATGCCATATGGGGTTTCACCCATATTTCTGACTTCTTTCTATCTTTCTACCACCCTAGTGTGGGGTTGCCCACATGTTTTGTATATAAGATTCAAACAAAAAAAAAAAACTTTCGGAATAATGGCCGTAGTATTTCCCTTTTACGTTCTTTGTTTCAGAATAACCGCCGGTACTTTGAATATTGAGGGCAATATTCATTTCTAAGTGTGGGGAATTCTCACAATTTTATCATATACTATCCGCCTAATTCCCCGTTTTGGCCAAAATTTTTTTTGGAGTAAGTGTTTTGCACTTACTCATTTGGTTATCAATCCGCCATGTCTAATAAACAAAAGGATTGGCTAATCCAGGAGCAAACGGCTCTTGGTAAAGATATCTCAAATCCGTTGACGGCTTGCAATTTGCCCAAAATTGTATGGTATTGAGCTCACCATATCCTTAAAAGTGAAGAGTTGGCTAGCCCGCAAGTTTATGGCTTGTGGTAAAAGCAGTGGAAAAACCATAATTGGTAATCGACTCACCAAAGATAATATTGATAATTTATCTAAGAGTTGGCTAGTCCAGAGCAAACGGCTTCGGGTAAAGACAAATCAAATCGTTGGAAGTCGGTGGTTTGCTCAAAAATCATATGGTTATCGGTGTACCATGGTTCTTACTTGAACTAAAACATTTGGCTACTCCAGAAGTAATGGCTTTTGGTAAAGAGATTCAAACCCATTAAGTTTTTCTCAAAATATTGCTAGGGACTAGCAATAGTTTAGTGTGGGGGATTGATGAGTGTGTAAATACTCATCATTTTGGTTAAATCTGAACTGCAAAACATTTAAAAATGCTCAGAAATGCATCAAAATACTAAAAATATTCCAAAATTGCATTTTATATGTTTCAGATGCAAAATGTTCAAAATCAGGTGAAAAATGAGCTAAGTTTGCATAATTGGCAGTTTCAGTCCCCCAAGTTTCAAAAGTTGTCAAAAATAGTCCCTGAGCACATAATTTCAAAAGAAAAATCACCAAAGGTCCTTTTAAAATCATAAGTTGTCAAAATCAGTCCTTTGGTGAAAAATATCAAAAGTTTTGAGAAATTACAAGTTTAGTCCTCCAAGTTTCAAATGTGGCAAAAATAGTCCTTGGAATTTTGAAAATGTCAAGTTGGGTCCTTGTATTATTGAAACTTGTCAATTTTGGTCCCTTGAAACAAATTTTCAAAATGGCAGAAGTGGTCCTTGCATTTTCAGAATTTACATAACAAGTCCTTGTTATTTATAAACCTTTTTGACCTTGGACCCTTGTCACAAACCACATGACCCCCCTGCCATTCCATTTGGACCCCTACCTTTTTGAACCCCATCCTTTTTTAATACATAACCCACCTGACAAACGCCCCCTTCCTCCTTCTTTTTCCCTCCTTTTCTGCAAAACCAGCAACCAGCCACCAACAAAGCTCCACCCTACTCCATGTTTTGTTTCCCTCCCCAACAACCTTCCAAGAAGCATTAAATGCCTCTCTTACCCATGCACTCAACCCCCAACTGGTTTGTACAAGTTTTGGCGCCAAAATCCAATCAAACGGCCAAGATCATTTTGAGCTATCCAATGGCTATCAATTAAAGTGGGATTAGCTCAGAGATGGAAGAGAAGATGTTTTGCTATAAAAGGGAGCAAAGAAGAAAGAGGAAGCTTGTCTTGTAGTTTTAAATTTTAATCAATGTCGTTTTTAATATAAAAGTTTTAGTTAAGTTGAATAGCTGTAATCTTTTGATATTATGTACTCAATTCAAGTTATTTTATCAATATAAAACATTTTCAAGTATCAATTCAAGTGGCATTTCCATTTCATATATTTGTACTCACTGCAAATGGGTTTCAACTCTTATACATAAGCTCTTATAAGTTTATTTTTAAGCTCAAACTAAGCTTATATAAGCTATTTATAGCTTTTTGCAAGCTTATACATCAGCTTCAAGCAAATTTAGTTCTTGGTCAAAGAAAGTCAAACTGGGTTCAAATGATGCAGAAATGGATATGAGGTTGTTGCAGAGCATGGAAATGGGTTGAGGTTGAATGATTTGGGCTGGTTTATATAGGATAGAGTTCTTGGGTTGACAGATCTCAAGCCATTGTGGCTAGGACAAATTGTGAGTTATTTTCTAGAATTTTTGTATAAGCTGCACTTGTGGTTTATTTTGGTTTTTATTTGTTGCTTAAGTCTTATTTGGTTAACTAGAATCAGTGTTAGTATCTGCTTTAGCTAGTTTAACTGTTGGATTAATTTTAAGTTCAAATCAGTGTATTTAAAGTGGTGTTTGGAATTGTTGGTTTATTTGTGTTCAAGGCTTGTTCAGTGATTGAAACTTGTTGCTCTAAGCTTGATATGCTCTAAAATACTCATTCAAGTCATAAACTTGCACCTGCTAAGGCTCTAAGTCAAAATTGCATTTCATCTGTCTTAACAGCTTAACTGTTGAGATTTTATATGATCAAAAGGTTGTTTTGTGCTTAAATAACTTAGAAATAGATTTCAGTAGTTCCATTTCATCAATAAACATCAATATCAGTCCTCAAATTGGATTCAAAGTTCAAAAAAGTCAACTCTTCAAAACTTTTTTAAAAGTCAAAAACATGAAAAACCTGTTTTGAACCCAACTAGAGAGATTTTTCATGAGCTCATTTCTGAGCCAATCTAAGTGAAACTTGGTGTTCATTAACTTCAGCTGGTCTAATTTGTTATTACTATTTTTTGCATTTTTACAAATTTTTTATAAGCTGCAAAACAGCTTCTCTTTTAGGTCTTATATCCCCTGTTCACAAAACTCAGTGTATACTGAGTTTTCTCAGTCTTGTGCAGGGGTTGCACAGAGCTCAAATAAGCTCATCATGGTCTAGTTTTTGGGTTATAAGTAGCCACCCAGGTCTTGTTTAGGTTCCAATATTTAGTTTTAAGTTTTAGCTTATTGAGTAGATTGTGCATAAGCTTGAAAGTAGGGGTGAAACCATTTTAAGTACTTTAGCTCATATAGCCAAATCTGTGTCATTTTCATTTCAGTAGTTTAAAATAGTTGTTATAAGTTGCTTTTGAGTCATTTTAGCTTATTGAAGCTTCTGTATCAGTTTGGTGCTTGTTTGTAGCTTTTGGCTTATTTAGAGTGCTTATTTATAAGCACTCTCCATCTGAGCTTTCATTTTCTTGCATATAACACCTTGTTTTTATATTTTTCCTAGATTCTTCATATTATTTTAGACTTATTTTGAATTTTTCAGATTTTTCTAGGTCAGTTTGGTATTTTTCTTAATTTAAATTAGTTTTTAAGCATTTTTAATTAGCATTTAATACAAATAATTCAGAAAAGGTTCAAAAAAATAATTTTTCATTTTTCTTAGGTTAAGATAAATATAAAAAGCCAAAAAAATATTTTTCCAGATTTTTCTTAGTTAAATTTGTATTTTAAGTAATTTAAATAGTTTTAAATAGTTTTTAATTCATAAAAAAATACAAAAATAATCAGAAAAATATAAAAATAGTTTTGAAAATTCTCTTTTGTTATTTTAGACTTTTCCAAGTCATAATTTTATTTTTCTAGCTTTATTTCCCATTTTCTTGCATTTTAGGTTATTATTAAATAGTTAAAAATAGTTTTTAATTAATAATAATTAATTAAATAGTTATAAAATTAATTTTCTTTTTCTTAAAATTTTTTTTTATCATCAGGTTTGTAAAAATATCATTTTCATATTTTTAGGATTAATATTGTGTAAGTTTCACATTTTCATTTGTACGTTACGTAGTTTTTTAATTCAAGTTTTATAAAAAAAAAAAAAACATAAAAACAAAAACATCATTTTGCAAATAGTGATAGCGTTTATTTAATATTTGTTATCTTTTTTTAAATTTCCTTTAATTTGCATTTAAGCCTCTGTAATTTGTTGGCTTTTTCTGTAGTTATAATCATATCACATTCCTTTTTCTGTTCAAATTTCTCGATCACTATACGTTGGTGATCCATTGCATAGCTCGCTGGGACATAACGACCCGGAGAAACACTATACTCCCCTGATCTTTATTGCATTTGTGCTTAAGCTGTTTTAAGTTTCTTACAGTTGGCCATTCACAAGTGGTCAGCTTGCGTGAGAAAACTTGACGGTTTTGCACCAATCATAAATCATGAATGATATTGAGGATTCTTGAAAGATTTTGATTAGACTGTGAAGTATCATTGACATTCTGTGGCTTCCAATATTCTATGGGAATTGCAGATCACATCTCATCCATCAAATACTTTGGCTAACATACCATCTACGTATTCTGTCGGAAATTGTTGTGACCACTTGGTGAAGTAAACCCGATATACCAAACTTGATCATGAATTAGAATTCCCCAAATTGGTTACTTAAGCTTGTCCTAATCCTTGTGAGAAAGAAACGGTGTACCCAATGTACAAAACCTCTTGACATATACTAAACTGCGTGAGACACCGAAAGTGTAGTTACTTTGTGGCATAAGTGAGAAAGAATCACAAAAGTAACTAGATAGCCAAGTCTTTATCACACACTATAATGCCCAAACAAGTCATCTTCGCGGAAAGGTAGAAAGAAAAAAGACGAAAATAAGTAACCGCGCTCAGAAAACCTCACTTCAGATCCAAATAAGAAATACCGTTCACAAAAAACCCCGTAGTCAACCTAGTTCGAATAACAATTCAAGCCGTGAAAAAATTATTCTTCATGAAAATGTATACACCAAAGTATCAACCCGCACAACACAACAAATTTCAATATCAACTCTCATCATCAATTTACAACTCACAGCCCATAAATTATCATCAACCATAAATCCAAATTCATGAGCATATACCAATATTCAATGAGCGCCCGGTCTATAAATATATCCAATATGATACAACTAGGTCCAATTTAGCACAACACGACTCGGTCAATTTACCACGTATCACATTCGGCCCATGTAAATGATATACCTATGCTTCTGTAGTAATCAAACCAAATTCATCATTAAATTACTACTTTGACACAATTCATTTATATTAGTTCGGCCCATGAATTCAACATATCTGAACCAATCATTATCCCACTATCCAAATGAGTACTCCAACCCATTAATGTTTATAAAATGCAACTATCACGAATTCATGTAACTCCGCTCGACCTAATAGTCAGTTTTCCAAGGCTCATTAATCCGATGTAGAAAAAACATTGCCCTAACTACACGGATATAAAATAGCGCATACTCCACACACCTCATAGCCCTAATATTACTCACGTTTAGGCAAACCCTAATCACTCTCAATCTCTTTCTGTCCGCTTCTCTCCTAACAATATTCCCAAATCACATAATCCATTACCAAACCAAAATCACTCTCAAAATTGATCCGCTTAATTATACCAAACACGATTCACCTAAGAACGTTTAATCAATTGAATACCACAGGGATGGTTTACCTAAGGTCGATTAATCAAAGAGGACTTGTTTAACAAGATTTTGGAAAGTTTTTAACATTATCTTTCGTTTTCCTCTTTTTTTTTAACCGAACACGAAGAAGAATGAAACCAATATAGGTTTTGTTCTTACTTAAATTTTTTATTTCGGATATTATCATTAGTCAAGGATCGATGATGGATTAGTTCTTGTGCACGATCTTTAATGGTCGGATATTGAGAAACACACAAGAAAATCTGAGATCTATTTCATCATTTGATATCGATTCTTGTTGTATCCTTTATAACGAATAAATGATTAGATTTAACACTATTGTTAAATACTCTTCATTATTTTCGGATATTATCAGAAGCTTTAGATCAATGATGTTATCCTCTGTGAAGTTATGTATCTGAAAAGGTCTTGTGAAAACTATGAAAGAGGAAACTGAGATCAATTTGATGGCCAATACATTAAGTCCGAGTCTATAATGAAAACCATGGATCTGGGAAGAAGCTTTTCGTGCAATATGACCTTGAGGTTCAGAAATACGTTGGGTATCACACAAAAAATCTGAGATTCAAAATTGTTTTACCATTAATCATAGGGTCTTGAGTCTAGAGTGAATGAATGAGTCTTGATAAATTAGGACTGAGAAGATAGAACTTTCATTAGCAGTAGATTAAGGGGATCTGAGATGCTTGAGTCGAGTATTGATATTGATTTTGTTAACCGTGATGAGATGATGTATGATATTGTTTATGCTTGTGGTTGTTTGATGTATGATAATGGTGTTGAAACAGTTAAGACCTTGATAGATCTTGAGCACTCGCAGATCGTTAGTATTACTTATGTAATCACAAGCAAACTAATAGACAATCTCTACGACTTATATTCTTTAGCGGAAAATCAAATATAAGCACAAACACAATAACTAAGAACTCGTTGATCCTTTATGGATCTTTGTATTACTAAAACTTTGTTCTTCTACCCGTTACAATAATCATTCTATCGTGTTCCTTTTATAAGCAAGGAACCCTAACTTGTTTCCTAAGAAACGTATCATCATAAAACTAAATAAGATATACACAATCACTTCCTAATAAAGCTCATGCATATCCTAACTAATTATATAAAACACGGAATAACTATTTCCGCAAAAACAAACTACGTACTATATAGCTTCAGCATAATTATGTCTTCGGCAGAATCCATACACTTCAGTAGAATCCTTTCAGCAGAAACATCAGCATAATTCATACTTCACAGAATTCCCAACAAATGGTTTAGAGCTGATGAATGATGTTTGTGATGTTGATTTTGTAGGATCATACATATTTTGTTGTTTAGATGATTCGGGTGGTCTAGGGAGATGATTAAACAAGAGTGTCATGTTTAGAGAGATGAATAGAGTAGAGAGGGTGATTCTAGAGAGATAAACAAAAGAGAAAAGGTTAGATTGAATGAGAAGCACCACCCCTTCCAAGGATGGAAGGGGTATTTATAGTTACAACATAAACGTCCTCTTGTCGGACTGTGGATCAGGCATACAGTGGGTAAAGACCCGTCCTTCCTCCACGATGTTACTCTAAACTAATCTACGCTAATAACTAACTAATTAACTAGTAAATAACACAAATAACTATATGTCTAGGAGCTAACATATGCTAGACTATAATTGGGGTGACCGACACTTCCTTATGGAATTTCCAATTCCTAACAATCTCCCCCTAAGGGAGGTCTCCCCATGATTTACTTTTTAAATCCTAGCATTCTATTTTGTCTTCAGTTCTGAGCTCGTAGACTTTAATTCTTCAGTTCTGCAATCTTTGTGCTTAAGCAGTGACTCTTCATAGTCTGATTAATTTGTACTTTCAATGGAGGTCTTTGAACTGATCCACATCTTGATTATCTTCGAGCTATCTTTGAGATCATCAGCCACAGTAAATCTCTGGATCACCCTTTATTGTGTTGCCTTCATGTGAAGTTGTGACTTTTGGACCGACATGCTCACACTTTCTGGATCATGACATCTTTTCATCAGAGTAGCGGAAGCATCTTTGTATACCTTTGATTGTCATGATTTTCTTCAATTAAGCATGAATGCTGTGAGCATGCGGTTGTGAATTGACTTCTCAATATCGATCAGATGTAACCGTCCAATATTCCTGCAAACAACAGTTAGCACTAAAACATACGAAAGTGTCTTTGTTCACTTTCGTTGAATATGTTGCAAGAACTACGGTTTCCCGTTGATCAGTATAAATACCTCCTGTGATCAGGTAGAGTTCCGAAGAATCTCCTTGATTGGGTTTCGTAGCTGTTCTAGCCGTTCTCAAACCAGAGTGTCCCAAAGTCGACAACACAGAGTGAGTGAACCAGCGAATTGAGATTCACTGATTGATGAAAAATTGCGTATTGTTTAGAAGAATCGCGTATTGTTTAGAAGAAACAGTTTTGCAATACGACGAAGGTTTTATAAGCAAGATCAATTTTCAATCAGAAATACTTTTTGAATCTGAAAATGAATACACATTCGATGTGCTAGAGAAAAGAAGAGATTTGCACATCGAATGGTTTTTCCAAAAGTATTTTTCAATCAGAGATACTTTTTGCGTTTGAAAACATGAATACACATTCGACGTGCTAGAGAAAAGAAGATTTGCACATTGAACGGTTTTTCCAAAAGTATTCATCAATTCATTTCCTGGACCAAGGTTGATTCAAGAATGAATAGCCCCATTGTTTCAATCCAGTTGTCACAAGCTTGATCTTTAGAAAATATCTCACATGTCACCCACCAAGAGCTTGTTTGATGTTGGCTCTAGAAGGATTTCTATCTTCATCATGAATACTTTTACATATCACTCGAATGTTCTTGCAATACCACAAGGATAATGCGTAGGACTCTTAATATATTCTTACTTTCCACATTGTGTGAAATAGCAAGTCTTTATTAATTTTGTGTCCTAATGAGATATTGTGGATGATCTCTTGGCTCTAGACTCAGTAGTGAACATTTGGTTTCCTATGCCGGAGACTAGGGAGAGGGTCTCCTTATTCAATATCAACAATCTCTAAAAGAAAGTCGATAGATTATGTAGGTTCCCCGTGAGAATGAAACAAGCCCTTTTAAGAGTAACTTGATCAGTAGCTTGGGAAGTTTAGTGCAGTGCGTCACTGGGTCCATGACGTCTTGTCTTCAATACCAGTGTTACCTTAATAACCACCAGTAGCATATGTATTGAACCCGGTTTCTACCCTAAGGTTGAATTATTGGAGGGCTATTTCTTTTCACCATTTTTTCATTCATTTATTTTTCACTCTTCAACCCCTTCAGTGCTTACCGAGTTTTCATTACGAGAACCTTGTTGGGTTTATTCCAGTTCTAGCTCTATCTCAGTCCGCACTCTTCCCATTTTTCACTTTTATCCTTTTTCCATCATATCTAAGGACTCTACACTATCTAGTGGATTGTCCCTGGGTAGATCCCTCCGGCTCTGGCGGGATCGTGGGAACGAATACCTAACCTAACCATCCTTATATCACCATGCATAAAGTAAATTGGTCGGTCTTATGGTATTGTTCTTTCCTTCTTGAAACCAATTGAAAAATCATTTGGAAAAACAATCAAGGTACTTGTGATAATAAATCAAAAGCATTTTGTACCTTAATTGTTTTGATCATTTTAGAAATGCTCCCCCTCAACATGTGCATATGATTTTGAAATTGTTTAGCACATGAAGGCAAGAGTTCTTTGAAATATATTCTTGATCACAATTTCCGTAGAAAAAGCCATTTGATTTTTTTGGTAAATTCTCCCCCTCAAAATGTGCGATGGATATTTTCACAATTATTTTAGCACAAAGAGGAAACAGTTCTTTTAAAGTACATCCAGGATGACAATAGCCATTAGGAAACCATTAGAAAGTCAGTCAAGGTACTTTATGTTGAAACATAGAAATCTTTGTACCTTGAAAGTTTATTTTCTTTTTGAAATGCTCCCCCTCATTATGTGCTTCGTGATTCGAAAGTGTTTTGCACATATGGGAGAGCAGTATGCACATTTTGAATCAAAATGATCACCTTTTATCAAATTTCATAATTAAATCACAAATTCTCCCCCGATCAAACATATCAAACCCTTTGAGATTTTGGATCCCAAGTGATTTAATAAGGTTTAGAAAACATGAGAGAAAATGTGCCTGATTTAAAAGCTCTTCTGGTTTATGGTTAAATGCTCCTCCACAATCATGTGCATTATGTATTTCAAAAATGTTTGGCACATGAAGGAAGGAGTTCTTTTGAAACAATCACCCTTTAAAACCGATTTGAGATTTAAATCACAATCTCTCCCCCGATCAAAATTTTCAAACCAATTGAGATTTTGAATCCCGATTGATTTAAATCATTTAGAAAATTTTTGGGGAAAGACGTGCCAAAATTTAATTTTTAAAAATGACTGATAAGATCAATTTTAGACATTAAAGATTGTTAGTGTCAGGTATGATAGTTTTAAAAGATCTTTAAGTAAAATAAAATAATTTCACAATCAAACAAGAACAGAAAAAATTTGAATTAAAAAGATCTTTGAGTTTTATAGAAAATCATACCATGACATAACATTAAATCTTTAGATCACCACTTTATTAAGCATTAACCGGAACTTTTATGAAGAAATATCGTTTGAAAATCTTTTATTTTAAATCACTCTCCCCCTCAATCGATGATCGTAGTCGATGATTGAGTGACTTAAGTTTTGATAAAATGAAGTCTGGTGATTTCCAAAATTATGTCGACAAATAAAAAAAATGGTATCATCACTATTATCCTGCACAAAGATACGTTAGGTGGTTGAGCTGCTTTTGTTGTTGTTGCTGAAGGTTGGAAGAAAACCATCTGCTGATGCAGCGAGACCTCTGACGTTGCATTTGTCATGCCAACTCTCTATAGAGGTCCAATTAAGCTCCGTTTCTTCATTTTTCGACCCAAGAAATAGTTTCGCTTTCCTTTCGGCATCCAATCATCTTCATTTGTGGGATCCAAATCGGGAACATTCTTATAAACCATCTTATCTGCATATGTTAGTGGACATACAAACAGATATATGGTGGTCGACAACACCCAAACAGCAATCGACTAATAAAAGTCAATCCAACATATCAATCATATCATAAAAGGCATGGGAATAATATGTTTATCAAACTCCAATCATCTAAACCTAATAATCACATCCTAGATTCCTAGTCCTCCAACATAGGCAAGTATATTTTTCAGTTAAGCACATAGGATGATCGTATAAGCTCATTAGATGATATGAATTTGAAATACATTCTCCCCCTCAATCAATGACTCATTTTATGAAAAAAATTAACCATGCTGAAGTCATTGATTGGGTTTTGCAAATTAATGTAAACTCTGATTCTGATTGATTTTTCAAACAACTCATTTTCCACCATTTTGAAACAAGAAATATTTTTCTTAATAATTTATAGAAGGAAAAACATTTGTGTAGGAACAGCAGTCCTTCAACATACTTTCCTCATTAAGATTTAGGATAAGTGCATGAAATATTTAAAAATTGTTTTAGCGCAACACTTTCATTCTTTTGATGAGCGGGTTGCTATCTGAAATAATAGCAAACCATGGTTTAAGCACGGGTTGCAGTCCGAAGTAACTGCAAGCCATAGTTTTAGACATGTTTTGAAAAAGAATATTTACACCTCCTGCTCGAACATCATCTATGGTCCCGTGCCATTATTAAATGACATTTCTAAGACCGTAGATGTTATCTATACCAGAAGACATGTCTTTAGAAAAACAATATTTTTTGTATTTTTCAAATTTTCTGTTTTTATGGGGTTTTTGTTGATTTTATACTTTTCTATTTTGTTTTTGTTGGTTTTATATTTGTATTTGGTTTTTGATAAATATTTACAAAGATAGAGTAGATGATATAGATTAAGAAGATGATGATACGAGTACCGAGATAAGGATATCAAACAGCCTCGTTGTAGAAGATAGAAATCATCATCTCTTAAACTTTCACCACCAAAGCTTCCAAGGCTCTTGAATCGAAGAGAGAAATTGAGCCTTCTGAAAGTGAGACTTTGGTAGCTTCCCCCCAAACCGAAAATCCTTTTGTTGAGCAAATTCGAAGCTCTATTTCAAGCTTTCCATAGCCAGGTGCAGAAAGAAGCACACCATTATCATCAATATTGCAGCTCCTTTTAAGAATAATCATCGTGATTCTTCGTTCGGGGTTATATCATCAACAAGAAGAATAGCAACGTATCATCCCACGCTTGAATGAACCTTGTCATATTTCATACCACTGAAGTCAGAAGTGATCCAAACCAAAAAGTTGTCAAGAGACACTAGAACAAAAAGTGGATTTGGCTACACCGAATATGTGTGACGATATACATATAGTCACACATGATTTTTCGAGCATGTGTGACTAAAGGTCGCACGACCATAGGTACTGTTAGGACTGTTTAACATATAGATTTATGTGGTTTTGGAGGTCGGGGTTGGTGAAAGAAGATGAAGAATATCATATTCTTAGTGAGAGAAACTAGAGAGAGGGAGGAGAAACAAAGGATAATATTATTGATAAGAACAAAACACACACACCTAATGATTCACCTCACCCCTCATGGAGAGTTATGAGGGGTATTTATAGGCTCTATTTGCTACAACTTTGCCACTTAAACGATACTAGTCCCTATGGGCAAAGTATACTACGCATCTAGTCCAATTCACGTAACTGACGTTATCTTTATAAAAAAGCGAGGCTAACAATCTCCCTCCAAGATAGCGTCACACGTGAATGGTTACAATGAGACCTATAAATACAAAACAAAGTAAATTACAATAGTAATGAACAATGTTGACTTTGTTGAAGCGCAGAGTCTCTGTAGTCTAGATACTGAGGCAAACTTGAAGTTCTCCCTTCCGACGATCTCGGCATTTGATCTTTGGCACTGACGGCACAAATTCTTGTAGCTCTGAACTTCAACTGTAACGGTCTAGTTAGGTTATTACTCCCTCCTAACCGACAACACTCTTCCAACACGCAGCGGAGAAAGTAAACTCTAGAACGTACAATGGTTGTCGTTCTGGGAACATCGTAACAACATAACTCACATAGTATTGCATCTAAGTTGGTAAAAAGCCACGATGTACACACACTACTTCTCCTTCTTCGGTCTTAAGCACAAATCCCTTCATAATCCAATCAGAAGATCAAATACCAACTTCTCCCTCCTAATGGTTGCGAGCTATCGGAATCATCATAATGTTGTGCCGTATTACCTTTCTTGATGCAATTTGAAACCTTAGCTTGATCAAAGTTCTCATGAGAATATGTCGCAGAAATACTCTCAATAATTTTCTCAAACCAACCTTTAATCGAACCTCCTTTGAATTCACCGGCTAATAGTAATGACCACATATGGAGATAACCAGAAACGACTAACTTGAAAAGGAAGCAAACATCCTAACTTTGTGACTTACTGATTGTTCTAAATTTTTGACCAATCCACAACAGCGTGTGACACTAAGCACTACAACGTAACTCCTTAAAGTGATGGTTATACGCTGTGAGCACTACTACGTAACTCCTTACATCAGTCATAACCAGATTGTCAAATTTCATAATGTGCTCCAACAAGTTATCTTGAGACATGCATCCAACCAACCAACGTCTCAAAGATAAAGAAGTCCACCAGTGAAATGTCATTTCAATTTCGCATCAATAATACCGTACAAAAACCCTGTAGTCATTTTTAACATCTTCGCTCAAGCCGTGAATATTGTATCCTCCCGTGAAAATTTATACCATACCAATAATACCACTCACGATATGCAATGTCATCCAATTTTTTAGCAAAAGACATTAGCTAAAAATTCGAATATCATTTTTGATTAATTATCGCATTCAACTGTCCACCATTAATATTCGGATCCAACAGCTTGACATTCAAGCCAACAAACCCGATCCATTTGGGCCCAGTCCAAAGTTTCGTTAGAGGGAGTAAAAGGCCCAAAGGCGTTACAACTGATCCAATTCTAAATCACACATATAACCGGATATAAGACCTTGTATAAACACAACCCTAATAAACTCAATAATACTTAGACAAACCCTAAAACACACAATTGATAAAAGTGCGCCTCCATTTTAACCCTTCGCCTCTCTCCTCAAACTCATTCCTCATCAGCCAAAACAATCAATACTGAGTCTCAACGCTTTATCATATCACACAAAGCAATAAAAGCTTGTTACTTATGTGCATCGAACAACAAACAAACCACCCGTATGGTTTATTTCTGATACAAATCCGAACCAATTAGAAGATATCAAAGCTTCAAGGTCCTTCTTGGGGCCATGGGTAGGTTGTAATTGATAGTTTCGTTTTTATTTTTGAAAATAATCGAAACAGAGATATGATTGAAACCTAATGGTTTTTGGTCTTTCTTTAAATTTCGAAAATTATCATAGATCTATGAGGATGATAGTTCAATTAAAACAATCTTGAGAGAGGTTGCAAAAAATATTGAAACTGAATCTGAGATTTTTATATGTTTTTCTTTGTTGTTTGAGAGTTGGGGAGTGACATGTGAGGGTTCTTGAAGTGAGTCTAGGTCTGGGATTAGTTGGAACTGGATGTCACGGACTGATGATGTATGAAACTGAGGTCTGATGGTTGTTTGGTATTCGGTATGTTGAAGTGGTCATGGTCTTTGTATGTTTTACGCATAACATTTTTTTTCTTTTCTGTTATTACGCGTAAGGTTCTTAGCTTATGCGTAAGCATACGCATAACATTGCTTATGCGTAATGTTACGCGTAACCTTGCTTAGGCGTAAAGCCAGAAGCTTAGGGGTAAAAGCATATGCGTAACATTTTCTTACGCATAACTTCACAACTATGCGTAACTTCCTTTGAAGATTCCTTATGCGTAAGTTTAGGGTTTTGACCCTTTGACCATTTTTCCGGCGAGTTTTTCCGACCAAAATTCCGTCCAGCATCATATTAAACCCAGAAAAACATAAAAGCTTTTCTTTTTTTTTTCTTTTTTTTGACCATGATAGACCATAAAACTGACGGTATGACCACAAGAAATATCACGGATTGGTATAAAAAGTCTCATAAACGACTGTTTGGACAAGGTGACCCAAGACAGATGTTAACAAATTATAAGAATAGATGACTTTTAGACCAGGATACATAAAAAGTGTTAAAGACTGTTTCCCCAAAGATACGGAAAAAAAATTTCTGACCCCCAAAAAGTACAAAAAACAGCCTAAAAACAAATAACAAAACCAACATAAATCATCAAAAGATAACCATGACTCTATACCACTTGTTAGGATCGAAAAACACAAAGATTTATGTGTTTTGGAGGTCGAGGTTGGTGGAAGAAGATGAAGAATATCATCTTCTTAGTGAGAGAAACTAGAGAGAGGGAGGAGAAACAAAGGATAATATTATTGATAAGAACAAAACACACACACCTAATGATTCACCTCACCCCTCATGGAGAGTTATGAGGGGTATTTATAGGCTCTATTTGCTACAACTTTGCCACTTAAACGATACTAGTCCCTATGGGCAAAGTATACTACGCATCTAGTCCAATTCACGTAACTGACGTTATCTTTATAAAAAAGCGAGGCTAACAGGTACCCCACGGTCACATGTTTGACTTTTTTTAGTCTCTATTACAAAGCAGTAACCAAAACCTTAACATGTGTGACTAATTAGGTACAAATTTTGTTGGATTAATCAGTATTAGTGATCATAAACACTGTATAGTCACACAAATCATTTTTTTTGTATATTTTGTCACATACAATTAAGCATAAAGTGGCCAAAAGTGTTAATAAGTCTGACCATATGGTGTTTAAAGTGAAGAAAGGTGTATTTTGTGTGACTATTGTTCAACCAATGGCCACTTGAATTTTATGTTTGTGTGGCCTTTTCTAATTTAGTCACACAAAGCATGTTTGTTTTGTGTATTTAGTCACAAACAATTAATCATAAAGTGGCTAAAAGTGTTAATAAGTGTGACCATATGATATTTAAAGTGAAGAAATGTGTATTTTGTGTAAGTATTGATCATCCAATGGCCACATGAATTTTATGTTTTTGTGGCCTTTTGTAACATTTAGTCACACAAATCATGTTTCTTTTGGGTATTTAGTCACATACAATTAAACATATAGTGGCCAAAAGTGTTAATAAGTGTGACCATATGGTGTTTAAAGTGAAGAAATGTCTATTTTGTGTGACTATTGTTCATCCAATTGTCACATGA
Source organism: Chrysanthemum makinoi (assembly GCA_910596185.1). Taxonomy (NCBI): domain Eukaryota; kingdom Viridiplantae; phylum Streptophyta; class Magnoliopsida; order Asterales; family Asteraceae; genus Chrysanthemum; species Chrysanthemum makinoi. The sequence goes on from OU343219.1 coordinate 12,528,566, forward strand.
ATTTTTAGTTTGTGTGACATTTTATAACATTTAGTCACACAAAGCATGTTTCTTTTGGGTATATAGTCACGTACAATTAATCATAAAGTGGCAAAAAATGTTAATAAGTGTGACCATATGGTGTTTAAAGTGAAGAAATGTGTATTTTGTGTGACTATTGATCATCCAATGGCCACATGAATTTTATGTTTGTGTGGCCTTTCTAACATTTAGTCACACAAAGCATGTTTCTTTTGGGTATTTAGTCACATACAATTAAGCATAAAGTGGCCAAAAGTGTTAATAAGTGTGACTATATGTCATTTAAAGTGAAGAAATATGTATTTTGTGTGACTATTGATCATCAAATGGCCACATGAATTTTTTTTTGTGTGGCCTTTTATAATATTTAGTCACATACAATTAAGCATAAAGTGGCCAAAAGTGTTAATAAGTGTGACCATATGCTATTTAAAGTGAAGAAATGTCTATTTTGTGTGACTATTGTTCATCCAATGGTCACATGAATTTTTAGTTTGTGTGACATTTTATAACATTTAGTCACACAAAGCATATTTCTTTTGGGTATATAGTCACATACAATTAAGCATAAAGTGGCCAAAAGTGTTAATAAGTGTGACCATATACTGTTTAAAGTGAAGAAATATCTATTTTGTGTGACTATTATTCATCTAATGGTCACATGAATTTTTAGTTTGTGTGACTGATGCAGGTTTTGCTGACCAGGTCTTAATATTTATAGTGTCTCGCTATACCTATGGTCTACCCTAATGCACTAACGGGCAGTGTACCCGGTCGTATGTAGTGTAGTAAATGGTAAAGCTGAGGTCGTCCCAAGAGCTATGTGTGTCGGATAATTACTAAGTCTAATTGTCACGGAATATTAATGGTATGATATGGTTTTAATTAATTAAACTACTAATGCAGAATATAAAAGCAATTAAATGGTAGAAAGGAAATCAATAGAGTAATAGTGGTGCTAACCTAGTCAATCCTCCTAACTAGTCATGTCTACGTCTACCTACTTCCAATTACTTCAGGTGGGGTCAAATTCGAGAGGACAGATTTGGTCAATTCGCCCTAACCTATCAGCAAAGATGCCACCACAGGAGAAATCATGCGCACCGTCATAAGTCCTGTTGTTCCTGGTCCCCTAAGCCAAGTCATTAAGTACCGCTACATGCTAGATTCTAAATAGTGAGTGTCCGACCGTTAGGAACTTAGACACTACACCCCCCAATTCTTAAGTTCATCCAAACGATAGGTGATCAGTTGGTCAAATCGCACAAGTAGAAAGGGTCGTCAGGTGGTCATATCTTACCCTTCCCGTCTCAGTCCGCTCACCTAGGGTCAGTTGGTCATATCTCCTAGGCAATTGGCCTCTACCGCCATTCAAAACTACCGAACTAGGGGAGACTACCAAAGAACTATGCATGCATACACTTAGAAATAATTGTACGGAAGTAAAGGTAAACGTAAACAAAACAATTAAGGAATCATAACTAGGCTAGCACCAAAGGGTGCTTACCCGCTCATATTAATCATGCACATTAATTCAATATTCAAAGGTACGAAATACATGAATTGAAAGTAAAAGAAATAATAAACGCTAAAGCTTATCGTAATGGTGTGACTTCTCCCTTGGAAACAGCTCTGTATGCTTCCCTAGACCTCCCTAGAGCTTTTTCCCACGTTCTCAGAGTATTGTGTGTGGAATGGAATGAATAGAAATGCTGGAATTCGTGGGGTATTTATAGGCCAGGTCTGGTTTACGGCGTAACCAAAAGATGAGTTACGCCGTAACCTCGGTAAATGCACTAGATCTGCTAGTTACGGCGTAATCTAATAAGTGGTTACGCCGCAGTCTTTAATAAACCAAGTTACGTCATAAGTGATGCAGTAGTTACGGCATAAGTATCAGCGGCGTGGAACCTCTTTTAACCTAATGGAGTTACGTCGTAATCTTTGGAAGGAGTTACGCTGTAACCTCTTGATGAGTTGGACTTCAGGGTCACGCAATAGTTACGGCGTAATGTGAGAGACGAGTTACGCCGTAACCTCTTCAAAATAAGCATATTGTGATAAATCCTTAGTAACGTTTCCATTTCCACGTCTCTTTAGCTCTAATGCTCGCAATTTACCTGAAAGTGTAAAAAAATGGAAAACAATCGTAAATCCATATAAATGATATAAATAACGAGCATTAACAGGGGAAATTGACACTTAATATTTAGGACTATTTGATGTTATCAAATATCCCCCCACTTGAAATCTACTTGCCCTCAAGTAGACCTTATTAGATAGATTCCCAAAAATATATCTTCCAAAAACCTGGAAAATATGAGTTTACAAATCCCTTATGCTAGAATAAAACAAAGCCGAACACCTCACGAAAGGGGAACAAACACTCAAATCTCTCAACTATTCTAAGTGTCAATTTCGGGGTGATCACTCAAACGCACAGTCATAGCATGTATTCTATCATAAGCTTGGCGGTTACACAAATCTCCACCACTAGAGTTAAGGGCTAAACAGTTCTCGAAGGCAATATGGGTAGACACGACAAAGGTTAAGGGGTGACTCGTCATTACTAACATGTCACGGCGAAGTGGACAAAATCAATGATACATGACCAAATCCATGGCCAAGACACCAAAGATTGCTCGCTGCATCACCTAGACACGCTTCATGACTAAAGGGTAAGCTAAGACATGGGATATATAATTGGTGTAAATTAAAAAACAAGCAGGTAGTCTATATCTATAACTAAGTCATCAACACTTACCGTCCGCCCAAAGTTCAAGTTTAGAAGTCTAGAGACCAGATCATGAATGCAAGGCAGATGTGTCATTAGAGGACATCGTGATGGGCACACTACCTTTTCTTCTTCAGTTGGTATTACTCCAACTCCAATATTCAAATGTGACCGAGGTGGCCTCCTCGATACTAAACAATAAAGCTCATACTATAGTGCTTATAACATTGCACTTTGCAAAATCATAACTGAATCAACTATTTTTTTTTAATCATAACTGATAACATAACATCCCCCGACTTGAGATGAACAAAGGGAATTTGGGGGGTCTTCAATGATCTTCATAATTGTTGTCGATGAAAGCGTGATTTCCAAACCTTTCCACTTGAACCTTGAACTTAGGCAAATAACGACTTCCCAATTACAAATAAAGACTACAGGGTAGGCTAAGGTGTAAGGGTGTAACGAACCAATAAACTGGGGTGACAAAATGAAAGGAATGGCTCAGAAGGGTGTATCTAGGGGTATCTTGCACTAAAGGGGAGTGAAACAAAAGGGTTTCACATGGGGGTCGAAAAGTCGAGGTGACTAATCGATAGACTCACAATGGTAGGCTGTTTGGGTGATAATCCTATAATACTGCCTTCTAAAACTGAAAAGTCCAAATACATCGAGCTAACTCAACATACCTCGTCTATGGTCTCGAAATGATGCAAAGGCCAAGTTCTAATGTTTACAAGCTACCGGCACACTCATAATTTGGTGGATTTGGGGTAAAATATTGGAAACAGATAAGGCTAATCTCACCATGTAATATCAAGGGTTGTATGTGCTCGGCTAAGGTCTAATCTAGTTATGTTCGGAAAAACATGTCAAAATTTTAAAATTGGCATAATTTTTCAAAATAAACTAGAAAACTGAGGGCGAAATAAAGTTCATGAGATGATTCTACTCCCGTCCCCCCACTTGTATTGTACAAAGTCCCTTTTGTACTAGGCATTAAAATAAAGGTGAAGAGAAAGGTAGAATTAGAGCGAGAACTTCCCTAAAATTTGCTCCAAAAAGAAGAAGGCCCACGAGAAAGGATCGTGCCTTCGTTAAATCGTCATGAGCAAACTTCAATCCCTGAAATCACAATACCGACAAGCATAATTCTAAAAAGAAAATAAAATAAAAAAAACAAACCTAACTCACTTTTGTAGGAATCACGGTTGCATTTAGCAAATGCAACAATCCTTTTAAACCACTTGGTGTCCCAAGTGGACGAGTGAAGTCTCATGAGGGTTTACAGGGAACAAACCCACAAAGTTCATTTAAAAACTAATACAAGGTTACTGTGTTTTAAAATGACAGAAATTAAGCAGAGGACAGTTACGTCGTAACTCCAATAAGAGAGTTACGCCGTAACTTGCAAAACCTGGTATGAGCTGAGAAGCGAATGGTTACGGCGTAACCATTGAGATGGTATTACGCCGTAATTGGTAATGCGTCAAGAATTCTGCTGCTAAAATGTTGGTTACGGCGTAATCACTAAGATGAGTTACGCCGTAACTCTGTTCAGATCAGCAACTGCAGCAGTAATTACTTCATTGTCTCCTTCAAAAAGGTTAGAAAAGACAAACCCAACAGAAAGGAAATAAAAATAAAAGAAAGGGATAATTCGTGTTGTCTCCCGAAAGAGCACTTTTCTTTATTTACGAGTCTTTAAGTTAGACTCATAGCCGCGGGGCTCCTATGGGGGCCTTTGAGCTTGCCCCACTTCTTCAATATCCTTCATCAAATTGTGCCTCATCCATGCAACATTAAAGGCAGTTCGAAGGTACTCAATGGTTTCGATCTTTCGGACTTTATAGAATTTCTCCTCCGGACCTAGGTGGTAGCGAGTGAATTCGTATTTTTCTACTATAATGGGGGGTGGTCTTTTGTAAGGTATCCCCAAGAGCTTGCACCTTCTTTGCTCGTAAGCTTCGTCATCGGGATCAGTGAACTCTTCATTTCCTTGCAACTCAAGGTAATCTAGCATTCCTTCGATATCATCGTTATCAGAATCAGTACCCTTGAACCATCCTTCATTGATCAAATTTTCCACTAGAACGCGCTTGCATTCTTCTTTATCATTAGTCACCCGCTCTATGTCCACGTCAATTGTTGTTTTACTCGTATTTTCGCTACTTTTGTCGTTAGAATTTTCTTGATCCATGTATTCCTTCCAAATATTATCTTTTGTTAATGCATCCACATGCCCATACTTAATTTTTACCCAACTATCAAACCCCAGGTTGTCTATCCAAGGTAAACTCGTTCTCTCCTTGTCATTGGTTAAGGACCAAAAGAATTCTTCTTTTCCTAATCTTCCAGAGTTGCCTCCACCATCACACCTATCGTCATATGGGTTGCATGATGCCCAGAAAATTTCCCCAGGGGATTTTACTTTTTCGCACTAGTGACTGCGTAGTTCTATGTTTTCAGTTTCATTTAAATGCTCTTCCATGCAGAGTATATCTTTATTAGTCTCATCCCTTCGAATGTACTTCGCGTAATCAACTTTTAGCTTCATAAGAAGATTTGGGTTGATCTTGGCATTCCCAAATTGAATAGCGTACCAATCTTTAAAGGCCAAATTACCGAATTTTATCCCGTGTCTTTCACGCTCACGAGGGCATGTCCATTCTTCCAATCTTTCATTGTCTCCCCCATTGCAATGCTCGTGGAAAGGGCTGCATGTAGGCCATGCCCTTATGGTTTCTTCATCAGTAATGGCGATAGGAGTACACCAGAGTGGCGATAAGTGGCTCTTCTTCATCATCAAGGGAGAGCTCCTCGAGTTTTTCTGATCCATCCAAGTCAAGAAATTTTTCTGCCCATGTATCCTAGTTACGCCGTAATGGCGAGATTCTTGGTTACGGCGTAATTCATTAGAGTCGTATTCCTCAGTATTCATCACAACTCCATTTCCGCTGTCAAACGCGAGGTTACGCCGTAACTCATTAGGTATGTTACGGCGTAACTTAGATCTGTTGACGAAATCGTCCCCTAAACTCATATCACTGGCCTGAACCTTCGAGTTATCATCCGAAAAAATTACCTTACATTCCATAGCTGGTTTAGATCCCTCAGGTTTATCGTTATTCCTTCTTACTTTTTCGCTGAGCTTTATCACCATGGATTCAAGGTTTTTAAGAGTTGAGTCATGTTTGGAAATGTTTCTATCAGTGTTTTCCTGGAATTCCTTCAACCATTCATCTTGCTCCTTTTGTTTTTGGGCTAAATTTTCTAGAAATTTATTAATTGTTTCTTCAAGACTGGGCTTTCTTTCTCCATAAGGCCCACGGTTGTAATGACTGCGATACCCATTTCGATTATCACCGTAAAATGGTCGATTTTCTCCATACTTAGCTTCTTCGATATCCTCTTCGTCCATATGAGGACAATTTTTCTTAAGGTGTCCTCCTCCACAGCTTTCACACCCCACTTGAATGGCATGAACAATTTCCCTAACTTTTAGCATATCTCGATTGAGGCTTTCAATTTTACTAGCGATTGCTGCAATTCCGTCAAAACTTCCACCTTGGTTTCTTTTACTTCCACCGTCGTGCCATTTTTGAGAATGGTCTGCCATTTTTTGAATGGCTTCAATTGCCGTAGTAGGAGTCATATTTGGGATAGGTCCTTGATAATCCAGCATCTGTCTCGTAGTTATATTTATTTCTTTGTAGAAAATATTGACCTTCTGCTGGTTGTTAAGATCATTGGTAGGACATTTATAAAGAAGATCGTTGTATCTGTCCCAAGCTTGATACAGAGTTTCGTCGTCTTCTTGTTTGAAATTGTGGATCTCCAAGAGTTGATTAGATATCTTTGATGGTGGGCAATATCTTTGGATAAAGTGTTTCTTAAGTAGCGCCCAAGTATTAACTGCCTCGGCGGGCAATCTTTCGATCCATCCTCTTGCTGCTCCAGTTAGAGTCATAGGGAAGTCCCTGAGCATAACAGCATCATGAGACACGCCCGGAATGTTGAAAAGGCTAGCGATGTATAGGACATTTTCAACGTACTCATATGCGTCTTCGTCCCTGTTTCCTGAAAAAGGGTTAGCGGGAAGCTCCCTCATAAATTGGTCTTTAATCTCGAAACGAACATCCGCTCCGATTGCCGGTCTTACGAGACCCGGCCCTTGATCAGCTCTAGTCAACGCCAAGTATTCCTCAAGAGTGAGGTCATCGATGTTAACCACTTCCATGGTACCGGAAAACTTGAAATATGATCGTGAGAAAAGTTTAAATATGAAATGAAAGACTTAATATAAATCCTAATAAAGTCCCCGCAGCGCCAAAAACTTGATGCGGTTTTACTGACTGTGTCTTAATATTTATAGTATCTCACTATACCTATGGTCTACCCTAATGCACTAACGGGCAGTGTAACCGGTCGTGTGTAGTGTAGTAAATGGTAAAGTCGAGGTCGCCCCAAGAGCTATGTGTGTCGGATAATTACTAAGTCTAATTGTCACAGAATATTAATGGTATGATATGGTTTTAATTAATTAAACTACTAATGCAGAATATAAAAGCAATTAAATGGTAGAAAGGAAATCAATAGAGGAATAGTGGTGCTAACCTAGTCAATCCTCCTAACTAGTCATGTCTACGTCTACCTACTTCCAATTACTTCCGGTGGGGTCAAATTCGAGAGGACAACATTTGGTCAATTCGCCTAACCTATCAAAGCAAAGATGCCACCACAGAGAAATCAGCGCACCGTCATAAGTCCTGTTGTTCCGGTCCCACTAAGCCAAGTAATTAAGTACCGCTACATGCTAGATTCTAAATAGTGAGTGCCCGGCCGTTAGGAACTTAGACACTACACCCCCCAATTCTTAAGTTCATCCAAACGATAGGTGATCAGTTGGTCAAATCGAACAAGTAGAAAGTGTCGTCAGTTGGTCATATCTTACCCTTCCCGTCTCAGTCCGCTCACCTAGGGTCAGTTGGTCATATCTCCTAGGCAATTGGCCTCTACCGCCATTCAAAACTACCGAACCAGGGGTGACTACCAAAGAACTATGTATGCATACACTTAGAAATAATTGTATAGAAGTAAAGGTAAATGTAAACAAAACAATTAAGGAATCATAACTAGGCTAGCACCAAAGGGTGCTTAGCCGCTCATATTAATCATGCACATCAATTCAATATTCAAAGGTACGAAATACATGAATTGAAACTAAAAGAAATAATAAACGCTAAAGCTTATCGTAATGGTGTGACTTCTCCCTTGGAAACAGCTCCGTATGCTTCCCTAGACCTCCCTAGAGCTTTTTCCCACGTTCTCAGAGTATTATGTGTGGAATGGAATGAATAGAAATGGAATTGTGGGGTATTTATAGACCGAGGTTTGGTTTACGCGTAACCAAAGATGAGTTACCGAACCTCCGTAAATGCACTAGATCTGCTAGTTACGGTAACCTAATAAGTGGTTACGCCGTTTGAGTCTTCAATAAACAAAGTTACGTCGTAGTGATGCAAGGTAGTTACGACGTAAGTATCGGCGAGAACCTCTTTTAACCTAATGGTGTTACGTCGTAATCTTTGGAAGGAGTTATGCCGTAACCTCTTGATGAGTTGGACTTTAGGGTCACGCAATAGTTACGGCGTAATGTGAGAGACGGGTTATGCCGTAACCTCTTCAAAATAAGCATACTGTGATAAATCCTTAGTAACGTTTCCATTTCCGCGTCTCTTTAGCTCCAATGCTCGCAATTTACCAGAAAGTGTAAAACAATGGAAAACAAGCGTAAATCCATATAAATGATATAAATAATGAGCATTAACGGGGGAAATTAACACTTAATATTCATGACTATTTGATGTTATCAGTGACATTTTATAATATTTAGTCACACATCGAATTAAAAAAAGAGAGACCAATAATGTTGATAAGCGTGACCATATTATGTGAGCGCATCTTTTAGTCACAGGGTTACTACTGCTAGTACTAAGTTAGTACTGCTAATACTATGTTAGTGCTGCTGGAATGAGTATATATATATATATATATATATATATATATATATATACATATAACATAATTAAAAGCAAAATGCAATTTCAAATTGAATAAAACTCGACTGTATATAACTGAACCAAATATACTATTGTTATATCGTACATAATCATATTCTCAAGTACCCACACTGTTACTTAGATACTTCCTATTTAGATACGTGTTCTTACATTATGTTTAGCCCAGAAAACCGGTATCTCCATACTTCTTTGCAACAACACGTGCCACACGAACGATCCACGTTGTATATCTTGAAAGTCTTATTTACCACCTTTTCATTCTCAATCGCATCTGATATCTACAAGCAAAATGAAACATTTATAAAATGTTAGTATGTCTTAATAAAGGTTACCAATCGACATGTCACCAGTTGACCCGAGGTCAAGACAACATATGTTCCACCACTTCTACTGATGTTCAGGGAACTCAGCCTCTCAACAGAAAGTTGCGCAGATTGTATAGTTTCAAGCTTTGATAAAAATCTTTGTAAAAAATCTTTGATAACATATGTTACAAAGAAAATGATTTCAAGAAATTGTAATAATTAAAACATAAACAAGAGTATTATGAATATTGGCAGAATTCACGATTTTCAAATAAAGTAAAATAACCTACCAATATAAATGCAAAGAGAAATTGCAGCTTTAATGAAAAAAAGTTTTCAGCGTGATAACAGTACATGGATTGAGTAACTTACGGGTTCTCTACGAAATTTTTACCAGCAAGATCAACAAGAATGAAGGTGAAAGATGAATTTCCAGTTGCACATTCTTTCAATTTTAGTATAAACGGTCTATTGCCTCGCCATAGCAGTTTGGATCACTGTGAAATGCAAACATATGAAAGTGAGACCACAAGAAAAGAATGTTATCGAAGGATGCATATGCTGTTAGTATACTATATGCAATATTTTACAGATACTTACCTTTCTCTCCTCTTGAAGAGCTTGCAATCCCTCAGAAGCTCTAAGTAGTATACCTTCCACCTGTTAAATAGACATGTTAAGATGTACCAAGACACAAAAGCTATTCCAACAAGAAGAAAAAAAAATGTCACCCAATTTATTTAGAAATGGTTGATGTGGGTTATGTTTTATTATTTGTCAGATAGTAAGTTATAAAATTGGTGATTAAATTGGTCAATAAGTTGGTGATTAAATCAGTCAATAATGTAAAACAGGCCACAAGTCCCTTAAGTGTGATTTCAATGCATATGGTCAACCTTACGAAACTTTACCCTTGACCTCAATTCCTACGAATTTACATTTTACTGAAAACGCTAAGCCAAGGAAAAAAATTTACAGCTTGACGGGAGCTTGTTCATTAAGATATCAGCTCAAGCGGAGTTTCAACACACTTTACATGCTCACAGATAGAAACAACTATCTCTTAGCATAGACATGCTATCTCTTGATTCTTTATAAAGATATTCCATGGTTAGTAGCATATTAAATTAAGCTATATTTATACACTAATAGAGCTCTGCATCTGTTTTTACCACAATGTACTATTTTTATGGAGTTTCTATTACTATTCTTTGTGGAGAAGGGTGTTCAACAAGAATACAAAGATGCAATACCAGTGATACATCAATCACCAAATGAGCTCAGCTCAAGATTACTTAACAATTTAAAATGGGGTTCAATCACGTATGTCAAGACACTGTTGAAATCACCTTGAACCAATTCAGTTGCAGCCATTAAATCCATACATTTTCATTCAATGTTCATACATATATAGCTCAGACAAAAACATGCAGCATCACACTTATAAGATATGCACAGAACTAAAAGTTTATTATTCTAAAGAATGTGTTTGAGAGCATGGGATGCAGAACTTACAGTTGATAAAGATCCACGTTGCGACTCTGGAGGAATCTCTAAGTCCAGTTGAGGAATCTGCAAGCATAAGAAAGTCAATACTCCATAAAAAGATATAGTAGGAAATATGGTTTCAAACAAACATAAACCTAAAGCATAATAAAATGAATAGTCGTGCCATATGGTCCTTTCACTCTTTCTAAGAAACACCTGATCGCTTAACGATAAAGATGGCTAGTCTCCACCAATAAATCTAAGCCAATAGATTATCTTTAAAGGTTCTTAACAGTTACAAGTATACTTTAACATAGTGAAGTACCTTGATTGTGGCAGTCTCAGACTTTACTACTTGTCGATTAAGCATCTGCATTTTGGCAAAGAAAAACATTACTATAATGCTTTACTGAATCTAGTTCATACTCTGGCCCACTATGTAAATAACTAAATACTTAGTGCAGAGAAAAGGGGTTTATTCCCTATACATTCACTCGACGTGTCACAACCTTTTGATCACCTAACGGAAATTCCACAGAGTAACGAGACCCTTGGGGCTGTATCTCACCAGCAAACTGAACCTCATTATTCCTAGTACATTGCAAAGAAAACATTTTCAACAATCATGTTGTAAAATGATATAAGTACAATCTGACTTTGAGGTCAAATAGATTGCATTTAGACTTTATAGATTTTTCATATTACACATTTGAACAAGGTTTTATTTACCACCTTGCATATCTTGAAAGTCTTATTTACCACCTCTTCATTCTCAATCGCATCTGATATCTGCAAGCAAAATGAAACATTTGTAAAATGTTAGTATGTCTTAATAAAGGTTACCAATCGACAAGTCAGCTCAGGTTAACCCAAGGTCAAGACAACACATGTTCCACCACTTCTTAATTATATATATATATATATAATTAGACTAGAAGAACCAATTACAAACTTTATCATTGAAAATTAGTTTTATTTTTTAAGATACTGATACAGTATCACCATACACTTCTTAATTATATATATATATATATATATATATATATATATATATATATATATATATATAAATATATATAATTAGACTAGAAGAACCAATTCCTATCAGAAGATCAACAACAAGGTATCACCATACACTTCTTTTGAAATTACCAACTGCAGCCGACTTGAACCCCTATGAAAATATCATTCAAGAACAAGGAACCGTTAATCCAAGTTTACAAAATATATTAGAATCACAAATCCAAAATAGAGTGAATATTACCATCACCACCTGATCATTTGTAGCATTAGTAACCTGTTACTTTTTGTGCTCCATAAGCAATCCAAAACAACTACTATAAGCACAATCATCAGTGCATTGATTACTTCAACATCAATGAGACTGCAGTCTTCAGCCTCGGTCTCATCCGGGATTATCTGAATTTTTTGCCTCTGTCCCTATCAAAAAATAAGTTTCTTTAATGATAAGTTATATGGAATAGATGGTATATTTGACCTATTTATTAAATGGTTCAATTTCACTTATACTCAAAATTGGTAAAATCTTAATAAAGTGTTGTAAACCATGTTTCACAGGTTGTATATTTGAGAGTTTCACCTTCGCTTCTTTACCATATACAAATGGTAATTACGTTATATTTTCCAACTATTTAAACATGAAGAATGATACATGAAGTCACGAAACATAACATAAAATTTAGAAACAACTATGTATGAGCCTTGAAAAATAGTGTTATGAACCTAACAACCGCTTACATTTAAACCCTTACACTCTAATATGGTATGATACTAATATTTGTTTTATCTTAAATATAGTCTAAGTTCTACACATAACTTATTTTTCTCAAATAATTAGAAGATGATTGAAGATAAAGACATAATAGAGATGACAAATATGAAAATGACTTGAAAAGATTATCTAACACTAATCATTAAAAATAGCCCATTCACTTACATCTAGACTACTTGTTAACAAAAGTAACTTACATTGGCAGACCTTAACACTAATTGCCATTTACCTAACACAAACTAGAACTCCTAACCAACATATCACAATGACCACACATACACAAACTAAGTTAGTGATCAAGCCATTCATATACGAACTATCTACTTTATTTCCCCTCAAGAACTGACAAATTCTACTTATTTCATTCTCTCCCAACATTGAAGCTCCCCTGATGAAGTAAACCATTGCATACTCTTAATTAAAACCTTGACGTCGTCACTTTCTTAAACAGGTTCTTCAGGCAATTAACAAGTAGTGGGTTCACAATATCACAATCAGTTGGGTCAAATATCTCAATTAGGGCTTTTGATTGCCAACCCATACTAAACACATATTTAACAATTTATACATATTAAACCGTAATTGAGTATCTAAGAAAAAGCTATATACTTTAGATCACACAAGAAAGAAACATCATAAAGTTCAGCTGAGAAACAACTTTTAGGGTCATTCAATTTTAGACGATTGTAGACAGCAACAATCTACATCTATTCAGTTTCGGATATATGTTCTAAAATAGCAACACTGCTTCGATTTGTTCCATTTTAAGAGGTATACAATTTTGTAGCAGCAAAATCCTAAGTATGCTACTCTTTGAAGAAAACAAACGTAACCAGGTTGCTAAAACGAAAGAAAACAAATATAAGTCGCTTTTTATTATAAAGATAAAAGAACTAAAATGAGAATCAAACACCAATAGGTTGTTATTATTACCCGATCACGGTACACGAGATGAAAAAATCCAATTTTGTACTAGTATATACTACACCTACTAATCTTCTTTTTCATATCACGAAATCATCACGCGACAACAAAACAATACTACAACCTAACAAACCCTCCATTTTCATGTGATTACGGTTTCCATTCTTCCCAAGCCTATGATCCCGACTGACTTTCCACTAACCTGCAAGTGGAAACAAAAGAATTAATGGTTTAAACCTGAAATGAACATCAAGTAACTACCTTGTAATGAGTATCAATTACAGCAAAAAGCATGTTCCAAGCTTATATAGATTCAGGTTTATATGAACCCTAATTCCTAAAATCAAAAAACAAAAATTGAGTCATGAAGACATCAAATTGATAATTAAATTGAACATATAATGCATTAAACTACCTGATTTGTGATTGGACTTGAAATAGAGAGTGAAGATGGTGAATCGCGACGGGTATGTGATGTCCAAGAATGTGACTAATGGTTGGGGTTGTGATTAGCAAGCGTCGATTACAAGAATAATATTTGGCTTAGTTGATGAAAAATCATATTTGGCTTAGAGCCCGTGAAGAGAATGATGGTAAATCAAGACGCCTATTAGAAGAATGATAGGGTTTTTGTTCAATTGAAACTCAAAAAAGGTAAAAGAGAAAAGTATCTCCAGTTAAGGAATTTCAAAATTTTTGGGGAAAACAGATGATGGGTAGAGGAGCAATTTGATTTTGGGGGAAAATTTAGGCGGGGCTTGTGAAAAGTTTAGAGGGAAATTTTATTTTGTGAAAAACTAAGTGCGGACATGTAAAATATTACATATAAATTTAACACATGAAATATTTTAATTTTTGTTTTTATTAGGGGCGGAAATGATATATTACAAACCAAGCTCGAGCCAAACTTTAATTTTTTATTTCCAAATCACATAAACGACCCGAGCTCGAGCCGACTAGAGTTCTTTCGAGCTGATTCTTATCGAGCTTTGAGCTCAAGCTCAAGCCTATCAAATGAACTCGAAATGTTTACTGAGTTGAGCTCAACCTTGTATAAGTTCGACTCGAAATGTTTAATGAGTTGAGCTCAACCTTGTATAAGTTCGAATTGGATTCTTAGGTGATATTTCAATTTGAATTTGTTTACGAAAAAACATCTTTACATATAAATCGAGCTTTTCGAGTCAAGCTCAAGCCGAGTTCAAACTTTCTCGATCCCGAATAACATGATTGGGAGGTCCCTGGATACTTGCTTCTCAATTTCTGTGACAAACGGTATACACCTACCAAGCCGGTGCAACCCATGTATGAACGCCTTTAATAACTTCCAATACAATTCATATAACCTTCACACTATAACTATACACCTACGAAGCCGGTGCAACTCATGCATCACCAGTGATAATGGCTAATTCACATGGGTCATGGTTCATGTGCATTAGGTTATCACCGGTCACATTCATTAATGGGTATTTGACATCATATGGGTCATATGCATTAGGTTATAGTTTCTTACAGTCTCATGTTACGACACATCCATGATTGTTGTAAACGGGTAATTAACATGGGTAATGGGTCATGTGCATTGGGTTGTAGTGGCTATAGTGTCATGTTATCGACCAATACATGACTGGTGATCGACAATGGGTAATTAACATGGGTCATGGGTCATGTGCATTGGGTTTTGTAGACTAAGACAAATACTATACAACATTTTTAAAATGTTGTACTTATTATTTTTTTACATTTTCATCCGTTTGTAACGTTTTTCGTCCCCTTTTGACCGTTCAATCGATTTTGACCGATCTCGCTAGTTTTCGACTGATTTTGACAGTTTTCGACACAGACCGACTACGACCGACAAGGACCGCAGTTCGACCGATTTCGACCTTTCGACGATTTCATCCATTTTAACGCTTTGGCAATTTTCTCAAGCTCATATGTTTTCAAGATTTTTTTTACATTTTCCTCCATATTAAAAGGTTATGAAACGTTTATTACGTTTTCATATATTTTGTACGATTTTTTCATTTTCATACGTCCTTCTCCTTTTTTCTTTGTTTTGCTGCGTTATGCTAGCTTTTGTAAATTTTGTACACCTTCATACCATTTTTTTAAGAAAACGTTAGACAATGGACAAAAAGGATCCCAGACGTACAAAAATGGTCGAAATCAAGAAAAAAAATGAAGGAAAACGGTTTAAACCGTTATTATATTTTACCCTTTAAACCAAATAAGCTACAAATTATTTAGTTTTGCTAAATTTGAAATTTTAAAAATGAAACAAATTGAAAATAAATAGGGGGAGAAAAAGTCACGGTTTAATAAGCAGCTTCTATAAGTACTTTTTAAGCTACTAGCAAAAAACAATGAAGCTTAAACTTCTATATTAAAAAGGAAATGTATTACATTAACGAATATGTTACTCTGGCAAGATGGTAACTCACTTGACTTCCGTAGGGGAGGTCGCCAGTTCAATTCTCACTGGGGTGTAACATCCTTTTTAATTTTCTTGCTATTTTTTTATTACTCGTAACATAATTTACTCACACATTTGTGATATGTATCGAATTGTGACTACACTTAAATAATGTGTGACAAGATATGACTCTATGATTTAGACACCTAAATAAATACTTCATGTGACCATACATAACATCTTGAATTTAGTCACACCAAAACTCAATGTGACTAATATCAAGGTTAATGATAAAACCGTTGCAGTGTTTACGCCGCCTAGAAACCGGTCAACGACGTTGAGGAACCTTAGTCGTTCGAAATAGGCTCCGCCATTCTACATCGCCCAGAACCGTCCGGGGCACATTTACGCGGCCTAGGAAACTCTATTCACGCACGAGGAACCTAGTCATTTTGAATAGGCCCGTCGCTCTTACGCCTACCTAGAACCGCCGGCACGCTTACGCCCGCCTAGAAACCTCGGTCACGACGCCGAGGAACCTTGGTCATTTCCGAACAAAGCTCCGTCGTTCTACTTCGCCTAGGAACCGTCGGGGCACGCTTTACGCCAGCTAAGAAACTTGATCCGACGCCGGGAACCTTGGTCGCCTGAAATAGGCTTCGCCGTCCTATGCCGCCTAGGAACCGCTTGAGTTCACATTTTCCTATAATAATAGTCACATGAATATTTCACAATGTGACTAATTTGAATGTATTGGTCACATATAATACCCTTATAATGTGGCCATAAACATAATTTAGACACACATTTGTGATATGGTGTGACTATTATAAGTAGAAAAGTTTAGTGGTTAAAGTCTGCCAAAGACAAAGTTAAGTCCGGTAGGTTAGTTTTAGTGGTTAAGGCCGCCAGACAAAGTTAAATATGCCAGACCTAAGTTAAGTCTGTCTAGTATTCGTAGTTAGTTCTGTTTATGAAAAACATAATAGTTTTTTGTATGACTATTGATCATCCAATGGCCACATGAATTTTATGTTTGTGTGGCCTTTTCTAACATTTAGTCACACAAAGCATGTTTCTTTTGGGTATTTAGTCACATACAATTAATCATAAAGTGGCTAAAAGTTTTAATAAGTGTGACCATATGGTGTTTAAAGTGAAGAAATGTGTATTTTGTGTGACTATTGATCATCCAATAGCCACATGAATTTTATGTTTTTGTGGCCTTTTCTAACATTTAGTCACACAAAGCCTCTTTGTTTTGGGTGTTTAGTCACATACAATTAATCATAAAGTGGCTAAAAGTGTTAATAAGTGTGAAAATATGGTGTTTCAAGTGAAGAAACGTGTATTTTGTGTGACTATTGATCATCCAATGGCCACATGAATTTTATGTTTGTGTGGCATTTTCTAACATTTAGTCACACAAAGCATGTTTGTTTTGGGTATTTAGTCACGTACAATTAACCATAAAGTGGCTAAAAGTGTTAATAAGCGTGACCATATGGTGTTTAAAGTGAAGAAACGTGTATTTTGAGTGACTATTGATCATCCAATGGCCACATATTAAGTTACATGACCATATGTAATCGGATTTTGCTACACTTAAATAACGTGTGACAAAACGTTTAGTGTGACCATATATGGCATTTGGTCACAGTGTTAGTAGTAAATGTGACTATATAGATTAGCTTTTGGTAAGCTAACACAAACTAAACTTTAAACACACATATTAACTTAGTGTGATCATATATGGCATTTGGTCACAGTTTTCAAGTGTGTGACATATATTTGTCACTGTTTATATGTATTGACTAATGCTTCAACCATACTTTTCATTTGTCACTCGTTCCAATTTCAGATGTGGCTAAAGAGTTGGCAAAACATATCAGTCACCCTTAAATAATGTGTGACAAAAATTGACTCTATGATTTAGACACACAAAAAATTACTTCATGTGACTAACGCATCAAGGTTATTTGTATTCACAATGCTCCAAATTCATATGTGGCAAAATGATAAAAAAATCACAGATACCTTTAGCCACACAATTTTCAATTGTGTGGCAATACAGTTCTAATGGTCACACAATCAAAATTTTCATGTGTGACTAATTAGTAAATGTTTGTCAATTTTGACCTTCAGCCACACAAATATGCTTAATGGCCGTTCCATTTTGACCATGTGTGACCGAATCCGTTTATGTACTAGTGAGACCACTTCCTGAAGTAGATGAATTGATGCAGATAGTCTCTAGAATAGAGCTCATTTAACCCGAATACACATATACCCAAAGACGAGAAACTTATAACATCAGTAGCGATTAAGTCCGATAGCCAAAGAATAACCCCGATGTATACTTTTCTCTCCCTAATGATAGTGTATGAAGCTCAAGAACCCGAATGCCCAAAGAGAGAATAACCGATAACATTGAAGAAGCAGGTCAATCACTTATTATCTCTCGGATGTCAACTCGAATAAGTGATTATATCTCCGAATCACCGATTAAGCTCGTGAAACAAATGAAGGCCCCGATGTACACAATCTCTCCCCGATGATTGCTATAGCATCAAAATCATCGCACAATTGTGTACCTCTTTATCACCGAAACTAACTCTAAATCTTCCCCACATAGTTGGAATAAGAACACTAAACGCCATGAGTTAAACTCTGAGTTTCCTCATGTAATGACATTTGTCTTCTCGGGATATCTTCAATCACTTAGAAGTATTAAGTTCATCAAGTTTACTCACGTTTAGATGCTTGTCTCCTTCCCCCTTGCTGGTTATGATACTTCAGAAATAGCAATACATCATAAGCCCATATACTAGAAATCTTTTGGGAAGAACACTTGAAGACTTGTGAGAATCAACTTGTTGAAGTAGAATGTAAGCAAGTCTAATTAGGGATTAAATCTGACTTTTCACTCTCCCCCAATTAGTGCTTTCCCTTAAACCAACAATCTGTTTGATAAATGCCTAGATTAAGAAGAAGTCTTTAGATCGTTAAATGCAACTCGTCTTTAGTCTTCTAACATGCGCTAAAATGTAGAACCGACCACTGACCTTCTTCAAGATCGTCCAATTGGGGAATAGAAAGTCAACATCTTCAACTCACCAAATGCATTCCCGTAAACTTACAAATAGCAAATCCCCTTAACTCAAATCCTCCCAATCAAAAAAGAAATGTAAATATGTTCATCAAGGAAATCAGCCCGCATACTGGAAGCACTTTGTCATTAAACTCATCAGCCTCAGGTGAAGATGTCAACAAACGGTTTGAAGAAACTCCATGTAAAGATGACCCGATAAGAAGAATCTGCTTACATGAGTTTGGAGCCTTATGACCATTTGTTCTCAGATGTCAATTAACCATGCAGAATTATCATACTTCTTCTCCCCCTCAAGAATTGCATACGGAGATGCCATTCTTGATTAAACAAGTGAATATCTTTAACAAATGTAGTCTTCTCCCCCTCAAAAGTAGCATATGATGTCGCCATCGTCATTATAATCGAGCAAGTGGAATAAGAAAACAATCAACAGTAGTTCGGTTCACTTGATAACTGAACGCGCATGGAAAAAGCATGAAGCATGTTAATGAGAATGGTCATAAAAAAGAAGATTTCTCTTCTTCAGAAGATAAAGCGCATCAAGCGCATAATTTTTCTTTCTTTAGAGAACGAGGCTTGAACATTTGTGTTTAAACGCCCTATGAAGATTTCTTCTTCTCGTAAGATAAAGCGCACCAAACGCATACTTTCTTTCTTTAGAGAACGAGGCTTGAACTGTTATGTTCAAACGTCATAAAAAGATTTCTCTTCTTTCAAGATAAAGCGCAATCGAGACGCATACTTTTCTTTTCTTTTCTTTATAGAACGAGGCTTGAACTGTTGTGTTCAAACGTCATAATCTCTCTTTCAGATCTCTTGGCAAAACTTGTAATCAACCCCATTATCATTCAATAGGCTCTTTGTCGTGACAACTGATGGAGAAAACCCAATATGATGAATTTGACCTTGAAGTAAATTAACCCGAACTCGTGACTTAAACTTGCACATATGTAACAAAGAGCGGTGCCGAGAATTCATGCCCATTTAAATCTCTAAGTACTCTATACTCTTCAACCAACCCACCATCAAGTATAAGACGTACTTCATCTCTTGAAAATCCACAATTCAATGTGCATTAATGAGCACTACAACATACCTCCTTAAAGTGATAGTTATTTTGTGGTGGTAAGAGCCCAATTCCCCCATGTGGTAAAAGAAAAAGAAAAAGTCACCCAAAAATAACTAGATTTCCATGTCGTCATTTTTTAAAATATTAAAAGCTCGAACAAGGATCTCGAAGAATCTTCATCCAACCATCCCCGATACCATCAGATACTAAGTACACTCGCCCGTGATATTTCACTTCAACCTCAAATCAATAATAATGAATTAACACCGTTGTCACATTTTCTTGTTAAAGGCTCAAATCTAGCCTCTTTTGACGATTTAAGTGAACTATGATAATGGTTTCATCCCGATCTTGGTTAAACACATATTACCCCATAAAACCAAGTAATTACCAAACTGCCATGAGGACAATCCAAACAAACGCCCAATTCATGAAGTACACCCTTTTATCCCTTCTTCAAAATAGAAACCGTAGCACCAAGACGATAAGATCCCAAAATACACTTTTCTTTCTCCAGGATGGTTCCATCATTACGAGATTTTACAATTCTATGGTTTAAACTGAGAAATGGTTTCTTTCGCGGGATTTTACAAAACCAAGAATAAACCATAGGATAGATCCGGAAATGCACTTTACTATTACCGGGATGTTTTCATTGTCACGGGATTTTACAAGTCTACGATTTAAACCGAGAAATAGTTTCTTTCACGGGATTTTACAAAATCAAGACTAAACCATAAACAATGTCAGTTTGAATGTGTAATGAAAACTTTGGTTTTGGTGAATATCTGTTTTAGGGGAACATGCAGCGGTTCATCAACGATTCATTCATCATCAACAATTGTTTACCCATATGTAGACAACTTTACAATCCATACTAAGTCAAGTAGTATAAACTACTTCCTCGTGGAGGTTGTCCGTAAACCAAAGTACACATTTCTCCCCATGATGGTTTTGAACTTTTGGAAGCATCATAATGTGTACGACCATTTGCACGAGAAGTTCTTGTCATAAGCAAACATCTTAAAAGATCATGAATGTCGTTGAGGATTTTTAAAGATTTTGCTTAGACCGTGAAGTATCATAGACATGTTGTAGCATCGAGTAACCCATGAGAATTGCTGATTACATCTCAACCATTAAACACTTTGGTAAACACACTATTCACGTATTCTGTCAGCTAATGTTGTGACCACCTGGTGAAGTAAACCCGATATACCAAACTTGATCAAGAAGTAAAATTCCCCAATTTGTTACTTCAACTTGAACTAATCCTCGTGAAAAAGAAACGGTGTACCCAATGTACAATACCTCTTGACGTATCCTCAGCTGCGTGAGACACCGAAGTGATAGTTACATTATGGGTTAAGCGAGAAAGAATCACAAACATAACTAAATAGCCAAGTCTTTATCACATTCTATAAATGCCCAAACAAGTCATCTTCGCAGAAGGGTAGAAAGAAAGAAGACGAAATAGGTAAAAGATCCCGGAAAAACCTCACTTCAAATCCAAATAAGAAATACCGTCCAAACAACCCCGTAGTCAACTTTGTTCAATAACCAATTCAAGCCGAGACAAAATATATTCCGTGAAAATGCATAAACCAAAGTATCAAACCTCATAACACAACAATTCTCATCATCATACCAATCTTATCATCAAATCTCATTATCACAAATCTCATAACTCAAAACTCATCAAATAGCAAATCTCATAATCAAATCGCATGATCAATTTATTATTCGCACGTCTCAAATCTCATCAGAATCATCAATTCGTCAAAAATAAAAAATTTACCTTGACCCGGTGCAAAAAGTATACTCAATAAAAGTGATATATAACCCGGTTCAAAACAAATTAACCACCTAACTCCAGAACTAATACACCCCTTATTACACAAGCCCAGTCCAATCATAACCATCCAAATAATATTACATAATCATCCAAGTCCAATTCAAATCCGGCCCATAAGACTTTTACCCAATCCGAATAACCACTTATACCACGGCCTAATACCTTTCATTAATTTAATTTTAACTAACCGGATTCTTATAACATAAACTTTCACAATCACATACATTTTGATTCTAACAACCTTTAGTTGATAGTGTACCTTAACTAACCGGTTGATAGTGTACCACAAACCAGATTCATTACCTTAACATATACAACGTCCCAAGTCCAACCAAATACTGATCCATTCCAAGATATCATGGGGCCCAATACCACATCCGGATTAACTGTCACACCCCCAAAATATCGCAGCGGAACGATAGTGTCATTGGGTATGACGTCATAGCACAAAGTATGGATACAGAAAACGACCTCTATAATGAGACGCTTTGAAAAGTTTACCATTCGATTAAATAAGTTAAAGTTTACACAACAAGAAATCACAAAGTTTGATAATACACAAAGAGTTTACAAAACATGTCGAATGGTAATAGTTAAAAGCACAAGACTCCAATGTATGCCATGTGACCCAAAAGCTCCATGAAATGCTATCACCTTAAGACCTGAGATAAACATGCTAAAAAGGGTCAACACAAAGGTTGGTGAGTTCATAAGTTTGAAATAAAATGATCTAAAATACTTTGAGAAATGTTCACACAAAGAAAGGCATAAATCCACCCAGTCCAAGTTCCATACAAAACTTGCAACCTCTGGTGTTCACAACCCATTGCCTAAAGTAGAATGTCAATCATGAATATATGCATATGGTAGTTAAAAGCATAAATGTCACCACAGGGTCTTCCAACAACTCGGTTGATGTTCCTCCAACGCCACGCTGGGATGTATCCATAAAAATGGCCTTCCAACATATAAATGCCGGGATGTTCCTCCAACGACTCACGCGGCTGTATCCAAATAATTGGCATTCCAACATATAAATGTCGGGATGTTTGTTTAAGTCTAGTCACAACACGCACCAAGTCTAAAGTATAAGTAATATTGTTTGGCAATAGAGTTTAAATGTTTTTATAAATAAGCATGTATCTCGCCCCAAATAGTTTATAGGAATTTAAACGAGTAAAAGTGGGGTATGAACTCACCTGATATGATTGATATGCTAACAAAATGAAGTGCACGAAAGTGAGGCTCGGAAACTATCCACGACCTAAAATGAATGTTATGACTCGAGTTATGATATGTTGTCGTGAATGCATGATTTGAAAACGTATCACCCAATATGCTACTTGAAAACTAGTTATATAAAAATATTGTTACTTGATGTGTGACGTTCCATGTCAAAAATAATTACTTTTGAGCTAATGGTGAAAATGTAGTTAAAACTAAGTAACGGTTTTAGTAATTGACAAATCGGTTTACATCGGACTTGACGTAATATATCATAGAAAACTAATTGTTTTTAAGGTCCGTTTCCAACGTCCGCTTAGGCCCCCAAAAACCTTGATTAAAACTGACAGCTTACTAACGCTGTGAATAGTGTTTCAGACGCTTTTGACTCAAAGTTCGTTAACCATAACTCACTGTTTTAAGTCCGCTTTTCAAGTTCTTTATATCCACTCGAAGGTAATCAAGAGTACTAATATATTTTAAACTTCGGAGACTTCACAGAAATTTTTAGGCTACTGTTTGGTCAGTTAAAACTCGGACTGTATAAACATTTTCCGAAAAATTGTAGTTTTTAAATCGTAACTTGGAAACCACGTATCTTTTCGTTATAACTCGCTTTAGTCCGCTCAAAAGGCCACGTTCATAACTAAAAATCTATTTTCTAAATCTTTAATAAAACTTATAAAAATGACTAACTTTTCGAAAAAAATTATATTTCGACAGTCAGCTCACCATTTAAAATTACCATTTTTCTCTAATCATTCTAACTCAAACAACACCACAATATTCCCTTAATCTACTCATCACCAATCCTACTAGTAAAACAACTTCATTTGATCATAACCAAAATAAATATTCATTGTGAGGCTAAATATATATATACAAACTTAAATAAACATATATAAAATTTATGCAATCATTTCCTCCAAAAACCACAACTAGACTTTGATGATCCATTTTTCAAACTTCTCATTTTTATAAACTTTTAACTAGCACATGATTGTTATAAATATTTATATAGTACATATGGGTGATAATCTTGGATGATAATGAATAAAATCACAACAAATCAAATATGACCATGAGGACTTCATAAAAATGTATGAAAAATATATATGAAAAGGTAAAAGATGAAGTTTCATGCTTACAAGAGTGTATGATAAAGATGATGATGTTTGATGATGAGAGCAAGATGAGCACCGAACCCTAATTAAACCCACAATCTACTAATCAAAACACACCGATAACTTGACACTACTTGAAACTTGAAAGATTTCTTCCTTGGTCCTATGGCAGCGAATTTGAGAGAGAAAGAAGAAGGAGTTTTTGATCTAGTTTTTTTTTTGTAAATGAAAGAATGAAGTGAAAAAGTCTTGGTTTAATAATTGACTTGAGATCTTTTGCAATATATTAGGTGAATCAAGTAATTAATAATACATATACTTTATTTTATTTCTTGTATATAGATGTAAATTAAATGTACACTTGTAGCATTGTTAAGTACGAGTAACTTGTATACACCTTTGGATATTTAAGGTAGCGTTAGATAAAAATAAATTTTCACGGGTCAAGGTAAAATATATTGAGGTCATAAAAATTATAAAAATACATTTCTTGAAAGATTTGAGTGAATAAATATTTATCGGGTTGAATTTAAGAAAACCGTCATAATTTATATAAACATACCAATTTATATACCTAAATAAATTTAAAACACCGGGTACTAATAATAATATTTTATAAACTTAATGTAAGTATAAAATATATCGGGATAATTTTTGGAAGTATCGGGTCAAATGTTCAAAATAATTAATTATGCGATAGCGTTTATTTAATAAGAAAATAACGCGGTCATGTAAAATGCAAAACCATGCACGAACCGTTATGAAATGATGAATATGGAGTATGAGAAATGACCGGAAAATGAGAATTGTGACATTCTTCCTTCGATAAGAATCAAGGCCTCGCGACCAATCAGCTGATACTTAAAGTTTTACCCTAAGGTTTCGCGAAATCAAGTGTATGGTCAAAGTGTCCATGCCAAAACTTATGCGTCTAGGTTTTCTTATCTAAGGAGACTCACTGAATCGGGTCAAATGTTCAAATATATCGGGATAATTTTTGGAAGTATCGGGTCAAATGTTCAAAATAATTAATTATGCGATAGCGTTTATTTAATAAGAAAATAACGTGTCATGTAAAATGCAAAACCATGCACGAACCGTTATGAAATGATGAATATGGAGTATGAGAAATGACCGGAAATTGAGAATTGTGACATTCTTCCCCTGATAGAAGAATCGAGGCCCTCGCGATCAATCACATACTTAAAGTTTTACCCTAAGGTTTCGCAAATCAAGTGTATGGTCAAAGTGTCCATGCCAAAATTACGCTGTCTAGGTTTTCTTATCTAAGGAGACTCACCGACCAATAATACGGTGGATCACTTAATGGTCTAGGAAAAACGTACTCGCTTACGAGACAAGGGCTTCCTCTCGCCCGAATGCTCGACTCCGGGAGGACTGGATATTGTACAGGGTTTGGGTTATTTCCTTCATTGCCACACCTAGAGGAGCTTGCATCGGTGGCTTATTCAACTGAGGACAATTATTCCGAAATGATTCGGGCCTGCACTGTCGAAGCAAGTCTTTTGTTATTCCTCATGTTGCCCGTGATAGCCGCTGTTATTGGTCTTGCACGCCTCTACACCGGCTTGAAAAATGATTCGACGATTGCATATTGTACATAAGCGGCGGGCTTGACTTCGGGTGATGATAAGCACATTTAGTACATTTGGGATGGGTACCGCGATACTCTCTTTGTTCGGAGACTGGGTTGCCACAAAAACTCTTGCCCTTTGTTGTCCGCTACCACGTCTATCCGCTTATTCGACCCACTTGCTTCCTTCCTCTTATTATCACCGCCTTCAAAGTACCATTTCTAACCATCTCGCCTCGGGTTCCTCCCAAGACGACTTTGTATTGTAGACGGCTCGCTTGTTTTCACGCTCCACGGATTTCGGGGACAAGACCATATATGTACCTCGAGATTCTCTTGGACTCAAGGGTAACTAGATGAGGAACTAGTCTGGCTAACTCATGAAATCGGTCTGCGGTAGGTCGTGACCCTATCATGGAGTGGTGATAAAATTCATCCTAGTTTCTGATTTCATTGTCCGGCAAGACTTTCAATAACTCCCATTCGGCCCCATGTCATGCCTATAGTGCTTCTCAGCCCCTAGCCTGTAGTCGTATTCCACCATGTCAATGCCTTCCCCGATAGCAAACAAGCAAAGCATACTTCACCCTCTCGATGTGTGGCACAATTGTCGATGTCGATCATCGACTCGCCTTCTACCCATCGAGTATAAGCCAAAGCACCTCCTATACCATCAAACTCCACAGGTTTGCATGCCTAAAATTCCTTATATGTGCATCCAATTCTGTTGTTGTTGTTGGTGTTGTTGTTGTTGTTGCCGCCACTACATTGTTGGTGTCGCCAGCATCGCTCCCCGCTCCCGTGGTTTCCCGAGTTATTCATATGATTTCCAACTTGTGTAACAATAGTGGGAAGTAAGATTTGAAGTTGTTGAGCGATGATGGCGCAAAATCGGGTTTCCGCTGTTGTTGTCATTACCCATGTCGCTACCACCTCCTCTACCTCCACGTCCACCTGCCATTCCACTCTTGTGTCGCACCACCTGGCCAAGATCTGCGTGTTACCTCTTTGGTGCCATAATCTCTGCAAGGGAAAGAACTGTTGAATTCCCAATGTCTATACTTAACGCCCCAAATATAATACCACGCCACAATTTGTTCCTAAGGTGTCCACACATTTATCTACGATGTTGCATATGTCCACGTGATTTGTGACGCATTTATAATTATGTTGGCCACCATAATTATAATTGCCTCATTTCACACGTATACATACCACCAAGCATACATGTCCCTACATTGGTGTTACTTAAATAGGTAGCCAGTCTATCATCCGATTCCAAACGGTGGAGGAGGGATTTAGGGTAGGTATCTAGGGAGTGTCGCACTTGGTGTATAGGAAATTCCTTTAGGTGCTAAAGTCACGATGAGGTTTAGTCGCCCAGAGTTCCCAAAGTATCCTCAAGAGAACTCCCATCCTCGGGCAAAATCATCAAATCTATACGGCTATATAGTAACACTTATTTAGCTCGATCTCAAGATCTCATCAAACAAGAACTCGCCACGAGATCAAGTTAAATAAGTGCTCATTACTGAGCTCCATATCTTTGATGACCCAACTAGATTTTGGGACTCCCCTATTGGTACAAGGAAACTACGCTATCTAATGAGGTGGTTCTAAAAGGAATACTTAAGAAAACATATGCATCTAAAAGTGAGTAAGGCAATAGGAAACGAAAGGATCGACGCGGAAAGCGGTTATAGTCTAGGAACTAAAATGCAACCTAGTTCTCTATAACCAAGGCTCGATACCAACTGTCACACCCCCAAAATATCGCAAATGAAACGATAGTGTCATTGGGTATGACGTCATAGCACAAAGTATGGATACGAAAACCACCTCTATAATGAGACGTTTTGAAAAGTTTACCATTCGATTTCAAATGTTAAAGTTTACACAACAAGAAATCACAAAGTTTGATAATACACAAAGAGTTTACAAAACATGTCGAATGGTAATAGTTAAAAGCACAAGACTCCAATGTATGCCATGTGACCCAAAAGCTCCATGAAATGCTATCACCTTAAGACCTGAGATAAACATGCTAAAAAGTGTCAACACAAAGGTTGGTGAGTTCATAAGTTTGTAATAAAATGATCTAAAATACTTTGAGAAATGTTCACACAAAGAAAGGCATTGTAAATCCACCCGCCCAAGTTCACCATACAAAACTTGCAACATGTGTGTTCACAACCCATTGCCTAAAGTAGAATGTCAATCATGAATATGCGCAATATGGTAGTTAAAAGCATAAATGTCACCACAAGGGTCTTCCAACAACTCGTGTTGGGATGTTCCTCCAACGCTCACGCGTTGGGATGTATCCATAAAATGGCCTTCCAACATATAAATGTCGATGTTCCTCCAACGACTCACGCTAGCTGTATCCAAATAATTAGCCTTCCAACATATAAATGTCGGGATGTTTGTTTAAGTCTAGTCACAACACGCACCAAGTCTAAAGTATAAGTAATATTGTTTGGCAATAGAGTTTAAATGTTTTTATAAATAAGCATGTATCTCGCCCCAAATAGTTTATAGGAATTTAAACGTAGAAGTGGGGTTGAACTCACCGATATGATTGATATGCTAACAAAATGAAGTGCACGAAAGTGAGGTTCCGGAATCCACCTAAAATGAATGTTATGACTCGAGTTATGATATGTTGTCGTGAATGCATGATTTGAAAACGTATCACCCAATATGCTACTTGAAAACTAGTTATATAAAAATATTGTTACTTGAATGTGTGACGGTTCCATGTCAAAAAATAATTACTTTGAGCTAATGGTGAAATGTAGTTAAAACTAAGTAACGGTTTTAGTAATTGACAAACCTTTACATCGGACTTGACGTAATATATTCATAGAAAAACTAATTGTTTTTAAGGTCCGTTTCCCCGAACGTCCGTTTAGGCCCCCAAAACCTTGATTAAAATCCCACAGCTTACTAACGCTGTGAATAGTGTTTTCAAAGACGTTTTGACTCAAAGTTCGGTTAACCATAACTCACTGGTTTTAAGTCCGTTTTTCAAGTTCTTTATATCCACTCGAAGGTAATCAAGAGTACTAATATATTTTAAACTTCGGAGACTTCACAGAAATTTTTAGGCTACTGTTTGGTCAGTTAAAACTCGGACTGTATAAACATTTTCCGAAAATTGTAGTTTTAAATCGTAACTTGAAAACCACGATCTTTTCGTTATAACTCAGTTTTAGTCCGTTCAAAAGGCCACGTTCATAACTAAAAATCTATTTTCTAAATCTTTAATAAAACTTATAAAATGACTAACTTTTTCGAAAAATTATACTCGATAGGCTCAGCGCCCATTTTAAAATTACAATTTTTCTCTAATCATTCTAACTCAAACAACACCACAATATTCCCTTAATCTACTCATCACCAATCCTACTAGTAAAACAACTTCATTTGATCATAACCAAAATAAATATTCATTGTGAGGCTAAATATATATATACAAACTTAAATAAACATATATAAAATTTATGCAATCATTTCCTCCAAAAACCACAACTAGACTTTGATGATCCATTTTTCAAACTTCTCATTTTTATAAACTTTTAACTAGCACATGATTGTTATAAATATTTATATAGTACATATGGGTGATAATCTTGGATGATAATGAATAAAATCACAACAAATCAAATATGACCATGAGGACTTCATAAAAATGTATGAAAAATATATATGAAAAGGTAAAAGATGAAGTTTCATGCTTACAAGAGTGTATGATAAAGATGATGATGTTTGGATGTGATGAGAGCAAGATGAGCACCGAACCCGAATTAAACCCACAATCTACTAA
This sequence comes from Chrysanthemum makinoi, assembly GCA_910596185.1. NCBI lineage: Eukaryota > Viridiplantae > Streptophyta > Magnoliopsida > Asterales > Asteraceae > Chrysanthemum > Chrysanthemum makinoi. Next base: position 12,558,139 of record OU343219.1, read on the forward strand.
TCAAAAACACACCGATAACTTGGACACTACTTGAAACTTGAAAGATTTCTTCCTTGGTCCTATGGTCGAATTGGAGAGAGAGAAGAAGGAGTTTTTGATCTAGTTTTTTTTTGTAAATGAAAGAATGAAGTGAAAAAGTCTTGGTTTAATAATTGACTTGAGATCTTTTGCAATATATTAGTGAATCGTAATTAATAATACATACTTTTATTTTATTTCTTGTATATAGATGTAAATTAAATGTACACTTGTAGCATTGTTAAGTAATAGTAGTAACTTGTATACACCTTTGGATATTTAAGGTAGCGTTAGATAAAAATAAATTTTCACGGGTCAAGGTAAAATATATTGAGGTCATAAAAATTATAAAAATACATTTCTTGAAAGATTTGAGTGAATAAATATTTATCGGGTTGAATTTAAGAAAACCGTCATAATTTATATAAACATACCAATTTATATACGAAATAAATTTAAAACACTGGGTAAACTAATAATAATATTTTTTATAAACTTAATGTAAGTATAAAAATATATCGGGATAATTTTTGGAAGTATCGGGTCAAATGTTCAAAATAATTAATTATGCGATAGCGTTTATTTAATAAGAAAATAACGTGTCATGTAAAATGCAAAACCATGCACGAACCGTTATGAAATGATGAATATGGAGTATGAGAAATGACCGGAAATTGAGAATTGTGACATTAACCCATGTCCTAACCCTAAAATGCTTGTTGGTATAAATATGATACACATACCCTAAAAATTAGGAACCCTAATCACATATTAGATTTTATCCGCCCCCAACAACTACAACTTCTCTCCCATCAACACTTAGACCTAAAAAAAATATTACGCATCATAAATATCACCAAGAAGAACTCATTATCATCAATTCGAATCATAGGCAATGACCCTTTCAAATTGATCTTGCTTCAATGACAACTACAACCGCATCTTATGTTCGAATTGAACATGCCACAGGGATGGCTTGAAAGATAGGACCTTGCTTCGACTTAGCCACAGGCATGGTGTCATGGTCATGTATCACGGCTACAAGAACTTTGGAATAGAACGATGATGGGTTCCATCGGGGTTTTAAATTTATAATCAAGAATTACTGGTTAACTAGGAACACATTCGGGCAAGTATACCCTAGTCAAGTTGTAGTATAGTATATGGTAAATCAAGGTCGTCCCAAGAGACTTGGTTACACTACAAGTGTTGTTTGTTTGTTTAAGCAAGTAACAAGTTGATGGTTATGATTGTTACATATCAAACCAACAAGAAGAGCAATATAAGAACATATTATCATAAGAACAAAACAAGTAAACAAAACATCATGGTTATTTCAATCAAACACAAAGCTTCAACAATCATATCAATAACAAACATATGGAAATATAAAAGTAACAAGGTTTACCCAAAGTATGAATTACAATAGGCAAAGATGAAGGATTATAGCAACCTTGAAGCCTCCAATCAACTACAATAGTTCTACCAAGCCTAAATGGTGTCCAAACGCCTTCAACAACCCTTGAGCACACTACACGAATTTGGCAGAGGTTTGTGGTCTTTTTGGGGAGATGGTGGAAATTGTCCTAAGGGTGGACGATCGAATTACACACAAGTTGATAGGATAGTGGTGGAACTTCGTCCTTAAGGGTGAGGATCAATTTCACACCTTTGGTGAAGGTAAGTTGAGAGAGGGATGTTGTTTTAGGTGGAAATTCGTCCTTAAGGGTGGAGGATCGAATTTCACACCTAGAGATGGAGTGGTGGGTGAAAGAGATGAGAAGGATGGAGAAGGGATGATGAAATGAGGTTGCAAAGGCCTCTATTTATACTACTTCCAAGCCTAGGGGTATTAAATGCTCAACTTGGCCTCCAAGGAGATTAGAAGGGACTAGAAACTGAGTGGGAAGGACTTAGAATCGTTTGGGACAAGTTTGGAGTCTTAGTAATGAAGAAATGGTAGAAACAGGCCCTCCAACAGAATCGGTTAGGCTCCAACCGAATCGGTTGGTCTTCTTGATAGCTCTCCAACCGGATCGGTTGCGGGCACGACCGAACGGTTGGAGCCTTTTCACAGAAAATGACAAAAACGAAAGTTGTAGATCTTTCTCTTAGCTTTCAGTGGCCGCGAACATGGGGGGTCAAACCGTATACCATTATAAGCACATTCGCATCAGTTTTAAAACCTGGCAAACCTCATCTATAGTCAAATCGCAGTTGACTCAATAGTCAAACCGTATCCAGAATTTGACAAATAGCATAGTAACTATGAATCTGGACAAACCGCATTAGACACAAACCTCTTTCTAAACATCGAATCTGGACAATTTGTAAATACAAATCGCATAGTAACATAACCAGACAAATCGCATAGATGAAAAGTGTCAAAACGCATCCTTAAATCGCATAAAACTGACGTCCGACCGCATCCAAAATTGCATACAAACCGCAATGAAGAAATTGCCTTCAAATCGCATACAAGAACATAAACAGCATCCAAACGCAGCATAGAACCAGTAGAGGCTGTATTACAACAGCTTACAAACTGCTTATGACGCAGATTCAGACCAGTAAAATAACGACATAAAAACAACATCAAATCAGTAGCAGCACATCAGACAACACACACGACCATATCAAAAAGCACATGAAAATAGGTATAAAGCATGAATCGACCAACAACAACCAACACTATGCATCCAAGAATCACACAAACCGCATCCAAGAATCAAACAACCGCATAAAACCATGAAATAAACCACGAGAATCAACACAAACAACACAACCTAGGCTCTGGTACCATTTGTAGGATCATACATATTATGTTGTTTAGATGATTCAGGTGGTCTAGGGAGATGATTAAACAAGAGTGCTATGTTTAGAGAGATAAAGAGAGTAGAGAGGGTGATTCTAGAGAGATAAAAAAAGAGAAAAGGTTAGATTGAATGAGAAACACCACCCCTTCCAAGGATGGAAGGGGTATTTATAGTTACAACCTAAACGTCCTCCTGTCGGACTGTGGATCAGGCATACAGTGGGTAAAGACCCGTCCTTCCTCCACGGTGTTACTCTAAACTAATATACGCTAATAACTAACTAATTAACTACTAAATAACGCAAATAACGATATGTCTACGAGCTAACATATGCTAGACTATAATTGGGGTGACCGACACTTCCTTATGGAATTTCCAATTCCTAACAGATTTATATTTTTGATGATGGTTGAAATGAACCTGGGTTTATGAATTTGTGTATATGATGATTGATATAGAGATATTGTTTATGAATTTGATGTTTGAAATATGTGATGCTTGATGAATGTCGATATTGTTTCATCCATTTGGTGTTTACTTAGTGATGTTTGTAGTTGATAATCATCTTTACTGCTTTCTAGTCTTGTACCAAACTGCTCAGAACCCTTTTCAAAATGCTATTGTACTTTACTTACAAAACGCTTTTGACCAAGTCCAAATCGCTTTTGACCAAGTCCAAATTGCTTTTGACCAAGTCCAAATTGCTTTTGACCAGGTCCAAATCGCTTTTGACTGGTTCAAGTTGCAGTTGACTGGTTCAAGTCGATGTTTGACCTTTGACTTCTAACAAACCGCATCAGTCTTTTCAAACCGCATATAATTTTTCAAACCGCATAACCTGTTATCCTTCAAACCACATAAGCATCTTAGATTCAAACCGCATAAGCATTGGTACCAAAACGCATCTTATTGGTGACAAACCGCATTAGTACCAAAATGCACTAAAAAACCGCATATTAGGCTCAAACCGCATAAGAGTGTCAAACCTCTTCAGGTACCTTTGGATCTGGACATCTCATTAGGACCAAACCGCATAGACTTGTGCAAACCGCACCGAGCACACTGAATCAGGACTGTTTTATTAAACCGCATAGATGAAGATCCACAAACAACATTGAAAGCACTCAAAATGCTCATAACAACATTCATTCCCAAACCAGAATCTTAAAAACTACTTAACCAACCAATTTAACAACGTATAAAACGATATCACCAACAGAATCTAACAACAGCAGCAACGTGATACAAACATCAGCAAACCGCATCAAAAAAACATCACCAAAACCGCATCAAACCATCACCAAATAGAATCCAAAACGCATCAAACCATCACCAAAACCGCGTCAAACCACATCAAAGAACCACATAAAAACCATACAAATCATCAAGAACAACATAACCCTGGCTCTGGTACCAATTGTTGGATCATACATATTATGTTGTTTGATGATTCGGGTGGTCTAGGATGGTGAAAGATCAAGTAAGCCATGTTTAGAGATAGAAAGAGTAGAGAGGGTGTTCAAGTGAAAGAGCGTTAAAACAAAAAAATGAAAGGTTAGATTAAAAGCACCACCCTTCCACGGATGGAAGGGGTATTTATAGTTACAGCCTAAACGTCCTCCTGTCGGACTGTAGATCAGGTATAAAGTGGGTAAAAACCCGTCCTTCCTCCACGGTGTTACTCTAAACTAATAACAAAGCTAATAATCAAGTAAATAACGATATGTCTACGAGCTAACATATGCTAGACAATAGTTGGGGTGACCGACACTTCACTATGGAATTTCCAATTCCTAACACTATTTTTGGAAAGCTTTTTCTGTTGGTCGTCGGTGAGACGATCATGAGAAATATTTTCTTCATTGCCGGTTTTATCATCTTTTACAGTTGCTCAAAAATCACCTTCAACAATAATATATGGAAAATCAATATATTTTGATTTCAAATAAGTTTCAAATCTATTTTTCCAATAAATAAAACTATTAGTTTCAAGTAGTGGAGGTCGTTGCAAATATTGCCCTTCTCTATAATTTTCAAAACTCATTGTGATCGAAAAGTTTATAAAATACAATTCACTTTAAAACTTTTGTAACCTTGCTCTTGATGCCAATTGTGGAAAACTAGAAGGGGTTGAATAGTTTTACGATTTTAATAAGTTTCAAAAGATTTAGATCAGTCTATGTGAATTGTATGGATGGATAGATAATATGAAGCAATAAGTAAAGTAAGTAAATAAAGAAAGTAAATTAAAAGGATAGAAAGTAGCGACACAAGTTATTTATAGTGGTTTGGCTACAAGGAGACCTTCCTTACCCTACTCTACTCCCCAAGTATCCCACTCGAGAGTTCAAGCACTATGTCAACAAGCTCTTTCAACTTGCCGGAGAAGCCTTACAACGTCGCTTACACTTTTTCTGATACAAAGCTAAATAACGAGTTCTTCCATGCAGTAGAACTAAACCTTTGTACAACTATTACACAACAACAATTTGAAATATGAATTACAAGATCTTTTCAGAAATCTTGTGGATGGACAAATCAATCAAGGACCCTCTGCTTAGATGACTTGTAGTATAGCTTGATCTCGCCTTTGTGAAGGACCTATATGAGAATCACAACAAAAAGATAGAACAACTACTAGAATGATCAATGATCAGAGGTTAGGAGAGTAAGGTAATAAATGAGAGAGTTGTAAAAGAAAGGGTGAGAAACAATGCAAAAATGGCTCACTATTTATAGGCATAAAAGCCTTCACGTCCCACCGGTTTACGGCGGATCCTCAACTAAAGGGATCCGACCGATTAAAACAGGGGATCCGATAGACTTGGTCAGACAAGTCTGGATTTTGGGTTGCAAACCGGGTTATGGGTTATGAGCCATGGGTCATGGACTTTGGGTTATGGGTACCCAACAAGATATAATGTATGGATATTAGATTTGGGTCGTGATCATGGACATTAGGTCATGGGTCATGAATAATACCCAACATGATTTCATGCATGATGTCATGAAATGGGTCGTTGGTTATGGTTAGCTCCATGGGTATGGTTCATGGGTCTTGGATATTATCCATCCTATTACATATTATATTACAACACCATTTTATTTATTTTGTAAACGACCAAATGTATATACTTTGCAAAAACAACATGTATTCTTATAATTTTACTTATGATAACTTTATATTTGTTATTAACAAAACATGACGAGATCGCTAAATATAAACAAACGTTTTTATGGTTTATTTGTATTAACAACTTCAATTATTTTTTCTTTAATACGATTAAGCATTTTCCTTTGAACGTTTCTTTTATTGTCCCATCCCTTACAATACTTTATTATTAAGTGATAAGGATTTAAAACGTACACTTTTAGGGGGTCATTTAAGCCCTTAATCGCCCACTTTTATATTACCGTTCTACTTCTTAATTTCGTTCCATTTCATTTTTGGTAGGTCTCTTGGAAGCAAAATCTTTGGAATGATGCATATTTGGACCAAGCAGTGAATATATGAGGAAAATGGCTAAGTAAAGATCAAAGACACTCAAGGCATTTGGAATTGAAGTACGGCGGCGGCGTCCCGATCAAGAGCGCCGTCCCTTTATCACGTAAATAAATTTGTGGCCGGCTCATTGGACTTTTGCTAAATACACGGCGGCGTCGAGGCTTTGAAGAAGGAAGAGCGTCCACGAAGACTTTTCATCCCGCGGCCTATATCGAGAATGGAACCCGTCACTCGCGATGCAGAGCGGTCACAACCACAATGTGACGCGTCTCAACTAACTGCCAGGCGAAACCCTAATGATGGCGTCGACGTCCCACCTATAAGGAGACTTCGATATGTAAACTATATATATAAATCAATTTTAGGAATTTTAAGGGTAGACTTGTGGGTAAAACCCTAAAACTATTGTAGGGTTTGGGCCAGGTATCTTAGGGTTCTCATACTATATTTACATCAAGATAAGTGTTTTACTTCGGTGATTTCATTATGTCTTAGATTGATTGTGAATGTGTGCTGGTGTTTAACATGTCCGGCTAAATTTCTTGTTTGTTTGCTTAGATCTATGAAACCTAGTTATTAATTATTGATTGGTTGTCTCTTATCTTAATTGTAATAGCTTAGGAGTGCATTAGCCATCGTTGTGTTTGATTGCTTGAGTAATCTTTGTGAACCTTAGCATGAATCACTTAGAGGTTGTAGGCTAAACATCCAAAGACCTTAGGATTAGTTATAAAACCTAGAGATTTAGGTAGGCAATAACCTTAAGGTAGTCCGAAGAGTTAGGAAGCATACCCTACCATTGAAACACAGCGTTAAGAATAAGGGCGTAACAATTCAACCTCAATAAAAAGATAACTAGGGAGTAATAGTATCTAGGTAAACACGTTTTTAATCATCATATGAGCACACATCAATAGACACTAGCAGGGTACCCGCGCGTTGCATGTAGCGGTGGTACCCTGATTTTTCGATGAATAATGTATTTTAGTTTATTATATTCTTTTAAACAATAAATTCTGGATATCAAAAATTTAGTATGACTACATTTTTAAAGTGCGGGGCTCGAACTCGTTGGCCCACGTCATGCCTTTCATTTTCGAGCCGTTTGGTATCACTGCGCTTGGTTAGGGCTCAAGCTCATTGGCCCATTGCCGTTGGCTTGAATATTGTTTAATGTGCTTTATTATTTCATTAGTGAAAAATTTAATGCAGGAATTGTGTTTTATTAGGTTGTACAATATTCTTGATAATTTGTACATTTCTTATGTAAGTAGGGTGTTTTAATAGCTGATAATTGTAGTTATTGACCCGACTAAATAATTGACTACATTAAATAGTATTAATGTGGTGTTTTGTTGTACATTATGCTTCTTGTCTTGTCGTCTGAAATTATGTTCATAAAAATGTTGTACACTATGTTTCTTTTCTTGTAGCATTAGTCATTATAGTCATTAATAACATTGACCACTTTAATAGCATTAATTTTGTAAATCTGAAAATTACATCATGCTTATTTTGTTGTACACTATGCTTATTTTGTTGTAAATAGAAAATTGGTTTACAAACTATTGTCTAGTAAATGGTGAATTTCTTGTTGAAGTGTTTTAATAGCATTAATGTTGTTTGATAGAATTTTTGGTCTTAAATGACACCACTCTTTATTTTTATTATGCAATATGCTTACTTTGTTTGTAATTCGAAAATTGAGTGCATTAAAGTGTTGTAAACCATGCTTAATTTCTTGTACATCTTAAAATTAAGAGTGAGGTGCCTTCGTGCATTATAAGTAGTACAGATAAGACTACCCATAGTTTAGATTAGATATTAGAGTAATCGGTAGAAATACCAAACCCCCAAATCCAAACCCCGAGATTTTACCCTTAGCTTTCTAAAAAATTATAAAAAAGATAAAAAAATAATCTTCCTCAACCTCAACCTTAGCATAGTACACTTCTTACTAGCATTTCTATTCCCCTAGAGAGCGATATCAATACCCGAGGCTTACCCAATTCTACACTACAATGATTAGGTCCACTGCCTAGGGTGTTGAAAAACTTGCTCGACAAAAAGGAAGTTCATTTGACCCCGAACGCGTTATCATGGCGCATCATTAAGCTTCTTAGTTCTTCACGGAATAAGACTTCATATTTTAAATCATCAACATCCAAAGATCCATTCATGCCCAATTCTTCAAAAAGATCATTCTTTTTATCATTTTCTTTATCATCAATTAATTTTGCAAATTCTAGCCATCTTGGTTTTACCTAAGGGATCTTGCTGTTGACCTCCTCGGATTTTTCTACTAATGGTTCATGTTCGTTGATCCATCCCTGGTTAGTTGGGCAATTAATTGGTTTACCTACTTCATGATCATCTTTTGACCAATAATTTCTCTAGTTATCGTCACTCGATTCTTCTTCCACTTTCTTTCCCCACCAATATTCTTCTCACTTCATCATTAGTTCACAACTGAGTTCATGATAATTACCAAAGCATCTTTTCAACCAAAAACACCCATACTTTCCTGATTCTTATGTTTCTTGATTCTCATGTCCCCACGTTCCTTCTAAAATGGCTTTTTCTTTTAATGCTTCATATTCGAATCACCATCTTCTAGGTCTTCATACCACTCATAATTTTGGCAATAAGTAAATTACCTCGTATGAATTATTCCAGGTAAGTTTCCTCCATTACAATGACCATCTTTTCTCCAATTACAAGTGGGCCACTCAACGCGTCCATTTTAGAAATGAAATGGTCGCATGGTGTATATCTTCGGAAGGCTTTCTCCAAATCCTATGTTCAAGCCATGGTTTACTGATGCGCGTATAACGCGTTCGGGGTCAAAGGAAACTTCCTTTTCATCGAACAAGTTTTTCAACACCCTAGGCAGTGAACCTAATCGTTGTAGTGTAGTATTGGGTAAGCCTCGGTTATTGATATCGTTCTCTAGGGGAATAGGAATGCTAGTGAGAGATGTACTACGCAAAGGTTTGAGGTTGAGGAAGATTATCTTTTTATCTTTTTATATTGTTTTAAGAAATAAAGGGTAAAATCTCGGAATTTGGATTTCGGGGTTTGGTACTTCTACCGATTATTCTACTTATCTAATTATCTAAACTAAGGGTAGTCTTATGTCTATTGATGTGTGCTCGTATGATGATTAAAAATGTGTCTACATAGATACTATTACCCCCTAGTTATCTTTTATTGGTGGTTGAATTATCACGTCCTTATTCTTAACGCGTTGTGTTTCCTAAGGTCGTTGGGTATGCTTTTATCCCTAACTCTTTGAGACTACCTTAAGGTTATTGCCTACGAAATTCTCTAGGATTCATAAACTAACTCTAAGGTTAACTTTGGATGTTTAGTCTGCAATTCCGCTAAATGTGTATAAACTAAGGTTCACAAAGATTATTCAATCATTAAAAACACAACGATGGCCTAATGAACTCCTAAGCCAATTACAATTAAGATAAGAGACAACCAATTAATAATTAATAACTAGGTTTCATAGATCTAAGCAAAAACACAAGAAATTTAGTCGGACATGTTAAACATGCAAGCATATACACATATAATCGAAGACATAATGAAATCAATGAAGTAAATTACTTATCTTGATGTAAAATAGGGTATGAGAACCCTAAGATACTGTCCAAACTGGACCAAAATCATTTTAGGTTTTTACTCCACAAGCCTACCTCTTTATATTCTAAAAATTTGATTTCTATATATAAGTTTACATTCGCGACGGTGTCACCTTACAGTTGGGACGCCGTCAGATCGCCGTCATTAGGGTTTCGTCTTGGCCAAGTCAACCTTGGGACGGCGTCACATTGTGGTTGTGTTAGGAATATGAAATTCCATAAGGAAGTATCGATCACCCCAATTATTGTTTAGCATATCTTAGCTCGTTGACTTTACGTTATTTAGTAGCTATTTGTTAGTTATTAGCTTATTTATTAGTTTAAGTAACACCGTGGAGGAAGGACGGGTCTTTACCCTTTATATGCTGATCCACGATTGAGAAGGAGAGCGTTATATAGTATGTAACTATAAAATACCCTCGCCTACCAAGGTGGGGTTGGACCTTCACTCAATCTAACCTTCTTTCTTTTGTTTACTTTCTATCTCTAGAAAGGATCCCATCTTCCACTTTCTCTCTCTAAACTCATCATAGCGTACGCCCCATAGTATTGATTGTTTGTGTGTTTGTGAAAACCAATATCTAATAATTGGTATCAAGAGCCATGGTTTAATCACTCATCTTTCATGTTTTTGGATTTCTAGTGGTTTTCATAAGGTTTTTGGGTTTGAATTAGTTTAGAGTGGTTAGCATCATTTGGATCATTTCTAGTGTTTATATTTGGATTTTGATTGTACTTTTGTGTTTAGAATCATTATAAGTGCTTAGGTTTTGATTTGGAAGGCTTGAATCAAGCGTGTAGTTTGAGTTGTTTTGGATTGAAAAGTTGTGTTTTGAAAGTTTCATGGAAGCGATTTGAGTCTAAATGGCATATTTCTTACCGTGGCGATTTGTCCCTATGTTTAGCGACTTGTATGCGTTTTGTGTTTGTGAAGCGATTTGTGCACTAGCGATTTGTCTATTGAGACAAAATGACAAAAGGACAAGTAGTGGTGATACTTGTTTGTCTAGCGATTTGTCTAACTAGCGACTTATGCGTCTAGCGATTTGTCACTAGCGACTTGTCTTTCTAGCGATTTGTTACTCTAAGAGACTTGCCTTTCGCGATTTGCCCTCGCGACTTAAAATATAGCAACTTGTCACTAAGAGCTTGTCTCTTTCTAGTTTTTGTCCCTAGCGACTTGTTTGTCTAGCAACTTGTCACTCTAGCAACTTGTCTTTCTAGTGATTTGTCAATCTAGCAACTTGTCTTTCAGTGACTTGTCACTCTGGCGACTTGTGTCTTACTAGCGATTTATCTTTTGAGACTCATTGTTTCTTATTGTTATGTTTTACGGTGTTCTCTTGATTTAGTAAAAATCCCGTGAAAGAAATCCTATTTCGGTTTAATCAAGAGTTATGAAATCGTAGAATCGTAATCATGTCTACCAACGTACCTACAATCATCTCTTGTAGTGAGGGCGTTCAAGGCTGCAGGATCGGATACTCGATCCACCCAGTGTTAGATAGAAGCGATTATGACTCCGGGCTCCATGAATCAGATTATGCTTGGGTAAGGAAAATATGGTTAACATTCTCAAATCAATTGATGAAGGACCGTACCAAGTTGAGACTACCAGAGACATACTTTAAACTGCTGTTGATGGCTTAGTGACATTAGGATTGGATAGACTAAAGACATATGATGAATGGTATGTGCTAAAACACATACCTTTTCATTAGTAAATCTGACCCAATACAACCAAGAAAAGAACGTTTATTGCTAATATTTGTGGTTTTCTTGAGTTTGTGCTTGTGCTGAGTACCGGATATGTAAAACACACAAAAGGAACCAAATGGATGTAAATCGAGCACGAGATCGAGAGTTTGAATCTGAGCGGAAGGTGGGATTGTGTATTTTGGAAGATTTTATTCTCAGAAGATGATTTTTAGAATTCACAGTCAAGTTTGGAGAAATGTCAAGATTAGTCCACTGAGCTTTTCGGTACTTGGCGAAATCCTCAAGTTTGAATTTACTGATTTCACCTTGGATTATTTGAAGTTTGACAAGATTGGTCCTTTATGAGCATTTTCAAAATTACACCTTTAGTCCTTGGAAGCTTGAGAAAATACACTTTTGGTCCCTTTAAGTTAACTTGGTTTCAAATTAAATCCTTAAGCCTAATCACTACTAAATCCTAAACCCATCATAAAACGGGATCCAAGCCAATATCCAAAACCACTCCACACAGGTCTAATATTAAATGAAGGCTTTAACCGGTTTTACCCAAAGTAAACACATTTTATTACCAAGTCAAACCTAATAAAAATCCTTTTATTACGCGCCAAAAATTTCCCCAAAACTTGCTATATCTAGAACCTAATTACCCACACATGGTTAAATTGGCAAAATTACGGCAATTAAGGGCATAAGTGTACTTTCCCGACACACACGACACATGGGAATGCCGGGTCACCCATCCGTGTGCTAAAAGTACAGCGTTGCTACGATTGGAGGAAACAAGTCATCAATAGTGATCAAGGGTTGTTATCAAGTGAAGATGGTGGATTTGATCTAATGGTAAAAATTTCAGAAAAAGCCAAATGAGGATTTCCAGAAGCTTCCCAAGACCTTGAGCTTAGCTATAAATAGGACCTCTATTCGTTCACAATGTATCTCATCTTTAATCTTTCATTTTTCTTCTCTCTAAGTTTTTGTTAGTTTTAGTTAATTGTAATTTTCATTTAAATGTTTTAAGTCTTTTGTAATTCTATTTTGTACTCAAAATTTCTCATATTAATAAATTTAAATTTCATTTCAAGTGTTTGTTTACGTTTTTATGATTTAAATCTACTTATCATCTTTGTTAAGTGCTTATTTCAGTTTTATAAATCTGTTTTTAGCTTCTTTCTTCATAAACTCAAAAATACAAAAAAATCAAATAAAATCATTGAAAAATAAAAAAATCATTTTAGATCTATTCTATGGCTTGATCCATATTGATCTCTTTGTTTTAATAAATAAGCTTTTATAGCTTATTGTGAGCTTATTCTTCTTTTTATAATCAAATCACAAATAAAATCATTCAACTGCATTTGCTCTAGATACTGTTTCGATCTGTTGGTGTTTTGATTGGAGTGGAATGGTCAGATGGTTGTTATTGGGTTAAAATTGTTTGGAATTAAAGTAGGTTAGGGGTTCTATAGGTTAGAGGTTCTATGTTTCATGATTGCAAGCCATAGTGGCTAGGAGATTTGTAAGTGCTCAAATCTGTTTTGTTCATTGAATCTATTGTTTGCATCTGATTTTAGTTATAATCTGTAGTAGTTAATCTTAGTTTAATGTTAGTTAAGCATTAAATAGTCTTAATCTGTTAATTACTTCATATATCAGTTAAATAAACTAGTGTTTGGAATTGGTCTTAGATCTGAGATAGAGGTTAGTTAATCTGATATAAGCAGTAGAAACATGTTTATGAAGGTATTTGATAGTCATTTTAGGTCCATTGTTATGCAGTATTATTCATTTAGTCAAAATCACTGTAGTTGATCTTATTTGCACATCTGTTAAAATCAGTTGGTATAATATTTGCATATTGGTTTTAAAGTAAGTAGATCTAGCTTGTTATAATCATCATTAGTCTAATATCATCATAATCAGTTTAATATTTTGGATCAAAACTTACTAAAGTCAAAGTTTTCAAATCTGTTCTTAAAAGTCAAAAAGGTTCTATTCAGTTTTCTTCCAAACTTGTTGAATCAATCCTTTGCTTCATCACTAAGTTTGAGTGTATGAAACGTTGGGAATTACAATTTCACTTGGTCTAGTACTGATAATTGCTTTTTGTCAAATCTGAGCTAGTCCTTTCAATCTTCAAATCAGCTGATCAAATTAGCTATTTCTGCCCTGTTCACACTCATCAAATGCGAGGTGTGAATCAGTGAATCTTATTAGTGCTTTCAAGGGTTAGAGTCTATAATTTGGTTTAGTTGTAGCTTGCGGGTGATCTTTAGGACTGTGCAATTGTTTCTTAGTTTGAGCTTATCAATAAGCAGTTGCAATAGCCCATAAGTAAGGGGTCATTAGTTGTTTTAAAAGAATATGATTTGCTTAAATCAATAGTCTGAGCTTATAGCTTGTTAGGAGTAGATATAATTAGCTGCTAGTAGCTTATTTTAGTTCACTTTAGCTTTAGTAACTGTTTGATAGCTTAAATCACTTTCTAGCTTATTTTCTAGTGCTTAATTGGAATCAGTTTGTGCATCCATTTTCTTATCTTACACATAAGTTGCTGATTTCTCATTTTTCATAGGTTTAGATATTAATTTTAGAATTTTCCTGAGATTTTCATAATTTTTTGTCATTGTTAGCTATTTTTCTTATTTTAAAATAGATTTTAATCACTTTTAATTAGCTTTTAAACTATATTGAAAAGTTCAAAATAATTTTAATTTTCTCAGTTTTAGATAAATATAAAAGCGCATAAAAAGTTTTTCCTTATTTTTTCTATTTTTATTCGGTATTTTTAACAAATTAAATTAGATTAAAATAGTTTAAAATTTAGAAAATAGAATAATCGAAAAAATAAAAATAGTTTTAAAATACTTTTTGAGTTATTTGTGATTTTTAGAAATAGATTTATTTTCTCTTTGATTTTTATAATTTTTAGTATTTTAAATTATTTTAAATAGTTAAATATTAGTTTTTAATTTTAATAAAATTCAGAAAAATCCTAAAAAAATAGTTTTAATTCTAAAATAGTTTTCTAATATCATTTCTAAAGTAAAAGTAATTTTAGGCATTTTTAGGATATCATTTAGACGTAGTTGCATTTTAATTTCGTTTTATTAATTACGTTTTAGTTTAATTCGCACTTAGGATTTCCCGTAGTTTAGATTTCCTTAATTACTTTCCCTATTCCCGTAGTTTAATAAAATCAAAATCATTAATCCAAAACATCGAGCATTAAATTCCAAACCAAGCGGCGTTGGCGATCAAACCTGCGTTGAAGCGATTAGTTGACTAATCCGTGATACGATCACCTGCGGGATTCGATTTATTATTCTTTTTCCTAAAAGAATTTGAATCTATCTTCGTGATTATTTTTTATATCGATATTGAGGTTTTATCCACACACATAACTAGCCTTCATTATCAAAAACTCGGTGTCAGAGCGTTTTAAGTTTCTTACGGTTAGTCATTCCAATGGCTAGCTTGTGTGAGTAATGCTGAAACCACTGCGAAATCAAATTTTGGCATTTAGCGATTGTGTCCGCGACAATATCATTTGAGGTTTGACGATTAGTGACTCGAGATCCTTCATTCGTGAAGTTACTATTTTTCTATAAAATAAAAAAAGTAAAAATATTTTCCTTTTTCTTGTATATATATATCATATTAAAAAATACAAAAGATTTTCTCTTTTGTTTTTGAGCTAAATAGAATACATCAATTATATAACATTCTCAGCGGAGGTGTTATCATTATAAGTTCGAACTAAAGATCAAAAACTTTGTAAACGTGGATTTATTTATTTCTATCGGATAAACAAAGCGTGTGGTGGGTATAGGGCGACATTAAATTGTTTTGTAAAAGAGGGGTTTTAATAAGCTTGGCCCGACCTAAATAAACTTCTCACTTCGCTTGTCGTTTGTCTTGTAAAGTGATTTATTCACTTGGGATTATTAGTTAAGTTCATTGTGTTTTCGAATACAGTATCATTTTAATTGCCTTGGTTTTAAGTGCATGCGCCGTCGATCTAGAGCGACTTCAAAAGAATCGAGCGTGCCAGATACGTAATATGGCTGCTCCCAACGGACCACCAAAACCCGGTCCTAATCCTCCTCCCGATAATCAAAATGTAGCTCGATCTCCGACGATGGAGGAGTTATGTCAACCTACCATGCGGGAGGGAGGGACCTTACTGCAAACTAATTTTCAAGCTACCGATTTAGCTTGAAACATCAT
The DNA here is from genome assembly GCA_910596185.1 of Chrysanthemum makinoi. Lineage (NCBI taxonomy): Eukaryota > Viridiplantae > Streptophyta > Magnoliopsida > Asterales > Asteraceae > Chrysanthemum > Chrysanthemum makinoi. The sequence goes on from OU343219.1 coordinate 12,574,074, forward strand.
ATGATAGAACAAGTAAGCAGTTGTCAATTTCATGGTTTACGGATGTGATGCAAACAAACATCTTGATAAATTTGGCCGTCGCTCGAGTATGAAGCGAATGGGGTCTCCGATGGCATGCAGTATATCTTTTCCCATACTCTTTGACTCATCATGCCACGTCTTGGTTTGATCGACTCTCGAAGAATTCGATTCATACCTTCGAGGAAATGGTTTCGAAGTTTCTGGCGAAGTACTTTCCACCGTCGATGGTGACGAAATTGAGGAACGATATAAGTAATTCCGGCAATATCCCGCCGAATCTTTGTTTGAAGCTTGGGAGCGATATAAGCTGCGATTGTCGATGTCGAATCATAACATGTTTCTTGTCACTCAAATTGATACGTTTTATAATGGCTTAACGTTGAGACACCGTGAAACAATCAATGCTGTAGCGGTGGAACTTTCATGAAAAGGCGTCAGAGGAATGTTACGATCTTATTGAGAACATGACCGCTCATTACTATTGGGATTCTACCGCGAAAGGGGTGCATCATCGACCAATCGACCGTCTTCTTCTCGAAATAGCCGCCATGAACAAAAGATCGATGATATCTTACGGATTACTCGGATGAACAATCAGAATCGGAACCAACAAGTAGCGGTACACCGATGGCAGACTTGTGGGCGTCCACATTATTATCCGGTGCCCGGCCGTCGGTGGCTAAGCACATGAGAATGTTTATCTTTCTGAGGAAACTACAATCAACCATGAGAATCGAAATCTTCTTAGCTCCGTTAACAATTATCTTGGACCTGGGTTTTACCAACCTAAACAAAACAAAGCCGTCAAAATCGTTTCAATGGTAATCATCATGTTAATCAGAACCGAGGAGCTAATTTTAATCATGGAAACCAACACTACCAGCTCCTCCACCTCGAGTTTACCAACAACCACCTCCTCCCAACAATCTATCAAGCACTCCTCAGTCGCCCAGAACAGCGATTTTCTAGCTTACATGAAGAACTTCGATTATACCATTAAAATCAAATTAACGGCATGAGGACCCGGACTTCAAAAGGAGATGGAAGCTACAAGCAACAAAATGATGCTGAAATAAAGAATATGATGGCTAGTTTTTCTGCCCGAGTCAGACCGCCCACATCTTATTCTCAACCCTCGGGTTCCAGTTCTCTTCCAAGCAATACGATTCCAAACCCGAGAGGTGACATGAAAGCAATCACTACCAGTGGTGTTGCTACGATGGATACGGTTCCTACCACTAACACTTCTTCTTCTCATGTGGTGAGACCGAGAGGCGGGGTGACAAAGGACCCTTCCTCCACCTACTGATAAGGGAGTCATCGAGAATGTCCAACCTACGGTTGTCCAAGATTCTAAAGGCGCCCTAAGATGCTCCAAGTAATGTGAAGAAAGCTAATTCAAAACCGTCTATCCCATATCCGTCTCGTCTTAAAGATCAAACTCTTCGTGAGAAGTCGAATCATCAAATGGAAACGTTCTTCCAAATCTTTAAAGACTTGAATGTGGAGATCATTTTTGCAGATGCCCTTCTTTTGATGCCCAAACTTGCTTCTACGATTAAGGGATTGCTTACAAATAAGGAGAAACTATATGAGCTTGCTTATTTACATCTCTGAATGAGAATTGTTCGGTTATCCTCAAGAAACTTCCGAAGAAGTAGGAGCCCCGCAAATTCCTCATTCCGTGTGATTTTCAAGGAATTGTTCAATGCTCCGCTTTGGCCGATCTTGGCGCGAGTATCAATCTAATGCCAAACTCAATCTACTTAAGCTTTCGTTACCCCCCACTTACCCCAACGTGTATGACTCTCGAGCTAGCCGATCGTTTCACTACTCAAACCAAAGGGTATAGCTGAGGATGTCTTTGTTAAAGTAGGGGAGTTCGATTTTCCCGCTGATTTTGTTGTAGTCGATTTTGATGCCGATCCTCGAGTACCCTTAATTCTGAAGGAGTTTTTAAGGACGGGCCATGCGTTGATTGATGTCTATAAAGGAGAGATTATGTTACGAGTTAATCAAGAAGCCGTCACATTCAACATTAATCAAACGATGAGGTACTCCTCAAATTTCGACGATGCTTCCATCAATCGAATCGACGTTATTGATGTTTCTTGTGAGGAGTACGCTCAATAAGTTCTCGGTTTTGCTCACAATTCTCTTGATTCACATTTTGAACCATCTTCGAGCCTATAATTGCCGAGCTCTTCCCCTCTTTTACTCGTTTGAGGAGGTGACTTCCTTTTGGAAGAGATCGATGAGTTTCTTGCTATTGACGAATCGATTCCACCGGGAATTGATGATGGTGTTTATGATTAGGAGGGAGATATCCTTTATCTTGAACAATTGCTAAATGAAGATCCATTACCGTCACTCCTAGAAGAAATCACGATTGAAGAAATCAAAGAAGTACAAACGTCTAACGAAAACCTTGAGCCCGGCTCAAGGATTTACCTCCTCATCTTGAATACGCTTTTCTTGAAGAACCGAACAAGTTTCCGTCATCATTGCTAAAAACTTGAAAGATGAGGAGAAAACCGCACTTTTGGATGTCCTTCGAAAACATAAGAGTGCCATAAACGGCAAATTCGATATCAAAGGAATAAATCCTGCGTTTTGTACTCACAAGATCTTAATGGAAGATGATTGTAAACCCGTTATTCAACAACAACGTAGGGTTAATCCAAAAATTCATGACGTTATCAAAAAGGAAGTTCTTAAACTCCTCGACGCCGAAATCATTTACCCAATCTCCGATAGCTCATGGGTTAGCCCTATCCATTGTGTTCCTAAGAAAGGTGGAATGACCATCATTGCCAATGAAGATAATGAATTGATTTCCACAGCCTCGTCCACCGGGATGGAGGGTGTGTATTGACTACCGGAAGTTGAATGATGCTACAAGGAAGGATCATTTCCCGCTACCTTTTATGGATCAGATGCTCGAACGTTTAGCGGGAATGAGTTCTATTGCTTTCGATGGTTTTCGGTTACTTTCAAATTCCAATTGATCTGCAGGATCAAGAGAAAACGACTTTCACGTGCCCTTATGGAACGTTTGCTTACCGACTAATGCCATTTGGCTTATGCAATGCTCCGAACGCTTCAAAGGTGCATGACGGCTATTTTTCATGACATGATCGAAAATTCTATGGAAGTTTTTATGGACGATTTCTCGGTTTATGGAGATTCTTTCACTTCTTGCCTCTCTCATCTAGACCACATGCTCAAAGGTGTGAAGACACTAGTTTGGTCTTGAATTGGGAGAAGTGCCATTTCATGGTTCGAGAGGGCATTGTCCTCGACCATAAGATTTCAAATCATGTAACTGATTGAGGCTCCACCGAGCTAAAGTCGACGTTATAGCTAAACTCCCTCATCCCACTACCGTCAAAGGTATTCTGAGGGTTTTAAGATCATGCAGGTTTATCATTGAGTTTCATCCAAGATTTTTCTAAGATAGCCCGCCCTCGACCCATCTCCTTGAAAAGGATGCTGGATTTATCTTCACCAACGAATGCATTGAAGCATTTAATTTTCTCAAAAGAAATTAACGAGGCTTCCGATCTTAGTTGCCCCAGGCGGGATTTGCCCTTTGAGCTCATGTGTGATGCTAGTGATTACGCGAATTGGGGCGTCTTGGGGCAAGCGTAAATCAAAACATTTCCAACCCATACACTATGCGAGTAAGACATTGTCTGAGGCCCAACACAATTACACTAATTAATGAAAAGGAATTATTGACCGTTGTTTATGCTTTTGAAAAATTTCGACCCTACCTTGTCTTGTCGAAGACCATAGTGTATTGGTATGTGCTAAAACACATACCTTTTCTTTATCAAAACTGACCCAAAATAACCAAGAAAGAGCCGTTTATTGCTAATATTAGTGGTTTTCTTGAGTTTGTGCTTGTGCAGGTATGGATATGTAAAAACACGCAAAAAGGAACCAAATCGAGGTAAATCCGAAAGCACGAGAGATTAAGAGAGCTTAAGCCGGAGCCGGAAGGTCAGATTATGCATTTATGAAGATTTCTAATCTCTGAGGATGATTTGTGAAGATTTGATCAAAGTTTGAAGAAATGTCGAAATGGCCCTCAAGTTTCAGACATTTGTCGAAATGACCCTTGAAGATTCAGAAATTTGCAGATTAGCCCTTGGTCTATTTGAAGATTGTCAAATTCAGTCCTTGGAAGATGATTTCAGAGTTACACCTTTGGTCCTTTGAAAATTCGAAATATACATGTTTGGTCCTTGGTGCATGAAATGGTAGCAATATTAATCCAAGTCCAAGTTAACAAACCCATAATCCAATAATCCTTGGCCCAATAACAAACAACCAAATCCAATCCAGCTTACCAAAAACCCGCCTTTTGATACCATCCAAGACCCGAAACACACCTTTGACCCGATCATTTAACCCAAGTCAATAGCTAGAACCCGGTCAACCTATTTTGAAATACAATATAATAAACAAACGCGCCCAAACACCCAGCCTTTCTTCCCCGACCAAACACACCCCCTTTTCACCACCATTTAACCACACCCAAACGCACCACCTCGTACTAAGAATAATTCTAGAAGCCTTATCCTCTGACCTGTCAGATTAAGCTGCCACGTGGACAAATGGCACTAGCTTATTGGCCGTGACACCTCATTGAGTGAATTGGAGCTCTCTAATTGGCTGAAGTGACAATGGATGATTGTGTGGCTCAAAATTGCTTCTAGGTTCTTCTCAAAGGCATCCAAGACTCCCAAAGCTATAAAAGGACCCCTTTGGCTCTCATTTCAATTGGTGCAATTCCTAGTTTTCAATTAGCTTATTGTTATTTCATTTCAGTAGTTTCTTAAATGTTTTCTTAAGTTTTTATTGTACTCTCAAGTTCTTGTAATCCAATTTCAGTTTTAATAAAAGTTCCAAGTTTTTAAATTTTATCTTGCATTTCTGTTTTAAAAGTGATCAATAAGCTTATTTGAATCAATGGAGTAGGCTCATTTCAGTTCTTTATAGCTTTTGTGAGCTTATCTTGCACCCCCACTGTCCACTAAATTCAGTTACATTCTCAAAATTTTCAAGTCAACAAAAGTCAACTGTGTTTGTGATCTTGGCTCAGAAATGGTGTTGGTTTGATTTGATGATGGAAATGGGTTGAATAGGTTAGGTTAGTGGTCCTTTTGCTGGTTTGCAAGCCATAGTGGCTGGACCCTTTGTAAGTGAAATCTTGTTCTCATAATCTAGCTTATTAAACAGTTGTGGTAGAATAGCTCTTAGATCTATTTAAGTACTGATATTTACTGTCACATTAGCTTTATTTCAATGTTTTAAATCTATTTTGAGGTTAGGATAGACTGAGTTTGTGTTTGAACTTGAGATTCTTGCATTATCTGTTATTAAAGGGGTGTTTGGATTGCCTGTTACTAGCTGAGTATAAAGGTCGTCTTGATCTAAGCTTTTTGTTGCATTTGTCTCTAATGACACCAGTAATATCATTTCAACAGAAGTTTGCATCAGTTTTTCTACAAAAGTCAAAATAAGCTCAAATCTGTTCTCAAGCTCACAACTGTTAAAATCATTTAACTCAAATCAATGCAAATAGGTTTAAAACTTGTTAAGCTTGCTTGATAAAGTTGCATTACATCACATTTCATCCTATTCAGTCTTACATTTGCTTTTAAAATTCACCAAAGTCAAAGTATCAATCTATTTTCAAAGTCAAAATGGTGTCAAAGTCAGAATTATGCAGATCTTGCAGATGTTGCACTGAGTTCAATAAGGTTTTTTAGGGTTTGATTTTTGGTCTATAAGCAGTCTACTAGGTGGTCTTCAAGACCTCATATCTGTTTTTGGCTAAAGATCTTTTGAGAAGCTTGTGCATTAGCTTAAACATAGGACTGTTTTTCTGCTTTGCTGTTGAGATCAGTTGGCATCTAATCTTGTTGGATTGATTATCAGAGGTTAGGAGTAGCTTAATTTAGTTGGTTTTAGCTTATCTCAGTAGTATTTAGCTTGTGTAGAAGTTTGGTGGCTTAAGTAGCTTGTTTGCTTATTTCTTAGTGCTTATTTGAACTCCAGTTACACATCAGCTCTATATCCTTCCACATAAGCCCATATTTTTATATTTTTCTTAGATTTAGATCAATATTTTAGAATTTCCCTGAATTTTTCATTAATTTTGGTCACTGTTTACTATTTTTCTAGATTTAAAATAGATTTTAATCACTTTTAATTAGTTTTAATTGCAATTAATTGAGAAAAAGTTCCAAAAAAATAATTTTTCATTTTTCTCAGTTTAAGAAAAATATAAAAAGCATAAAAAAGATTTTTCCATATTTTTCCCCTTTTATTTGGTATTTTTCACAATTTAAATTAGATTAAAATAGTTTTAAATTAGTAGAAAATAGAAAATTAATCAAAAAAATAAAAAAATAGTTTTGAAAAGTCTCTTATGATATTTTAGATTTGATAAAAGTAGTTTCATATTTTTCTCCTTAAATTTCATAATTTTTAGAATTTTAATTTAGTTTAAATAGTTAAAAATTAGTTTTAATTTAAATAAAATCCAGAAAAATCCAAAAAAATAGTTTTAATTCTAAATTAGTTTTTGCATATCATTTTTAGTATAAAAGTAATTTTAGGCATTTTTAGGATATAATTTAGACGTAGTTGCATTTTATCTACGTTTTATTAATTACGTTTTAGTAATTCGCACTTAGGATTTCCCGTAGAATAGATTCCCTTAATTACTTTCCCCATTCCCGTAGTTTAATTAATAAAATCAAACAAATCAAAACATCGAGCATTAAATTCCAAACCAAGAACGACGTTGGCAATTCACGCCTCGTTGGGAAAACGATTCGGGTTGTCTAATCCGTATACACAATCACACACGGGATTTGATTTATTATTCTTTTTCCTAAAGGAATTTGAATATATCTTCGTGATTATTTTTGATATCGATATTGAGGTTTTATCCATACACATAACCCCTAAGCCTTCATTATCAAATCAGTGTCCGAGCCGTTTTAAGTTTCTTACGGTTAGTCATTCACAAGTGGCTAGCTTGTGTGAGTTAACTTGACGTGTTTTGGCACGAATCAAATTTTGGCACCGCTGTCGGGGAGGTTGTGTCACGACAATATCGTTTGAGGTTTGACGATTAGTGACTCGAGATCCTTCATTCGTGAAGTTACTATTTTTCTATAAAATAAAAAAGTAAAAAAAATATTTTCCTTTTTCTTTTGTATATATATATATATCAGATTAAAAATACAAAAAGATTTTCTCTTGTGTTTTTGCTAATAAATAGAAGACACCAATTGTATAACATTCTCAACGGAGGTGTTATCATTAATAAGTTCCCGAACTAAAGATCAAAAACTTGCCTTTGTGTCGCTAGTGGATTTATTTATTTCTATCGGATAAACAAACTGTGTGGGGGTATAAGGACGGCCTGACATTAAATTGCGGCTGTAAAGAAGCGGGTTTTTAATAAGCTTCGCGCTGACCTAAAAGCTTCTCCGCTTGCGCTTGCGTTTGTCTTGTAGAAGTTATTTATTCACTTGGGATTATTGGTTAAGTTCATTGTGTTTTCGAATACCGCTCGTTTTAATTGCCTTGGTTTTTGAAAGTGCATGCGCACTCGTTCTAATAACTACGACCGATACGCGAAGCCGCTACAATTCCGCCGGCTTAAATAGACGTGCTCCATTAGTCGAACCCGAGATTCGAACTAATCAGATCCCGCCCATCATCGAAATGGCGGAGGACAACCGATCTATGCTAGAGCAACTCCAAGCACCCACCGAGGGTTATGGAGAAGCCATCGTCGTCCCGCCAATCGTTGCCGATAACTTTGAGCTTAAACACGGATTGATAAATTTGGTTTCGTCAAGCCAATTTTACGGATTCGAGAGAGACGATCCTCACTCTCATATCCGACGATTCAACAAGCTCACGTCTACGATCAAGTACCGTAACGTTACGGAAGAGGCTATCAAGCTACTCCTCTTCCCATTTTCACTCGAGGGGGCCGCCCGGATTTGGCTCGAAAAACTACCCCTCGATCGATAACCACATGGGAGAATTTAGTATCAAAATTCGTGAACGAATTCTTCCCACCGTCTAAAACAACAAGCCTTAAAAATGAAATAACAAAATTCACACAAAGATTTGATGAATCATTTAGTGAGGCATGGGACCGATTCAAAGATTTGCTTAGGCAATGTCCCCATCATGGTTTTTCTCGAGTTGCACCAACTTGATACATTTTATAACGGTTTGAATGAGAATGATCAAGACTCTCTCAATGCCGCCGCTGGTGGTAATTTGTTGACCCGATCAACGAGAGATGCCTTGACCATTATTGAGAACAAATCTAAAGTTCGTACCTCACGTAGCAAATCGGTTGCGCGGTGAATGGTACACCATTGTCCTCGTCTCACGGAAATACGTCTAGCACCGATGCTAAGATTGATAAGCTTACGGATATGATCCGTGCTTTGGTTAAGGTAATTCTTCTCCACTTGCTCAAGTCAAAGCGGTGGAAACGACTTGTACTACTTGTGGTGGCCCGCATGCCTACTACAATTGTACCGCCACCAATGGACATCCTTTCAATGCTAATGCCGTAACCGGGGGTAACCAATACCGATCTCAAGTTGAACCGAATCCTCGTGTTAGTAATCAAATGGTACCTCCGGGATTTTCTCCATCGAACAATCAGAATCGTTTTAATCAGAATCAAGTTCGTGGACCAAATGTTCAAAACCAATTTAAAGCTCCACCAAATCAATACCCAAACCAAGGAGTTAACTACAATCAAGGATATCAAAACCCAAGCTATCAAGCTTCACCTTTGCCTTCAAATGAATTCACAACTTATGTTCAACACCAATTCTACCATCCACACTATGCAAAATCAGATTACAAGTTTGAGGAACAAGTTTCAATCTTCGTTAACTAGACAAAGCAATGAGTTTAGGAATGAGATTCGACTTCAGAACAACAAATTGGAGACTTCACGAATAAACTTGAAAATATGATGCATGCTGTTTTATGCCAAGTGAGTCAACCCTCGAGTTCCGGTTCTCTCCCAAGTAACACGATTCCAAACCCGAAGGGAGAAATGAAATCCGTAACCATTCGAGATGATGGGCCCTCGATGACTACTTCCTCTCCGGTGAGGAATGTAGCACAAGAGACCGAGGTGACAAAGGACCCGGTAATTCCTCTTGATAATGGAAAAGCCAAATACGTCCAACCTCTGGTTGCCCAAGTTCCTTCTATCTCCGTCATAACACCAAGTTCTAATCTTGCACCGTGCAAATCGATTCAATCACGATTAGACAAAATGAAAGTTGTTTCTAGAACAAAGTTTAAACTTACGCATCGATATGATCAAAGCTACTGAAATGATTTATGAAAAGAAATTGGAACAAATTTCAGAGATTTCACTTGAGCCTACACCGTTTAATTTTTCCTCAAACCAAGCTCCCGGAAGCTTGGTGATCCCGGATTTCTCCTTCCTTGCTCTTTAAATGATCTGAGGAATGTAATGCCTTGACCGATTCAAGTGCAAGCATAAGTCTCATGCCTCTTGCGATATATCATAAGCTTGGATTGAAGACTCTTATACCGACTCGTATGACTATCGAATTAGCTAATCGAACAATTGCTCACACGGTTGGTGTAGTCAACGATGTTATGGTACAAGTGGATAAATTCCATTTTCCCGTGGATTTCGCCGTCATTGATATAGAGGTTGACGCCCGAGTCCCTCTCACTTCAGGGAAGACCATTCTTGAAAACCGCAAAAGTCCTTGTGGATCATTACCAAGGAACGTTAACGATCAGAAAATGAAATGATAAGATTGTGTTTTATGCCGAACAAACGTTAAAACCTCCACCCGATGATCATTCGATTCATAGCATCGGTGTGATTGATTTCTCTGAAGAAAGTGGCAATCCCACACCGCCTAATCCGATTATGACTGACTCTTTCCCGTCTCTCACTACGGAAAGTGACCCTACTTGGGAAGAGATCGAGGCCTTTCTTAATGATGATTCAATTCCCGTTGAGATTGATGATGCTACTTTTGACCCGGAGGGGACATTCTTTTTCTTGAAAAATTGTTATATGACGAGCCATCTTCTTACCCCCCTCCTGATGATCCGGATGATGTGAAGAAAGTTGAACCTATAGTGGTGGAAACTGCTAGCTCTAAGAGCACACCACTTGTACCACCTCCAATATCTAAGAAAATCACCCTTCCTTTGAGTGGCAATCCCACTTTTTCCTCGAAATCATGGAACCTTCTTTTGGGACATCTTTCAATCCAGAATCTTTTAAGACATTCACGAATCCCTTGTTTGAATTTGATTCTAAATATACTCAAAATTTTGAAAATCAACTCTTTGACGAAGAAAGTGAGGAGTTCACCGATGAACTTGCTCCTACCAACTCGATTTTCTCTGAGGATAAAGAAGAATACGATGATCCGTTTTTTCCAAAGAAAGATAAGGAAGTGAAGTTGTTAAATGGATGAACTTATCGATCCTGAGGTCCAATATTATTTTTTAGCCGAGAGTGAATCCTCTCCTCGTGAGGATTTTCACATAGATGACACTTTGATCTCCTTCCTCTCCGAAGACAAGATTTTTAACCCGGGATACGAGTTGATGAGTTTTATGCTAAAAATGTCATTCGAGATAAGGATCCTCTCTTGGATGCCTTCGTTGATGAGCCTTTGAGTAACACCTTTCTATACCATGAGCTCCGACTTCTTTGGAGTATTCTCTTATCGATCCTTCATCCCTTCGTCCGCCCGCAAAAACCGCCGGATGATGGATCAATCTTTCATATGCCTTATGTGAGTTTGGGAGGAATCATTCCTTATGTGCTTGAGCCCGAAATTTTCTTTCCCTCCCAAACCACCCAGTCTCATTCTTTCGGGAATGAGGACACCGTTTTGACCCTGGTATCTCTACCACTTTCTTCCCCAAGGACAAATGAATTGGGACGAGTCGGGCTAGCGACTCGTTTTAGAAAAACATTAGCGCTTCGTGGGAGGCACCCCATGCTTATCCATCTATCTTCTTTCTATTTTCTAAAAGTGACGCGAAGGGTCGCCTCTTCGATTTCTCGTGTTTGGTTGTTTGTGATGTTGTGTGTAGGATGTTCCCGATATGAAGACTCTCGTGCTCGAAGTTTGTCATTTTCTCCACTCGAGTTTCATAATCGATGCTGATGGAAATCCGATATCCTAAATCTTATCGACTAACGTTTATCTTTGAGCATACTTAATAAACGGCTTTTAGATTTTCGTTGATACCCTTGCTTTAAACATTGAGGACAATGTTTCGTTCTAGTCTGGGGTAGGGTAATCTTCGATTTGATTTGACCGACTTGCTTATTTTTGTCATGTACTCTCGTAACCCCGTTTTTCCTTAGAAAATGAAAAATTGTGCAAAAATGAGCAAAATTTAAAAATTTTTTCAAGCTTTTGTTAAGTCTTTTTGATTGAAAAGTTGGCTAGTCTCTTAGATAAGAAGCTATAAAATGCGAATTCTAGCTCACAAGGCCAAGATTTTGCAAGTTTCCCTGAGTGATTTTAAATATGCATGACTTTATTTCATTAGACAAAGCATTTGCTAAGTTAACATATGTTTTGACACCTTGATTGACTTTCCGCTGGTGAGAGTAGGAATAGAATTCTCGACTTGACCGGCGTGTTGAGCCCTAGCTTGTTCCCTTAACCATAGGTAATCTAAAAATTATCAGCTAAGCATCTGAGGATCTCATTATTTGGGATTTTAAATTTGCAGAGATCGAGAAATGATAGAGTTACTTATGAGTTTAGATGCTAAGCGTGGAGTAGTTGGTTCTCTTTAGAGCCCATCGAAGGTACTTATGGCTTTTTGTTCCCACAAAATTGTTTCACCCCATATCTGTCTAAATAATTAGAGATGTCGAGTTTTTGGCGATAGTTAGTTCTTTATCTTCTTAAAAGAATCTTTGTTTTAAAAATTGGGTACACATCAAGGATCCGTAATAAATAAATGAGTAATAAGTGATATGTGAAATGTAATAAGTAAAGTTGTGAGCTGCGGTGTCGAGATCGGACCCTTGGATCTTTAGCCAGGATTGAGTGAGGTCTTAGCCTAGCTAGCCGGGATCCTCATTTCATGAAGCCTATAGTCTTGGAATTACCCCGTGAAGCTCAGTGGTTCATAGCTCATACGTGTAAAAGTCTAAGTGAATGAAAATGAATGTTAAAAAAAAAAAAAAAATGTTGAAAAATGAAAAATAAAGTATAAGTGAATAAAAAAATTCCTTGATGTGGACCTCATTTTTACGACAATGGTTCTTGAGGGAAGGCGGATAACTAATTATCGACTTAGCTTCATATCTTTATCGGAATAAAAGTTATCGAAACGAGAAATTTGAAGAAATTCATTTCTCACAAAAATAAAAAAAATCTAGAGGAAAATAGGAAAATGGGAACGAAAAGTAAGTACACAAGTAACTTCCATGGGTAGTGTTAGCATCTAGAGTCATATTTAACAATGATTTCGGTTTTACGCTTAGTTTGGGAGCTTGTGAAAAATCAGGGACGATGTATTCTATCCGTATGGTCACTTCACGCTGTGTTGTGTTTTCTACTCTGTGATCCTAACGTGTCGTTTGAAAAATGTTGGAGTTATCGATCGACATGAAAGTTCAACAAACCGTCATTCATAATCGGAATGTTTTTAATCGTAATATCTATACATGTGAATTGAAAGGTAAACGGGGCGTTTTTAGAATTAAGGCTTTCTTAATCTCTTTTGAGGAACATTGACTACTTCTTCTCTAATTGGTTTGTCTGAACTGTTTGAAGTTTCTTACGGTTAGTCATTCACAAGTGGCTAGCTTGTGTGAGATAACTTGACGGTTTGGACATATCAATGGTTTAGTAGAAAGAGATTGAAATCCTTGGTTTTAGGAGCGTGAGTTGATTGCATTGCGTGAGGACACGGCAATAGTCTCGTCTGGGGTATTTTGGTATGTGCTAAAACACATACCTTTTCTTTATCAAAACTGACCCAAAATAACCAAGAAAGAGCCGTTTATTGCTAATATTTGTGGTTTTCTTGAGTTTGTGCTTGTGCAGTACGGATATGTAAAAACACGCAAAAAGGAACCAAATCAGACGTAAATCCGAGCACGAGAGATTAAGAGAGCTTAAGCTGAGGGAAGGTCGAATTATGCATTTATAGAGATTTCTAATCTCTGAGGATGATTTGTGAAGATTTGATCAAAGTTTGAAGAAATGTCGAAATGGCCCCTCAAGTTTCGCATTTGTCAAAATGACCCTTGAAGATTCAGAAATTTGCAAATTAGCCCTTGGTCTATTTGAAGATTGTCAAATTCAGTCCTTGGAAGATGATTTCAGAGTTACACCTTTGGTCCTTTGAAAATTCAGCTTATACATGTTTGGTCCTTGGTGCATGAAATGGTAGCAATATTAATCCAAGTCCAAGTTAACAAACCCATAATCCAATAATCCTTGGCCCAATAACAAACAACCAAATCCAATCCAGTTACCAAAACCCGCCCCCCTTTTGATACCATCCAAGACCCGAAACACACCTTTGACCCGATCATTTAACCCAAGTCAATAGCTAGAACCCGGTCAACCTATTTTGAAATACAATATAATAAACAAACGCGCCCCAAACACCCTGCCTTTCTTCCCCAGCCAAACACACCCCTTTTCACCACCATTTAACCACACCCAAACGCACCACCTCGTACTAAGAATAATTCTAGAAGCCTTATCCTCTGACCTGTCAGATTAAGCTGCCACATGGACAAATGGCACTAGCTTATTGGCCGTGACACCTCATTGAGTGAATTGGAGCTCTCTAATTGGCTGAAGTGACAATGGATGATTGTGTGGCTCAAAATTGCTTCTAGGTTCTTCTCAAAGGCATCCAAGACCTGCTCAAAGCTATAAAAAGACCCCTTTGGCTCACCATTTCAATTCGTGCAATTCCTAGTTTTCAATTAGCTTATTGTTATTTCATTTCAGTAGTTTCTTAAATGTTTTCTTAAGTTTTTATTGTACTCTCAAGTTCTTGTAATCCAATTTCAGTTTTAATAAAAAGTTCCAAGTTTTTAAATTTTATCTTGCATTTCTGTTTTAAAAGTGATCAATAAGCTTATTTGAATCAATGGAGTAGGCTCATTTCAGTTCTTTATAGCTTTTGTGAGCTTATCTTGCACCCACTTTGTCCACTAAATTCAATTACATTCTCAAAATTTTCAAGTCAACAAAAGTCAACTGTGTTTGTGATCTTGGCTCATAAATGGTGTTGGTTTGATTTGATGATGGAAATGGGTTGAATAGGTTAGGTTAGTGGTCCTTTTGTCGGTTTGCAAGCCATAGTGGCTGGACCCTTTGTAAGTGAAATCTTGTTCTCATAATCTAGCTTATTAAAGTTTGTGGTAGAATAGCTCTTAGATCTATTTAAGTACGATATTTCTTGTCACATTAGCTTTATTTCAATGTTTTAAATCTGTTTTGAGGTTAGGATAGACTGAGTTTGTGTTTGAACTTGAGATTCTTGCATTATCTGTTATTAAAGGGGTGTTTGGATTACTGTTACAACCGAGTATAAGGTCTTGATCTAAGATTTTTGTTGCATTTGTCTCTAATGACACCAAAGAATATCATTTCAACGGAAGTTTGCATCAGTTTTTCTACAAAAGTCAAAATAAGCTCAAATCTGTTCTCAAGCTCACAACTGTTAAAATCATTTAACTCAAATCAATGCAAATAGGTTTAAAACTTGTTAAGCTTGCTTGATAAAGTTGCATTACATCACATTTCATCCTATTCAGTCTTACATTTGCTTTTAAAATTCACCAAAGTCAAAGTATCAATCTATTTTCAAAGTCAAAATGGTGTCAAAGTCAGAATTATGCAGATCTTGCAGATGTTGCACTGAGTTCAATAAGGTTTGTTAGGGTTTGATTTTTGGTCTATAAGCAGTCTTCTAGGTGGTCTTCAAGACCTCATATCTGTTTTTGGCTAAAGATCTTTTGAGAAGCTTGTGCATTAGCTTAAACATAGGACTGTTTACGCTTTGTTGTTGAGATCAGTTGGCATCTAATCTTGTTGGATTGATTATCAGAGGTTAGGAGTAGCTTAATTTAGTTGGTTTTAGCTTATCTCAGTAGTATTTAGCTTGTGTAGAAGTTTGGTGGCTTAAGTAGCTTGTTTGCTTATTTCTTAGTGCTTATTTGAACTCCAGTTACACATCAGCTCTATATCCTTCCACATAAGCCCATATTTTTATATTTTTCTTAGATTTAGATCAATATTTTAGAATTTCCCTGAATTTTTCATTAATTTTGGTCACTGTTTACTATTTTTCTAGATTTAAAATAGATTTTAATCACTTTTAATTAGTTTTAATTGCAATTAATTGAGAAAAAGTTCCAAAAAAATAATTTTTCATTTTTCTCAGTTTAAGAAAAATATAAAAAGCATAAAAAAGATTTTTCCATATTTTTCCCCTTTTATTTGGTATTTTTCACAATTTAAATTAGGTTAAAATAGTTTTAAATTAGTAGAAAACAGAAAATTAATCTGAAAAATAAAAAAATAGTTTTGAAAAGTCTCTTATGATATTTTAGATTTGATAAAAGTAGCTTCATATTTTTCTCCTTAAATTTCATAATTTTTAGAATTTGAATTTAGTTTAAATAGTTAAAAATTAGTTTTAATTTAAATAAAATCCAGAAAAATCCAAAAAAATAGTTTTAATTCTAAATTAGTTTTTGCATATCATTTTTAGTATAAAAGTAATTTTAGGCATTTTTAGGATATAATTTAGACGTAGTTGCATTTTATCTACGTTTTATTAATTACGTTTTAGTAATTCGCACTTAGGATTTCCCGTAGAATAGATTCCCTTAATTACCTTCCCGATTCCCGTAGTTTAATTAATAAAATCAAACAAATCAAAACATCGAGCATTAAATTCCAAACCAAAAACGACGTTGGCAATTCACGCCTCGTTGGGAAAACGATTCGGGTTGTCTAATCCGTATACACAATCACACACGGGATTTGATTTATTATTCTTTTTCCTAAAGGAATTTGAATCTATCTTCGTGATTATTTTTGATATCGATATTGAGGTTTTTATCCATACACATAACCCCTAAGCCTTCATTATCAAATCAGTGTCCGAGCCGTTTTAAGTTTCTTACGGTTAGTCATTCACAAGTGGCTAGCTTGAGTGAGCGAACTTGACGTGTTTTGGCACCGAATCAAAAGTGTATACCGACCATTCTGCCTTAAAGTATCTTTTGGCAAAGCAAGATGCTAAGCCACGATTACTTCGGTGGGTTCTCCTCCTTCAAGAGTTTGATGTTACTATTCTTGACAAAAAGGAGCGGAGAACCCATTGCCGAGATCACCTTTCTAGACTTGAGAATCCCCATCAAAGTGTGCTCGAGAAAAGGAGATTACGGAAACATTTCCTCTTGAGACACTTGGGATGGTTGCTAAGAAAGACCAGAACATCCCATGGTTTGCCGACATTGCAAATTACCATGCGGGCAATTTTATTGTGAAAGGGATGTCGTCCCAACAAAAGAAAAAGTTTTTCAAAGATGTTAAGCATTATTTCGGGGTGATCCCTACTTGTTTAAGATTTGCACGGATCAAGTAATCCGGCGGTGTGTTCATGGCCAAGAGGCTATTGATATTCTCAATGCTTGCCATAACTTACCCACTTGGTGGCCATCATGGTGCAAGCTACACCGCCAAGAAGTTTTTGATTCGATTCTATTGGCCTACTATATATCGAGATGCTCATGATTTAGTCAAATCTTGTGATTCTTGCCAACGTCAAGGGAAAATTTCCTTGAAGGATGAAATGCCACAAAATGCTATTCAAGTCTGTGAGATTTTTGGCGTGTGGGGCATCGATTTTATGGGGCCATTTCCATCATCTAGGGGTAATAAGTATATCCTCGTGGCCGTCAACTACTTGTCCAAATGGGTTGAAGCGGCGCCCACCATGACGCCTTGAAAGTGGTCGTTAAGTTCTTGAAGAATTTGTTTTCCGATTCGAAATTGCACCTCGTGCTATCATCGTGTCGCGGTACCCATTTTTTTAATGAACAATTTGCTAAAGTTATGGCTAAATATGGAGTTACCCATCGTCTTTCTACCGCGTATCATCCGTGTGCTAAAGGCCACGCGTTGCTTTCTGATTGGAGGAAACAAGTCATCAATAGTGATCCAAGGGTTGTTATCAAGTGAAGATGCGTGGGATTTGATCTAATGGTGAAAACGAGCTCAGAAGAAGCACAAATGAGGATTTCCAGAAGCTTCCCAAGACCTTGAGCTTAGCTATAAATAGGACCTCTATTCGTTCACAATGTATCTCATCTTTAATCTTTCATTTTTCTTCTCTCTAAGTTTTCAGTAGTTTTAGTTAATTGTAATTTTCATTTAAATGTTTTAAGTCTTTTGTAATTCTATTTTGTACTCAAAATTTCTCATATTAATAGAATTTAGAATTTCATTTTCAAGTGTTTGTTTACGTTTTTATGATTTAAATCTACTTATCATCTTTGTTAAGTGCTTATTTCAGTTTTATAAATCTGTTTTTAGCTTCTTTCTTCATAAACTCAAAAATACAAAAAAATCAAATAAAATCATTGAAAAATAAAAAAATCATTTTAGATCTATTCTATGGCTTGATCCATATTGATCTACTGTTTTAATAAGTTCATATAAGCTTTTTATAGCTTATTGTGAGCTTATTCTTCTTTTTATAATCAAATCACAAATAAAATCATTCAACTGCATTTGCTACAGTACCTGTTTCTGATCTGTTGGTGTTTGATTGGAGTGGAATGGTGCAGTAGCTGTTATTGGGTTAAAGTTGAGCTGGAATTAAAGTAGGTTAGGGGTTCTATAGGTTAGAGGTTCTATGTTTCATGATTGCAAGCCATAGTGGCTAGGAGATTTGTAAGTGCTCAAATCTGTTTTGTTCATTGAATCTATTGTTTGCATCTGATTTTAGTTATAATCTGTAGTAGTTAATCTTAGTTTAATGTTAGTTAAGCATTAAATAGTCTTAATCTGTTAATTACTTCATATATCAGTTAAATAAACTAGTGTTTGGAATTGGTCTTAGATCTGAGATAGAGGTTAGTTAATCTGATATAAGCAGTAGAAACATGTTTATGAAGGTATTTGATAGTCATTTTAGGTCTGTGTTATAGCAGTATTATTCATTTAGTCAAAATCACTTTGTAGTTGATCTTATTTGCACATCTGTTAAAATCAGTTGGTATAATATTTGCATATTGGTTTTAAAGTAAGTAGATCTAGCTTGTTATAATCATCATTAGTCTAATATCATCATAATCAGTTTAATATTTTGGATCAAAACTTACTAAAGTCAAAGTTTTCAAATCTGTTCTTAAAAGTCAAAAAGGTTCTATTCAGTTTTCTTCCAAACTTGTTGAATCAATCACTGCTTCATCACTAAGTTTGAGTGTATGAAACATTGGGAATTACAATTTCACTTGGTCTAGTACTGATAATTGCTTTTTGTCAAATCTGAGCTAGTCCTTTCAATCTTCAAATCAGCTGATCAAATTAGCTATTTCTGCCCTGTTCACACTCATCAAATCTGAGTGTGAATCAGGCAGAATTGCAGATCTTGTGTAGTGCTCATTTCAAGGAGTTAGAGTCTATAATTTGGTTTAGTTGTAGCTTGCCAGGTGATCTTTAGGACTGTGCAATTGTTTCTTAGTTTGAGCTTATCAATAAGCAGTTGCAATAGCCCATAAGTAAGGGGTCATTAGTTGTTTTAAAGAATAAGCAGTTTGCTTAAATCAATAGTCTGAGCTTATAGCTTGTTAGGAGTAGATATAATTAGCTGCTAGTAGCTTATTTTAGTTCACTTTAGCTTTAGTAACTGTTTGATAGCTTAAATCACTTTCTAGCTTATTTTCTAGTGCTTAATTGGAATCAATTTGTGCATCAGCTTTCTTATCTTACACATAAGTTGCTGATTTCTCATTTTTCATAGGTTTAGATATTAATTTTAGAATTTTCCTGAGATTTTCATAATTTTTTGTCATTGTTAGTTATTTTTCTTATTTTAAAATAGATTTTAATCACTTTTAATTAGCTTTTATTGCAAATAATTGAGAAAAAGTTCCAAAAAATAATTTTTCAATTTTCTCAGTTTTAGATAAATATAAAAAGCATAAAAAAGATTTTTCCTTATTTTTCTATTTTTATTCGGTATTTTTAACAAATTAAATTAGATTAAAATAGTTTAAAATTTGTAGAAAATAGAAAATTAATCTGAAAAATAAAAAAATAGTTTTAAAAAATCTTTTGAGTTATTTGTGATTTTTAGAAAATAGATTTATTTTTTTTCTCTTTGATTTTTATAATTTTTAGTATTTTAAGTTAGTTTAAATAGTTAAATATTAGTTTTTAATTTTAATAAAATTCAAAAAAATCCTAAAAAAATAGTTTTAATTCTAAAATAGTTTTCTAATATCATTTCTAAAGTAAAAGTAATTTTAGGCATTTTTAGGATATCATTTAGACGTAGTTGCATTTTAATTTCGTTTTATTAATTACGTTTTAGTTTAATTCGCCTTAGGATTTCAGTAGTTTAGATTTCCTTAATTACTTTCCTATTCCCCGTAGTTTAATAAAATCAAAATCATTAATCCAAAACATCGAGCATTAAATTCCAAACCAAGAACGGTTGAATTCACTTCGTTGGGAAACGATTCGGGTTGACTAATCCGTATTACACGATCACACCGGATTCGATTTATTATTCTTTTTCCTAAAGGAATTTGAATCTATCTTCGTGATTATTTTTGATATCGATATTGAGGTTTTATCCACACACATAACCCCTAAGCCTTCATTATCAAAGACTTCGGAATTATCCGAGCGTTTTAAGTTTCTTACGGTTAGTCATTCACAAGTGGCTAGCTTGTGTGAGTAAGCTGTGTCTCTGGCATAGAAATCAATGAACTTACTGATAAGGAGAAAAAGAGATACGATGTTGATATTAGGGCCTCAAACATTGTACTTCAGGGGTCTCAAAAGGACATCTACAAGTTAATCAATCACAACACCAAGCCAAAGCGGTTTGGGACAATGTCAAGATGCTTCTACGGTTTAGAATTAACTAAAGAAGACAGAGAGTCTCAACTGTATGATGATTTTGAGAACTTTAAGATGAACCTAGGGGAAAATGTCACTGAATACTACGTGAGGTTCCACAAGCTCGTGAATGACATGAGGAATATCAAAATGACTATGCCAAATATTCAGCTCAATTCAAAGTTTGTGAACAACATGAATCCCGAATGGTACAAGTTTGTCACTTCAGTCAAGCTAACCAAAGGTTTGAGGCACACTAACTATGAGGAATTGTAGTACTTGCTTCGATGAGAGAAACATGCTATGTTTGAACGAATGATCCAGGAAAAGTTCAAAACCAATTATGGTGATGCAAGCTCGTCAAATGATTCAACAGCATTCTACACAAATGTAGGAATAACCACCAAAGCATCTCAAGTGATACCAACTGGTAATGGTAATCACAAACTCATTCCAGATCCTGGGTATAAGCCTCTAGATTCAGAAACATTCATGGAATATCTCGTTAATCAACTATCTCTTATGGTTAGGCAAAATCTTAATCTCACTCCACACACCAATAATAACCTCAGAAAGGTAGGGGTGCAGAGTGTGCAAGGAAGACATAATGCATACCTTCCACATAATGAGCAAGGGAATGTTGGTGCGGGATATGGGAATGTTGGTGCTGGGTATGGAAATGTTGGAGCTGGATATGGTAATGTTGGCGGTGGTGGTGGATATATGGGCAATCAGAATCGTGGAAGGAACATGGCTCAGGGTCAAGTAAAGCCCATTAAATGTTACAACTGTGGTGGAGAAGGACACATCGCAAGGAATTGCACTCTTCGAAAATGTCCACAAAATGCATAATACTTCAAGGACAAGATGATGCTGGTGCAAGCTTAAGACAGTGGAGCTATGTTGAATGAGGAAGAATTGCTATTTCTTGCTAAAGGAAATGCCAGAACTTATGATGCTGATGTGGATGAACAACCAAGATGCAGGGGTATGGGTCGTAACAATCCCAATGCATTCCAAGTAGTAGACTGTGATGCATTTGCTTGAATGTTGATGATGAACCAAGCGCCTGCACCATCTTCATGGCTAGTATCTCACCAATGGTAACTCGAAGGGCTTCTTCACCAAAGCAGCCACCCCTTCTAGGGAATCTATCATTTCAGATTATTAAAACTATACAATGATGTTGATGTGCAAAAGATGCATGACAAAGTACAATCAACTAAAATTATTGAATCGATCTTGAAAGTATGGGTAATATCAATGTTGTCCCATATGATCAATATGTGAAACAAAATGAAAGTGAAATTGCACCAAGTAATGCATCTTCCGTAGTAGTCAATGATGACTATGTTTTTGATGAATTCACTGCATGTGCCCCTGATGATTCTATAACTTCTGAACTAAATGCCTATAAGGAACAAGTTGATACATATGAACAACATGCTAAGTTTGAATTGACTACCCGTGAACAGGAGATGGATAACCAAATGCGTACAATTATCAGAAAAACAATTTTAGGGAAGAAATGTTTAAACAAGAGTTGGATTCCTTACAAGAAAAGCTTAACAAAACTGTTAAACAAAAAAAAGAACTTCAAGAAAATGTGAAAGTACTTAACCAAGAAATCAATGCTAAGGAATCTAAACTTTTAAATGAATTTTCCAACCTAAAAACTTTGAAGAACAAACTTGAAAATAAATTATGCATGCATAAGGGAACACCATTCAGATCGCTCATGATCACTAAACATAGTGTTCTAAGTGATAAGCATAGCGTTACACTTGTAGATGAACCAAATCCTAAGGCGTGTAGTAAGGCTAAAGTAGCTCAAAAGGTAATCTATGATGGAAATGAAATTCTTAAGCTTAGACAAAAACCCACTTGTACTGAGTGCTCTAAGGAAGACAGAAAATTAGAAGAAGTCTCTAGAAAAAAATTGGATGATAAATTTAATAGTCCCTTGTGCATAAGAGATAAAATCATCATTAAAACACCAAATTATTCTAAGGAAAATTGGATTGCCTTTCATAAGTTTAGACCTCAGACCCAGCTGACCCCTGACCAAATTTTCTGGAAAAATGATTTAGACAAACAAAAAGCTGATGATTTTATTGAAAAGAATTCCCCGTGTAGGAAATTGCCTCCAGCCACTGTGTATCCCCCAAATACACCAATGAATTTAGTGCCTAGAAATCTTACCACTAATAGCAAGACCTTAATCAGCCTTTACGTAGTTTACCAATTATTTGTTGATTTTGATAAAACGTGTAAGAAGAGAATCACACCTACTAGGATAACTGAAGGGGAAAGGGGTTTTGAGAAAACAAAAGAATGTTATCTAACTGAGGTCATGCCTTTCTTTAAACAATTAAAAGATCAATTTGAAAGTCTTCAAAAGGCTATAGATACAGAAGATAAAGAAATGAAAAGAATGTTTAATGAAATGGAAAACGAGGTTAGAATATATGAATGTAAGCTTAAGAGCAATGAGATTGATAGGAAGAATATTCACATCCTGAATGATAATTTGATTTCTAGAGGTATTGCTCAAGATGTGTTCTACATTGTTACGAATTATTCCATTACTGCTTCTCAATTTCATGAATTGTCTATTGCTTTAAAAGTCTCCCAAGATCGTTTCATTGAGCTTGAAACAAAAAATTCAAAATTGCATGACAAGATCGAAAAGGATGATCATGATAACATGGTCAGGCATTTTTCTAAATTAGAAGTTGATTATCTTGATTTACAATTAAAATATCAACATCTTAAAGAAAGTGTTAAAACCTCAAATGCCAAGACATCTTCAGATGCTCCTAAGTTTGATGCAGTTTTTAAATCAACAAACGTGATGAACAAATTCAAGCTCATTGTAACACGATCAAAAAGTTGAAAGCTCAAATTTCACAATTGAAGGGTGAAAAGAATGAAGTGACTGGCTCCCGTATGCCTCCACCTTTAGATTCTCAGAATTTTCAACTTCAAAACATGATTAATAAACTGCAAAAGGAAAATGAATGTTTTCAAGTTGAAATTTCAAAAGTTAATGCTCAAAACAAAGAAGTATGTGATTCACTCAAGGTTAATCATGATAATAACAGTGAAAAGGTAACTTCTTTGCTTAACTAAATTGAGAATCACGAGCGTGTAGTGAAAGGGAAAATGCCAATCACCACTTGGTGAGAATGTTGCACCAAAGGTGCACCAGCATTCTAAATATGCTATAACTGTGAAATATATTCCCCTTCATCTTTGAAACAATGAATTTGCATATCAAACATATCTTTCGTACCTCAAGGATAGTCTAGAGTGCCTGCGATATAGCATTGTTAAGATGATAAGATAGAGAAACCACATGATAATCTTTAGTAGGCATGCATGCTTATATGCCAGCGATCTCAGTGAACTCTTAGAATGTGTGATTGCAACATGTCCTAAATCCGGGTACTAGGAAAGATAGAGAAGTTATGCCCTGTTCTATGCCTAAAGTCAAGCATGTGACCTTTGATGTGCCTCAAAGCCTGGAACCCAACAGCACTTCTAGACCAGAAAATCAAATGGCAGTAAAAAAAACTAAGGCTCCCATCATCACTCCTACAGATGTTAAAATTGACACTAAAGTTAGCGGGTCAAAACCTAGAAGCAATGCAAAGAAGGATAGGATTACGCAAACTAAAAGTGATCATGAAAAGGAAGTTAAAGAACACCATAAGGACAATAAGTTTGACTTGAATAAAAAGAATTGTGTTGGTTCTAGTATTAGCTCTAAGCTTAGTGAAATTAATTTGATGTCTTATGTTGTCTGCAATACATGTAATGAATGTCTATTTTCTGGTAATCATGATAAATGTGGTGTGTTATTTCTGAGGTCTAAGAATCAAAACCCAGTTAAGAAAGTTTGGAAAGCAAAATAGATTAAGCAATCCTAGAAACCTACAGGGAAGGTTTTTACCAATATAGGATTTTAGTGGAAGCCCACAGGTCGAATATTCACGCATCGCAAACATTGCTCCTTAACTAGATCCACTATGCGTAGAGTAGTGCCTGTTAAGGTTTGGAAGCCAACTGGTAGAATAATCCCATTAGGAACACAATGCCCTTTAACTAAGTCTGATGATTCTACTAGTTTATCTCTTAGTGATAATGCCATAGCAACCAGGGTTTCTGTTGATTCAAAGATTGTTTGCGCTAACCAAAAGGAACCCATTTTCACATGGGGATCCAATGTTTTCAAATTTCCACATTTGTCTGTGTTCCAATGCAGGTCGTACAAATCATCCATTGGTACTTGGATTAAGGTTGCTCTAAATGAGATGAGAAATGACTATGACGATTGCACATCGGGCAGCCTCGATTCGGGCTCCGTTCAAGCCCGTTCCTCAAAGAAAAGAAAAGTTAATGCGCCTCAAGGTCGCTTTATCTTTAGAAGAAGAGAAATCTTCATATTTTTATGACCATTCTCATCGACATTCATCATCAACAAGCTTCATGTTTTTCCATGCTCTTTCAACCCTCAAGTGGATCTACGTTTATTGGTGTATATTCTTATTCACTTGTTTAAATCAAAAATGGTAAATTCGGATGCAAGTTTTGAGGGGGAGAAGAGTTCATATACTACATGTTGATGGATGCTTGAATTATGGTCATACGACCTCCAATGAATTGTTTTCAAGATATGTTTGATGAGTACTTCCAACCTCCAATGAATGTTGATCATCTAGTTTTTGAAGCTCATGCTCCAGTACCTACTGACTTAACTGGTTCACCATCTAAGAAGTACTTCTCGGAACTCTCAAGATACCTTATCTTCAGTTATTTCACAAGGCGTTGATAGTGACTATCATGATATTGTAGTGGCACTATTGAATAACGATCCGCTCTTTGGTATTCCTTTTCGAAATCCTCACGGATTATTGTTGCTCTCATAGTGCACATTATAAATCAACCTCATGAACATTAAGGAAAATGACTACCTCATCCGCTCGAAGACATTATTGGTGAATCTTCCAGATCAGTCTCTATATGTATACCTTTAGGAAGAATGCATTGATGTTGAGGAATCATTTGTTCCGGTTCATTCAGTGGATCAATGTACATCCGATTGTATGTTTTTTCACGTGTTGGGCATTTGACACAAGTTGATTACTTCGGATTTAATCATTTATCACTCATTTGAGATTGAAGTTGACTTTCACAAAGGCGTGTTCTTATTTGATAACTTGCTCGGCCTTAAGAATTTGAGTTGAAGACTTGGTTTATCTAGTTACCGGCCATGGGGTGGATGGTTGAAGGCCTGGTTAACTATCACTATTAGGAGTTACGTTGTTTTACTCAGTGTTACACGTAGATGACGGTGTGGATAATTGCAAGAGGTGTTAATGTCTCTACACCGCTCTTCCAACATGAGTGCAAGCATAAGTCACAACTGCGGGAAAATTCTACTTCAGTTTAAAGTTTGGTATGTCGGGTTTGCTTCATCACTGGTTACTTCAATTTGTCCACATATGGGTTGGTAAAGATAGTCAGGGAGATTTTCTGTAGCAGTTGATTCTCACAGGATTCATATGAGCTAATTTTTTGTTCTTCTCTTTTTCAAGAATATTTGGTATGTATATTGTGTTACTTCACCGTTCAGTTGGATGAATTATAAGAAGAATATTTGGAGCGTGAGATGACATTGCTTTTTGACATCTTCTATATGATTTATAGTAGTGCTTCTGGCTATTGCTTCATGTACACAATGTAATGATGATTCCGATGTGATTGCAACCATCAAGGGAGAGATATGTGTACATCAATGTCGCAAAACATGTTCACATGATCGAGCTTAATCGGTTATTTCAGATTTGACATCCGCAGAGAAGATCAGTGATTCAAACCAGTTACTGTGATGTCGTTGTTTCTACTCTGGGTGGGTACTTGTGTACATTATGGTCTGATTGGTTATATGGAAGATAAATGGAATGCAATTGGTAAAATGAAGATGTTGATATATTGTTCCCTAGAATTGACAAATGCTCAAACTCGAAGATTAATGTGTACATCAAGGATGCAAAACAGGATCATGTGATCGGGCTTAATCATTTATTCCGGGTTTGATAAACGCAAAGATGATCCATGTTATCTTGTTACTTCGGTGTTCTCATCTTCTTTGGGGTGTTGAGCTTTATTCAATGAGACTGTTTGCTTCACTTCTTCTTCTTGAGGGAAATGGTATTTTTTTCGAGGATTGTCGGTTTGGGGGGAAGCTACCAAAGATTCACTTTTAGAAGGCTCAAGTTCTTGTGACGATTCAAGAGCCTCGAATGCTTTGGTGGTGAAAGTTTAAGAGATGATGACTTATATCTTATACAAAGTGCTAATCGATTCCCTTATCTCAGTACTTGTATCATCATCTTCTTAAAATATTACCCTATCTGTAAATATTTATCAAAAAGCAAAATACAAAAATATAAAGTCAACAAAAACCCATAAAAATCAGAAAATTAAAAAAAAAATTGTTTTTTCAAGACATGTCGTCAGGTATCGATAACATCTACGGTCTTAGAAATGTCATTCAATAATGGCACGGGACTTTAGATGAAGTTCGAAAGTGGAGGTGTAAATATTGTTTTTCAAAACATGTCACAAAATATGGCTTGCAGTTACTTCAGACTCTAACCCATGCTTAAACAATGGTTTGCTATTATTTCAGATAGCAACCCGCTCTTCAAGAAAGGAAAGTGCTACGGTAAACCAATTTTCAAACATTTCGTTCACTTATCCTAAAACTAATGAGGAAAGTATGCCGAAGGACTGCTGTTCCTACTCAAATATTTTTCCTTCTAAAATTCTTCAGAAAAATATTTGTTTTAACAAAATGGTGGTAAATGAGTTGCTTGAAAATCAATCAGAATCAAGTTTTCATAAAATTGCAAAAACTCAATCAATGACTTCAGCACTTTCAAAAACTTTTCAAGAGAAAGAGTCATTGATTGAGGGGGAGAATGTTTTTCAAATTTACATCATCTAACGGGCTTTCTTAATCATCCTATGTGCTTAATTGAAAAAGATATTTCCCTATGTTGAAGGACTGGGAATCTAGGATGTGATTATTAGAATTAGATGATTAGAGTTTGATAAACGTATAATTCTCATGCCTTTGTATGATCTGATTGATATGTTGGATTGACTTTTATTAGTCGATTGATGTTTGGGTGTTGTCGACCACCATATATCTGTTTGTGTTGACTAACGTATGCAGATAAGATGGTTTATAAGAATGTTCCCAATCCGGATCCCACAATGAAGATGATTGGATGCCAAATTGAAAAGGGAAACTATTTCTTGGGTCGAAAAAAGAAGAAACGGAGCTTAATTGGATCTATATTAAGAGTTGGCATGATATATGCAACATATCGAGGTCTTGCTGCATCAGCAGATAGCTTTTCTTCAAGCCTTACAGCAACTACAGAAGCAGCTCAACCACCTAACGTATCTTTGGGCAGAACAAGTAGTGGATGATACTATTTTTAAACAATTTTGAAAACATTGTTTTAAAATTGGAAAACTATTGTTTTGAAAATAAATTGGACCAAAACTTTGGAAATCAACTGGACTTTAATTTTGTCAAATCTTAAGTCACTCAATCAACAACTACGGTCATTGATTGAGGGGGAGAGTGATTTCAAATTAAGTATTTTCATACAATATATCATCAAAAGAGTCCGTTTTACAAAATAAGTGGTGATCTAAAGATTTAATGTTATGTCATGGTATGATTTTCTTTAAAACTCAAATATCTTTCAAAATGAAATTTTTTTCTGTTCTTATTTGATTGTGAAATTATTTTATTTTACTTAAAGATCTCTTAAAAACTATCATACCTGACACTAACAATCTTTATTGTCTAAAATTGATCCTTATCAGTCTATTTCAAAATTAAATCATGCCACGTCTTTCCTCAAAATCTTTTAAATGATTTAAATCAATTGAGATCACAAATCCCAAAAGGTTTGAAATTTTTAATCGGGGGAGAGATCGTGATTTAAATCTCAAATCAGTTTTAAAGGGATATGGTTTCAAAAGCACTCATTCCTTCATGTGCCAAACGATTTCAAATACATAATACACATGATTGTGGACTGCATTTAACCATAAACCAAAAGAGCTTTTAAATCAGGCACATTTTCTCCTATGTTTTCTAAACCTTATTAAATCACTTGGGATCCAAAATCTCAAAGGGTTTGATATTTTTGATTGGGGTAGAACTTGTGATTTAACAATGAAATTTGATAAAAGGTCATCATTTTGATTCAAATGTGCTAACTGCTCTCCCATATGTGCTAAACGCTTTTGAATCTCGAAGCACATATTGAGGGGGAGCGTTTCAAAAAGAAAATAAACTTTCAAGGTACAAAGATTTCTATGTTTCAACATAAAGTACCTTGATTGATTTTCTAATGGTTTCTTAATGGCTTTTGTGATTTTGGATGTACTTCAAAAGAACTCTTTCCTCTATGTAATAAAATGATTTCAAATATCCTACGCACATATTGAGGGGGAGAATTTACCAAAGAAATTCAAATGGATTTTTCTAAGGGAATTGTGATCAAGAAATTATTTCAAAGAACTCTTGCCTCCATGTGCTAAACAATTTCAAGATAATATGCACATGTTGAGAGGGAGCATTTCTAAATGATCAAAACAATTAAGGTACAAAATGATTTTGATATTATATCACAAGTATCTTGATTGTTTTTCCAAATGATTTTTCAATTGGTTTCAAGAAGAGAAAGAACAATACCAAAAGACTGACCAATTTATTTTATGCATGGTGTTATAAGGATGGTTAGTTTAGGTATTCGTTCCCACGATCCCGCCAGAGCCATAGGGATCTACCCAGGGACAATCTACTAGTTAGTGTAGAGTACTTAGGTATGATGAAAAAAAGGAGAAAAATGATAATATGGGAAGAGTGCGGACTGAGACAGAGCTAGTACTGGAATAAACCCAACAAGGTTCTAGTTATTAAGTCTCGGTAAGCACTGAAGGGGTTGAAGAATGAAAAAGAATTAAATGTAAAAAGGGTGAAAAGAAATAGCCCTCCAATAATTCAACCTTGGGGCAGAAACCGGGTTCAATACATATGCTACTGGTGGTTACCAAGGTAACATTGATGAAGACAAGGCGTCATGGACCCGATGGCTGCTTCACACCAAAATTCCCAAGCTACTTAAGTTCCTCTTAAAAAGACTTGTTTCATTCTCACGAGGAACCTACATAATCTATCGACTTTCTCTTAGAGATTGTTTATATTGAAGAAGGAGACCCTCTCCCTAGTCTCCAACATAGGAAACCAAAGTGAACAATTGAGTCTAGAGCCAAGAGATCATCCACAGTATCTCATTAGGACACAAAAATAATGAAGACTTGCTGTTTCA
This sequence comes from Chrysanthemum makinoi, assembly GCA_910596185.1. Taxonomy (NCBI): domain Eukaryota; kingdom Viridiplantae; phylum Streptophyta; class Magnoliopsida; order Asterales; family Asteraceae; genus Chrysanthemum; species Chrysanthemum makinoi. The sequence goes on from OU343219.1 coordinate 12,603,730, forward strand.
CACAATGTGGAAAGTAAGTATATATTGAGAGTCCTACGCATTATCCTTGTGGTTTTGCCAGAACATTCGAGTGATATGTAAAAGTATTCACGATAAAGATGGAAATCCTTCTAGAGCCAACATCAAACAAGCTCTTGGTAGGTGACATGTGAGATCTTTCCAAAAGATCAAGCTTGTGACAACTAGATAGAAACAATGGGACGATTCATTCTTGAATCAACCTTGGTCTAGGAAATGAATTGATGAATACTTTTGGAAAAATCATTCGATGTGCAAATCTTCTTTTCTCTAGCACATCGAATATGTATTCATTTTCAAATTCAAAAAGTATCTCTGGTTGAAAAAATACTTTTGGAAAAACCTTTCGATGTGCGAATCTCTTCTTTCCTCTAGCATATTGAATGTGTACTCTTTTCATATACAAAAAGTATTTCTGATTGAAAAATGATCTTTCTCATAAAACCTTCGTCGTATTGCAAAACTCTTCTTCTAAGCAATACGCGATTCTTTTCAAATCAATTTTTCATCAATCAGTAAATCTCAATTCGCTGGTTCACTCACTTCATGTTGTCTACTTTGGGGCCTCGGTTTGAGCGGCTAGATCAAGCTGCGAAACCTGTCAAGGGAGATTCTTTGGAATTATACGATCACAGGTGATACTTGATCAGCGAGGCGTGGGCGTGCACCTCAATTCAACAAAAGCGATCAAAGCACTTTCGTGCGCTTTATTGCTAATTGTTGTATGTAGGAACACCCGACGGTTGCAGCTGATCAGAATTGAGGAGTTAATCCATAGCCGCATGCTCACACATTCCATTCACTTCTAAAGAAATCATGATAGGTGCATATCTTCATCAACCAGGTCGATATTTTCACTCCATGCCGGCTACAGCTGCTGGAAATATTATGAATCAACAAAAGCTTTCGCCTTCGATAAGAAGATATCATGATCTAAAATGTGAGCATGTCGGTCCGAAAGTCACAACTTCACATAATGGCGATGCTAAAATGGATGAGCGAGATTTGTTATGGTGATGATCTCTAACTCGGCTTAATGAATCACCGTGGATCGGCACAGACTCCACTAAATGTACAAAGCAGTTGGACTTTGAAGAATCACTGCTAAAGCACAAAGACTGATGACATTGAAGAATTGAAGTCTACGAGCTCGAGCATAAAGACAAAGATAGATTTCTTGGATTCAAAATGTAAATCATGGGGTGACCTCCGCAGGGGAGATTGTTAGGAATTGGAAATTCCATACGGAAGTATCGGTCACCCCAATTATTGTTTAGCATATCTCAGCTCGTAGACTTTATGTTATTTAGTAGCTATTAGTTAGTTATTAGCTTAGTTATTAGTTTAAGTAACACCGTGGAGGAAGGACGAGTCTTTACCCACTGTATGCCTGATCCACAGTCCAAAGTAGGATGTGTAGTATGTAACTATAAATACCCTCTACCTCCCAAGGTAGAGGGTTGGACCTCTCACTCAATCTAACCTTCTTTCTTTTGTTTACTTTCTCTCTCTAGAAAGGATCCCATCTTCCACTTTCTCTCTCTAAACTCATCATAGCGTACGTCCCATAGTATTGATTGTTTGTGTGTTTGTGAAAACCAATATCTAACAGGTTGTGACACCGTCAAACTTCAGCAGTGACGTCGCCTGAATCTGGATCTAGGTCGTCTGAGAAGAAAAGTCTTCGTGACACCCTTACTCTTCAAAGCCTGTCGCCGTCAGGTGTAAAATAGCAAAATCGCTACTGAGTCGTCACAAATTTAATTACATTGAGAGGGCCGGTAAGCCTGTTTGGGGCCCGTCGGTGTAATTCTAGCCTTGAATGTCTTGATCTTGACTTAGCCATTTTCTTCACATATTCACTCCTTTTTGTCCAAAAATACATCATTCCAGCATTTTGCTTCCAAGAGACCTAAAAAGTGAAAAGGAACGAAATTAAGCAGTGACGGATATAAAAGTGGGCAATTAAGGGCTTAAATGACCCCAAAAGTAATGCGTTTTAAATCCTTATCAAATATCCCTACCCTTGGTATTTGCTTGTCCTCAAGCAAATGTGCTTTTGTCCAATCAATTTATAAGTTATGGGGCATAAAGCATTAGTTTAACATAATCCATAACAATTAAAAGCACCGTAATAGTCATAACAAGCACGGAAATTATATACTAGCACCTCACAAGTGGTGTGTGGATACTCTCATCTCTCGGGTGTATATGAAATATAGTAAATAGAAATGGAAGATAAACACTCATTAACCGGTCATAGTACATAGATTACCATAGGCTTGAGACTAGATCAAACCTCCATCGCTTTTGCGTAAGAACCTAGGAACAAATATCTAAGAGGTCTTTTAAAGGGTTGTAATGTTAGGCTTCCGGTTAGGGAAACAAAGGGTTTGGTTGGATAGGCTATTTAGTAGTGGCAAGTCAAAAATCTTATGTTACAAGCATGAAAAGAATGGCGTTGCTAAGCCAAGACTCGACTCACTAAAATCTAGATAAATTGAAACAAACAAACATAAATATAAAGATAGATGTAGGATGGTAGACCGTATGTTTTTTTTTCAGCACTCTTTTTTTTCGATTTTTTTTTCCTTGCATACACTTTTGCTCTACCATCCTCTACGATAACATCAAAATATAAGGGATTTATAGGAGCATCCCTAAACTTGAGTTTTTATTACTCTAACACTAATTTGACCCGAATTGAAAAGATCAAAACACTTGGAGTACCTTATTACGTAAATAAAGGGAATTTGAATTTAACGTTATTTCCCGTCACTCTATAAAATTTAACTTTACCCATAAGTCCCAATCATCCCAAAACTGTATACAAAAGATATGACTCGACTTAGCAACCATGCAAGTAACTACATAATTGAACTAATGGTTTATTATGATAACAATAATTCACTAAAAGTGAGTGCATACAAGGTAGGCTAAGGAGGTTTGGGTGTACATTTGGGGGTGGATTGTAAACAATGTTCTTCGTTGATATTTTGGAAAACCAAAACATCATGAGAACCGCGAAAAGGATAGGCTCTGAGGGGTTAACTAGGGGTATCATGTACTAAAGATGAGTACATCACAAGGGTGTGGGGGAATTACTAAACTGATGTGGAAGAAGTAATTATAATACGGGTATCAAACAAGGGTTATCCTATTGCCTCTTATCATTTAGTTATTCCTAACTACACAAGTGTAGTCTCACTAGCGATCTCAGAATGCATCACAAAACAAGTTCTAGAATCTATTATACTACCTGTACACTCTTGATGCATTAAAGGTGAATGCTTTAATTCCTATTGATCTAGGGGCGAACCTTACATTTTTGGGGTGGAATTTGAGTGGTAAACGGTTTTTTTGTGCTAGTCATATAACTCCTATCCATGAGACGCTTTATTAAGACTATAGTCCCACCCGTACATGTCATGAAAATTTGGCGCTAAAATTTCCCTAACAAATATTTCTCATGGTTTATTACACAAATGAAATAGGACAATACAAATGATCAAGGGTAAGCATAGTTTCAAAGTTCCCGTTTTATTCTCCCTCCCTACACTTAAACTGAACATTGTCCCCAATATTCCCAGAAAGTATCAAAGTTATGATAACGGAAGGTAATTAAAAGAGAAAGAAACTAGTGCTCCCTTGATTAGCTTGATAGAATCCGTGTGAAGTAGTGGTTAAATTCTTTCCAAGAAGAATGTATGCGTGATAAGCTCCATCCAATGCTATGTTTCTTCTTCTTGATAAATAAAACCTGCACACTTTAAGAAAATAGACGAAACCGCGAAAAATGTTAAAACTATATATGACACGACTACACTAGGATATAATGCTTGTGGAATGGATGTTTGTAGATTTTCTAGAAAATTAAGACCTGAGATTTTCCAAAATTTTTTGAGTAGCACATAAAATGAGAGAGTAACAAGTCATTTCTCTCTCACGAAGTCGTCACGTTATGATCGACAGCGGTCAGTTATCTGACAAGCTGGTTTCTTTGCGTTTTTGAAATTTTTGAAATATTACACCTTTAAAATATGGAAAAAATCACGCAAAACATCCATTATGACTTGGTACAAACATTTGACTCTAACAAACACACATATATATCATTTTCAATAATCGTAGTTCTCATGTTCACGTTCTTTTGAAAACGTGTGTAATCCTCCCTACACTTATCCTTTTTGTAAAATACCTTTATATGTAATTAAGACGAGGTTAAAGACAAAATAAAGCATTTTCACAGATTCAAACATGAGATCAAACAATAATGAAAAGATATATGACACACAAACAAGCAAAAATTAAGCATGGGTTTGCCTCCCGGCTTTTTCTTTATTTATTTGTCTTGTAGCTAGACTTCAGTCGTGCCCTACTTTCCTCTTATCTTATATGCCAATCGATTTCTTAACTCTTCTTTCATCACGAATATATTCTGGGCCTAACTCTAAACAAGCGGTGTAGTAAACCTTGTTCTCCCAATCTACTTCAAAAGCCGAAATGTTGTTGTAGGATCGATAATACTTGAGATTCATGTGGTTCGGGGGGTCGGGGAAGCTCAAAGAATAAGAAAGACATGGTTATTGTATTAGATAGAAAAGGGGAAGATGTGTGGGTTTCTAGAGAGAAGAAGAAGAAACCACACACACTTCTTTACAAAATATGAACTTCCTACCCTCCTAGTTGGGACTAGGAGGGGTATTCCTCTTAGACAAATCTAACCTAGCACTATTGACTAAACTAGTCCTTGTGAATGAGTAAAAGAAGAAACTAATGCAATTCCCGTAATGACTTCACTTTAGCGAGGCTAACAATCTCTCCCCAAGTGATGTCATACAGTTGCTACAATGTTCCCTACAAGCAAAATTAAATACAACAGAGATAAGCGGCTGACTCAAGAGTGTCTTCAGGTCATCAAACTTCATGAATCTTCATTTGCCATCTCTTTACTTGAGGAAGAACAATGCTGAGCAAATCTAATTAGGGATTAAATATGAACTTTTTGCTCTCCCTAATTAGTGCTCTCCCCAAGCTGACAACCTTTACATGAATTTCCGAATTGAAGAAGTCTTTTGATAATTAAATTAGAGCCGTCTTTAGTCTTCTAACATAGCGGAAAATGTAGAAAAGACTTGTCGACTCGACCTTCTTCAAGATTGTTTGTTAGGGAATAAGATATCAACATCTTCATCTCACCAAATGCATTCGGTTATCTTTCATATATCAAATCACCCATAATGTACACATTTCTCTCCCGATGGTTACGATTTATCGGGTCAGCATACAATAACATGAAGTGCTTGAAGCGATACGTCATAAATCAAATCAGCCCGTGAGAAGATGTCGATGAACAATACCATTTAAAGTTGTCTAACTCATCTCAACCTGTATCCAAAATTCAAATACAGCAGTAACCACATGTGAGGATAACCCAATATGGCGAACTTGGGATGAAGTAAAATCTCCGGAATAGTTACTTAAGCTTGTACTATCACGGTGAAAAGAACGGTGTACCCAATGTACAAAACCTCTTGGCGTATCCTCAACTACGTGAGACACCGAAGTGATAGCTACTGTGGGTTAAGAGAGAAAAAATCACAAAAGTAACTAGATAGCAAGTCTTCATCACACTCAACATATTTGCCCAGACAAGTCATCTTAGCGGAAGGGAAGAAAGAAAGAAAGAAACGAAATAAGTAAACACGTCCGTCAAACGTCACTTCAAACCAAAATAAATAATAAAGAGTCATCTCCGTGGTCACATTAAAATTCATGAAAACTTTGCCGTGAGCGTGTATCCCCCGTGAAAATTTTACCATACCAAAAGTAGCATCGGTTCCAATAAAGAAAAATTTGTATCCAATAATTTGTAACACAAAAATGGATAACAAAATTTTATTATTCTCAAAATGAAAAGGACCATCGTTATGTGTTTATTCCAACACGCCCGTTAATCAATTCACCATAACTCAATTAGTGTCTTGTTTATATCAATGAAGCCCAATTACTTAACACATCGAAGGTATATGTGGATCCCAAAACACATACCTTAGGAGATAAGTGAAATATCTCACAATACACCTTGCCCTAAACCTAAAATCACATTACGAAGATATCATACCACCAACCAACATCTCCAAAACAAAGAAAAATCGCTTCATCTTTTTCTAATTTCACTCCCAACTTCAGATCTTCCCCATCATCAATGATTACATGCATGTATCACAATCACAAATCTTTTAACACCACGAATCACTTGAACCAAGAATATTACCCATGAACCGAGGTAGTTTTGAGCTTAGGCGTAGACTTCAATAGCGACATCAAGATCTTAGAAAGGTCTCGGGTAGGTTTGTGATTGGTGTTTATCCTAGAAGAACAAAGAGAATGATAGAGACTGAAGTCTTGGTCATTCTTTGGTAGTAGTCGGATATTTAAAGAAGTTGAGTCTTTTAAAATGGATTCGATTGAAGTTTGAGTGAAGAGAGATGTGAGGGTTATTGGTGTGAGTCTAGGTCTAGGATTAGTTGGGTTTGGTTTTCGTTGACTCGGTTGATGATGTTATGGTGGGTCGAGTCTTTTTGGTATTTGGTATGTTGTGGTCATGGTCAATTTTACGCGTAACTCTTCTATTATGCTCATGACATTCTTATCATTAAAATAGGTTTGGTCCTTATTCGTGGCCTACAGCGTAACGTAATGCTTATGCATAAGTATCTGCGTAAACATATCGTGAAGCCATAGAAGTAAGCCAAGGCTTAAGCGATAGCGCATCGCGTAACCCATTTCCTTCTGCGTAACTTCACGCGACTCGCGTAACTTTCCTTGTAGATATTCCTTAGAGTAAGTTTAGGGTTTTGACCCTTTGACCACTTTTAGAGCCGAGTTTTCGGTGAAAAATCCGTTCATTCATCACGTTGAAACACATAAAAGCGCTTCGGATTTGTTTTGTCCAAGAAAAGGTTGACCACTTGATGTTTCACGTATATTTGGTACAAAAAGTTTAAAGTTACTGTTTGGACAAAATAGACCCAAGACAATATGAAACAATAAAAGCCTTTACCCAAGACGGATGTGTTAACAATAAAAGACGAGTACTTTTGACCAAAACAAGGATCTGAAACATGTATAAAAGCTTTACCCACAAATCGGAAAAATTTTTCCGACCACCAAAATAAGCATAAAAAACAGTTTAAAACATGATTCAAACCAACATAAATCAATAAAACAACAACACCGCCGTTATACCAATTGTAGGATCGAAAATACTAGTGATTCATGTGGTTCGAGGGGTGGGGAAGCTCAAAGAATAAAAAGACATGGTATTGTTTAGATTGATGTAAAGGGAAGACGTGTGTGTTTCTAGAGAGAAGAAGAAGAAGCCACACACACCTTATTTTACAAAGTGAACTTCCTACCCTCCTAGTTGGGACTAGGAGGGTATTTATACTTAGACAAGTCTAACCTAGCACTATTGACTAAACTAGTCCTTGTGAATGAGTAAAAGAAGAAACTAATGCAATTCCCGTAATGACTTCACTTTAGCGAGGCTAACAGTTGTCCACATCTAAATCATCAATACCCTCAAACTTCTTATTTTTGTAGGGCATTATATATTTAACATTAGGTCCCATTTGAGAAATTGACTATTCCTTCCTCTTGATCATAAACCATCTTAGATTCCTCAATAAATGGTCTCCCAAGTATCACATCTCCTAAAATCCCATCAATGATGCCCTTAACATTTTCCAAGATCATGAAATCACACCTATATGTGAAGTTACCTACAGACATGCAATCCTCTAACCCTCCCAACATAGTTCTTGACTTTCTTAGGGTAAAGGGGTCCCTCATAGGTCCTAACTTTTCGCTCATGATCCAATTGTAATACATCCTAGACATTATGTTCACGGGTGCCTTATAGTCTATGTAAGTGTGATCCCTATATGAGTACCCAACAATGCACGGTATCTTAATGTTTTTATGGTCACCTCTTTTTATGCATGGCTCAAAAGGTGGTCGCGGGAAGTTAACTATGTTATAGTGATATGCGGTTTCCTTCCCGTTAGGGTATGAATTGAAATACTCCCTAAGTTCGTCCTCCTCCTTACTACCCTCCATAATTTCCAATACCTTAAAATCCTCTTCCTCTAATTCATCTTCCGAATCATCTCTTGTGGATGAATCACTATCTAAAGTACTAGTGGATTCCTCAAGGGCTTTTTCAAGTGCACTTTCAATTATCCTATTCAATTTCTTAAGCTCTCCAATTTCGCTAACAATACGAGCTCGAAGTTGGTTGCCAAAAGTTGGATCGAGTGGTGGGTGTTTGTTTGATGGTAGGTTGTTGTTTGGTGGGTTGTCACCTTCCATGATGAAAAGTGATGGGATTACGAACAAAGGCACGAATAAGGGGGATAGACTACGAGGAAGCTAAAAATAAGAAAAAATATTACTTGATAGGAATCAAGCAAGGGAACCTAAATGAGATAGAAATCTAACTACCTATTTATTCCCCGGTAGCGGTGCCAAAAACTTGATGCGCGTATAACGCGTTCGGGGTCAACACCCTAGGCAGTGAACCTAATCGTTGTAGTGTAGTATTGGGTAAGCCTCGGGTATTGATATCGTTCTCTAGGGGAATAGGAATGCTAGTGAGAGATGTACTATGCTAAGGTTTGAGGTTGAGGAAGATTATTTTTTTTATCTTTTTATATTATTTTTAAAAGCTAAGGGTAAAATCTCGGGGTTTGGATCTGGGGGTTTGGTACTTCTACCGATTACTCTACTTATCTAATTATCTAATATAAGGGTAGTCTTATGTCTATTGATGTGTCCTCGTATGATGATTAAAAATGTGTCTACCTAGATATTATTACTCCCTAGTATCTTTTATTGGTGGTTGAATTGTCACATCCTTATTCTTAACGCGTTGTGTTTTCTAAGGTCGTAGTGGTATGCTTTTATCCCTAACTCTTTGAGACTACCTTAAGGTTATTGCCTACGAAATCTCTAGGATTCACAAACTAACTCTAAGGTTATCTTTGGATGTTTAGTCTACAATTTCGCTAAGAGAGTATAAACTAAGGTTCACAAATATTACTCAAGCATTAAAAACACAGCGATGGCCTAATGCACTCCTAAGCCAATTACAATTAAGATAAGAGACAACCAATCAATAATTAATAACTAGGTTTCATAGATCTAAGCAAACACACAAGAAATTTAGCCGGGCATATTAAACATGCAAGCATACACAAATATAATCGTAGACATAATGAAATCAATGAAGTAAATTACTTATCTTGATGTAAAATAGGGTATGAGAACCCTAAGATACTGTCCAAACTAGACCAAACTCGTTTAAGGCTTTTACTCCACAAGTCTACCTCCTTAAATTTTGAAATTTCAATTTCTATATATAATTTTACATTCGCGACGGCGTCACATTATAGTTGGGACGCCATCAGATCGCCGTCATTAGAGTTTCGTCTTGGCCAAGTCAACCTTGGGACAGCGTCACGTTGTGGTTGTGGGCCGTGAGTCTTCAACGTTGACATCGTCGAATGCGGATCTAGGCGTTTGAGAAGAAAAGTCTTCGTGGCGCCCTCTTACTTTCAAAGCGGATTAGGTGTAAAATAGAAAAATCACTTGAGTCGAGTCACAAATTTAATTACATAGAGAGGGGCGGTAAGCCCTGCTTTGGGGCGCGCCGGGTAATTCCAGCAACTTGAGTGTCTTGATCTTGACTTAGCCATTTTCTTCACATATTCATCCTTTTCGTCCAAAAATGCATCATTCCAGCATTTTTCTTCCAAGAGACCTAAAAAGTTAAAAGGAACGAAATTAAGCAGTAACGGATATAAAAGTGGGCGATTAAAGGCTTAAATGACCCTTAAAAGTGTACGTTTTAAATCCTTATCATTTACCCTCCAAATCTCCAAGAAGAACATCTACATCGATTTGGAGTAGATGGTTATATTCCCTAAATTCCTTGCATAGAGGTATTTTATAATAAAATATATCAACTTCAATAGCAAAGAGCCTAGCAACTTCATAATATGCACCAGAATCTTTGTCTTCTTTATCGAATAATTCTTCCATAGTTAGTACTTCTTCATCATATCCTCTTATCCAATAAAGCCAAAGTACATTCTTGGTAGCCCCATCCATAGTCTTATGGTCGCTAAATTTGGAAGCCAACCATTCTGCAAAATCAACATCAGTGGGATCAAAGTCAACATCCGTACTAATCTCGACTCCATCAAACATCTTTTTATCTCCATATACTCATTGAATTGTTGCTTAAAACTTCGAGATAACCATGTAGTGATTATGGTTTTTAAAACTTCTTTAGCAACATTACTACGTTTCCGTACTTGAGATCCAACCATTGTTCCAAAGAAATGTCCATATTTCTTACCAACCTATTGTTGATTAGAATTTCTGCCTCGTACATTCTTTCATCATCAAGATCGCTAGCTCCTAGCGGTTGCTCAGTTTTCCTAATACATTGGTTATGATACGAGAGTTGCGGTTTCCATGTGTTGTCCATCTTATTAATATTCCTCATATACTTGATTTGGAATCAACCTTCGTCCTCTTCAATAGTAGTCCATACAAGCCCCTTAGATTCAATTATTGGCGACAAAATGGGTAGTTCATCTTCAGTATAGCTCATCATCAAATTATAAGTAAACAAATCATCCTTCATGCCACTTAAACGTCTTGAATGCCATTTCAAGAGGAGTTTTCCATGTGAACAAATCAACATCGATATCAAGTAAGTTAAATCTCTCGGTACCATATTCCAATACCCTATCAAAAGTATCTATCGAACAAATTGGAACAATAATATGAGAATCTGATGTGAATAGATAATCCAAATCGGTTGAAAAATTGTACACAATGGCCTTGTATATGTCGTCAAAAGCAGGATAAAATTATTCCTTGGTCCAAGTGGGTTTCTCTAAAGATTTTTAATGAATCTGAACCGCAAGGAATTCATTCATGTCAAACTCGTAAGTTTCACCATGTTCATCATCTCTCCCAAATACCACAACTTTTCAATAGTACTTCCCCATTTTACGCTAATCTTATCTCTTCTTCCACATCTAAATATTCTTCCATAGTCATATCTTTCATCGTAATCCCTGAGACACAAAGAAATACGTCAGTAGGAAGGGCCTTGAAGAGAGAAAACACAATAAACAAAACACGAATTCGAAATATGAAATATTAAAGTGCTGCTGATATCAGAACGGACGATACGTCGATCGATTATTTGGATACGCGTATGCTTGTGATAAAGTTTAAATTCATTTGTTTGATTCAAAAGTTAAATACATTAGTATTGATAGATATCAATACGCATTATTTATAATTTAAAATTCTGGTCTGTTTTTTTAAAAAAAAAAAATACTGTATACCGTCAAAGCTAATCACGTCATTACTAACTTTTAGTGTTTTAAAATTCGGTGTATTAGAAACCAAATACATCGTATCCGAATAATTAAATTTGATACATTGTATATTAAATCAAAACACAATACGCCGTATTCAAGGACTAAATATGTCGTATCGTTTAAATCAGCAAACTACTGCAGAACAAAACAATGCAGAAAACCAAAAACAAACAAAAATCAAATAAAACAGAACAAACGAATATGCAGAAAAGTACAAATATATAGCAAAGTTAGTCAAATTTAAATAAAATAGATTAAACTAAGTTAAAACCTGTATCAAAATACTAAAAAATTCAATTATCAAACAATTCACGATGCAATGACGATACAAAAATGGTAGTTAGTAGTTTTACGAGGTTTTGATGATTTACGGTGAAAGGTATTTGCTAATTAGTAAAGGTTGTGTGATATTCGTCAAAATGTTATTTGCATCACGATGCAATGACAATACAAAAATGGTAGTCAGTAGTATTACGATGTTGTGATGATTCCTTTGGGGCGTAAAAGCGAACGGATGAACGACGAGGAGCCTTGCACATGATCGTTCGTTTAATTTTAACCAGACAAATAAAAGGGCACGAATGTTTAAACGAA
>OU343219.1:12615909-12638737 GCA_910596185.1 Chrysanthemum makinoi
TTGAGCAAAGTACTACATCAAGAATGCAAGAACAATTGTTAATGTAATATCCGAAGGTATTCAATGTAATTTAGTGGTATGTTTGGAGGCGACTCCCTTAGAGATTGTTAGGAATTAGAAATTCCAAGTATCAAGAGTCGGTCACCTCAAGTATATGTAATCGTTAGAAAGCTCAGAGTCGAAGTTATTTTAAGCTAAGTAGTATTTAGTTAAGCAACACCGTGAGGACTGGACGGTCTCACCCACCGTGATGCCCGATCCACACCAAGCCAGGTGTGCTTATTGTAAGACTGATAAATACTCTACCTTCCAAGGTAGAGAGTCGAGCTTATAATAATATTTTTCTCTCACTATAGTTCCCAACTCTCTTCCTTTTCCTTTACTAGAACTTTCTCTCTAACATACTTATACGCCTACTTTGATTATGGTTTAGAGTGTTTGTGAAATCCAATATCCAACACATTGTTTCTACTCTGGGTGGGTACTTGTGTACATTATGGTCTGATTGGTTATATGGAAGATAAATGGAATGCAATTGGTAAAATGAAGATGTTGATATATTGTTCCCTAGAATTGACAACCGCTCAAACTCAAGAGTAATGTGTACATCAAGGACGACAACGATCATGCGACGCTTAATCATTTATTCGGGTTTGATAAACGCAAAGATGATCCGTGTTATCTTGTTACTTCGGTGTTCTCATCTTCTTTGGGGTGTTGAGCTTTATTCAATGAGACTGTTTGCTTCACTTCTTTGAGGGAAATGGTTTTTTCGAGGATCATTTGCCGGGGAAGCTGCCAAAGATTCACTTTTGAAGGCTCAAGTTCTACCATTCCCGAGCCTCGAATGCTTTTGGTGGTGAAAGTTTAAGAGATGATGACTTATATCTTCTACAAAGTGCTAATCGATTTCCTTATCTCAGTATTTGTATCATCATCTTCTTAAACTATTACTCTATCTGTAAATATTTATCAAAAAGCAAAATACAAAAATATAAAGTCAACAAAAACCCATAAAAATCAGAAAATTAAAAAAAAAATTGTTTTTTCAAGACATGTCGTCTGGTATCGATAACATCTACGGTCTTAGAAATGTCATTCCATAATGGCACGGGACTTTAGATGAAGTTCGAGCATGAGGTGTAAATATTTTTTTTCAAAACATGTCACAAAATATGGCTTGTAGTTACTCTACTCTAACCCGTGCTTAAACAATGGTTTGCTATTATTTCAGATAGCAACCCGCTCTTCAAGAAAGGAAAGTGCTACGGTAAACCAATTTTCAAACATTTTCGCACTTATCCTAAAACTAATGAGGAAAGTATGTCGAAGGATGTGTTCCTACTCAAATATTTTTCCTTCTAAAAAATTCTTTAGAAAAATATTTGTTTTAACAAAATGTGGTAAATGAGCTTCTTGAAAATCAATCAATCAAGTTTCATAAAATCAGAAAACTCAATCAATGACTTCAAAGATTTCAAAAACTTTTCAAGAGAAAGAGTCATTGATTGAGGGGGAGAATGTTTTTCAAATTTACATCATCTAATACGCTTTCTTAATCATCCTATGTGCTTAATTGTAAAAGATATTTCCCTATGTTGAAGGACTAGGAATCTAGGATGTGATTATTAGAATTAGATGATTAGAGTTTGATAAACGTATAATTCTCATGCCTTTGTATGATCTGATTGATATGTTGGATTGACTTTTATTAGTCGATTGTTGTTTCGGTGTTGTCGACCACCATATATCTGTTTGTGTTGACTAACGTATGCAGATAAGATGGTTTATAAGAATGTTCCCAATCTGGATCCCACAATGAAGATGATTAGATGCCAAATTGAAAAGGGAAACTATTTCTTGGGTCGACAAAAGAAGAAACGGAGCTTAATTGGATCTCTATTAATAGTTGGCATGATATATGTAAACATCGAGAGGTTCACAAGAGATGGCTTTCCTTCAAGCCTTACAAAGAACTACGTATAAACAACCACCTAACGTATCTTTGTGCAGAACAAGTAATGGATGATACCATTTTTAAACAATTTTGAAAACATTGTTTTAAAATTGGAAAACTATTGTTTTGAAAATAAATTGGACTAAAATTTTGGAAATCAACTGAACTTTAATTTTGTCAAATCTTAAGTCACTCAATCAACAACTACGGTCATTGATTGAGGGGGAGAGTGATTTCAAATTAAGTATTTTCATACAATATATCATCAAAAGAGTCCGTTTTACAAAATAAGTGGTGATCTAAAGATTTAATGTTATGTCATGGTATGATTTTCTTTAAAACTCAAAGATCTTTCAAAATGAAATTTTTTCTGTTCTTATTTGATTGTGAAATTATTTTATTTTACTTAAAGATCTCTTAAAAACTATCATACCTGACACTAACAATCTTTATTGTCTAAAATTGATCCTTATCAGTCTATTTCAAAATTAAATCATGCCACGTCTTTCCCCAAAATCTTTTAAATGATTTAAATCAATTGAGATCACAAATCTCAAAAGGTTTAAAATTTTTGATCGAGGGAGAGATCGTGATTTAAATCTCAAATCAGTTTTAAAGGGATATCGTTTCAAAAGCACTCCTTCCTTCATGTGTCAAATGATTTCAAATACATAATACACATGATTGTGGACGAGAATTTAACCATAAACCAGAACAGCTTTTAAATCAGGCACATTTTCTCCTATGTTTTCTAAACCTTATTAAATCACTTGGGATCCAAAATGTCAAAGCGTTTGATATTTTTGATCGGGGGAGAATTTGTGATTTAATAATGAAATTTGATAAAAGGTGATCATTTTGATTCAAATGTGCTAACTGCTCTCCCATATGTGCTAAACGCTTTTGAATCCCGAAGCACATATTGAGGGGGAGCGTTTCAAAAAGAAAATAAACTTTCAAGGTACAAAGATTTCTATATTTCAACATAAAGTACCTTGATTGATTTTCTAATGGTTTCTTAATGGCTTTTGTGATTGTGGATGTACTTCAAAAGAACTCTTTCCTCTATGTGATAAAATGATTTCAAATATCCTACGCACATATTGAGGGGGAGAATTTACCAAAGAAATTCAAATGGCTTTTTCTAAGGGAATTGTGATCAAGAAATTATTTCAAAGAACTCTTGCCTCCATGTGCTAAACAATTTCAAGATAATATACACATGTTGAGAGGGAGCATTTTTAAATGATCAAAACAATTAAGGTACAAAATGTTTTTGATATTATATCACAAGTATCTTGATTGTTTTTTCAAATGATTTTTCAATTGGTTTCAAGAAGAGAAAGAACAATACCAAAAGACCGACCAATTTACTTTATGCATGGTGTTATAAGGATGGTTAGTTTAGGTATTCGTTCCCACGATCCCGCCAGAGCCGTAGGGATCTACCCAGGGACAATCTACTAGTTAGTGTAGAGTACTTAGGTATGATGAAAAAAAGAAGAAAATGAGAATATGAGAAGAGTGCGGACTGAGACAAAGCTAGTACTGGAATAAACCCAACAAGGTGCTAGTTATGAAGTCTCTCAGAAGCTGAAGGGTTGAAGAATGAAAAGAATTGAATGTAAAAAGGGGTGAAAAGAAATAGCCCTCCAATAATTCAACCTTAGGCGTAAACCGGTTCAATATATGCTACCGTGGTTACCAAGGTAACACCGATTGAAGACAAGACGTCATGGAACCAAGGACACACCGCACCAAACTTCCCAAGCTACTCAAGTTCTTAAAAGGACTTGTTTCATTCTCACGGGGAACCTACATAATCTATCAACTTTCTCTTAGAGAATGTTTATATTGAAGAAGGAGACCCCGTCCCCTAAAGATAGGAAACCAAAGTGCACTATTGAGTCTAGAGCCAAGAGATCATCCACAATATCTAATTAGGACACAAAAATAATGAAGACTTGCTGTTTCACACAATGTGGAAAGTAAGTATATATTGAGAGTCCTACGCATTATCCTTTTGGTTTTGCCAGAACATTCGAGTGATATGTAAAAGTATTCACGATAAAGATGGAAATCCTTCTAGAGCCAACATCAAACAAGCTCTTGGTAGGTGACATGTGAGATCTTTCCAAAAGATCAAGCTTGTGACAACTAGATAAAAACAATGGGATGATTCATTCTTGAATCAACCTTGGTCCAGGAAATGAATTGACGAATACTTTTGGAAAAACCATTCGATGTGCAAATCTTCTTTTCTCTAGCACATCGAATGTGTATTCATTTTCAAATTCAAAAAGTATCTCTGGTTGAAAAAATACTTTTGTAAAAGCCGTTCGATGTGCGAATCTCTTCTTTCCTCTAGCATATCGAATGTGTACTCTTTTCAAATACAAAAATTATTTCTAATTGAAAAATGATCTTTCTCATAAAACCTTCGTCGTATTGCAAAACTCTTCTTCTAAGCAATACGCGATTGTTTTCAAATCAATTTTTCATCAATCAAGAATCTCAATTGGCCGGTTCACTCACCCGTGTTGTCTACTTTGGGACGCCTGGTTTGAGAACGGCTGAATGTACCGCGAAACCCCGCAGGGAGATTCTTCGAATTATACCCGATCACGGCAAGACTTTATACCGATCAAAGGGAACTATGGGTCGTGCACCTCAATTCAACGAACAGTATCAAAGACACTTTCGCGGCACTTTATTGCTAATTGTTGTATGTAGAACCCCGACGGCGTTCCATCGTAATCAGAGTCAATCCATAGCCGCATGCTCACACATTCCATTCACTTCTAAAGAAATCATGATAGGTGCATATCTTCATCAACTAGCTCTGATATTTTCACTCCATGCATCTGCTATGCTGCTGGAAATATTATGAATCAACAAAAGCTTCCGCAACTCTGATGAGAAGATATCATGATCCAAAATGTGAGCATGTCAGTCCGAAAGTCACAACTTCACATAATGGCGATGCTACAATGGATGAGCCATAGATTTGTTGTGGCTGATGATCTCTAACCTGGCTTAATGAATCACCAAACGTGGATCAGCAGAAAGAGCTCCACTAAATGTACAAAGCAGTTGGACTTTGAAGAATCACTGCTAAAGCACAAAGACTGCGGACATTGAAGAATTGAATTTAACGAGCTCGAGCATAAAGACAAAGATAGATTGCTTGGATTCAAAATGTAAATCATGGGGTGACCTCCCTTAGGGGAAGATTGTTAGGAATTGGAAATCCATATGCAAGTATCAGCCACCCCAATTATTGTTTAGCATATCTCACCAGACTTTTCATTATTTAGTAGCTATTAGTTAGTTATTAGCTTAGTTATTAGTTTAAGTAACACCGGGAGGAAGGACTGTCTTTACCACTGTATGCCGACCACAATCCAAAGGAGGACGTGTAGTATGTAATTATAAATACCCTCTACTCCCAAGGTGAGGGTTGACCTCTCACTCAATCTAACCTTCTTTCTTTTGTTTACTTTCTCTCTCTAGAAAGGATCCCATCTTCCACTTTCTCTCTCTAAACTCATCATAGCGACGCCCCATAGTATTGATTGTTTGCGTGTTTGTAAAACCAATATCTAATGTTGTGACACCGCCGACTTCAGAAGTGACGCCGCCAATCCGATCTAGGCCGCCTGAGAGAGAAAAGTCTTCGTGGACACCCTTACTCTTCAAAGCCTGTCACCGCGTGTGTAAAATAGCAAAATCGCTACGAGTCGTCACAAGTTTAATTAGAGGGACGGCTGGGCGCCTCCGTTGGGACCGGCCGTGTAATTCTAGCAGCTTGAGTGTCTTGATCTTGACTTAGCCATTTTCTTCATATATTAACTCCTTTTCGTCCAAAAATGCATCATTCCAGCATTTTGCTTCCAAGAGACCTAAAAGTGAAAAGGAAAGAAATTAGCAAAGGACGATATAAAAGTGGGCAATTAAGGGCTTAAATGACCCCTCAAAAGTGTACCTTTTAAATCCTTATCAAATATCCTACCTTATATTTGCTTGTCCTCAAGCAAATGTGCTTTGCCAATCAATTTATAAGTTTAGGGCATAAAGTATTGGTTTAACATAATTCATAACAATTAAAAGCAATCAGAATAGTCATAACAAGCACGAAATTATATACTAGCACCTCACAAGTGGTGTTTGGATTCTCTCATCTCTCGGGTGTATATGAAATATAGTAAATTGAAATGGAAGATAAACACTCATTAACCGGTCATAGTACATAGATTACCATAGGCTTGAGACTAGATCAAACCTCCATCGCTTTTGCGTAAGAACCTAGGAACAAATATCTAAGAGGTATTTTAAAGGGATGTAACGTTAGGCTTACGATTAGGGAAACAAAGGGTTTGGTTGGATAGGCTATTTAGTGGTGGCAAGTCAAAAATCTTATGTTACAAGCATGAAAAGAATGGCGTTGCTAAGCCAAGACTCGACTCACTAAACTCTAGATAAATTGAAACAAACAAACATAAATATAAAGATAGATGTAGGATGGTGGACCGTATGTTTTTTTTTCAACACTCTTTTTTTCGATTTTTTTTCCTTGCATACACTTTTGCTCTACCATCCTCTACGATAACATCAAAATATAAGGGATTTATAGGAGCATCCCTAAACTTGAGTTTTTATTACTCTAACACTAATTTGACCCGAATTGAAAAGATCAAAACACTTGGAGTACCTTATTTCGTAAATAAAGGGAATTTGAATTTAACGTTATTTCCCGTCACTCCATAAAATTTAACTTTACCCATAAGTCCCAATCATCCCAAAACTGTGTACAAAAGATATGACTCGACTTAGCAACCATGCAAGTAACTACATAATTGAAATAATGGTTTATTATGATAACAATTTTGCACTAAAAGTGAGTGCATACAAGGTAGGCTCAGGAGGTTTGGGTGTACATTTGGGGGTGGATTGTAAACAATGTTCTTCGTTGATATTTCGGAAAACCGAAACATCACGAGAACCGCGAAAAGGATAGGCTCTGAGGGGTTAACTAGGGGTATCGTGTACTAAAGATGAGTACATCACAAGGGTGTGGGGGAATTACTCAACCGATGTGGAAGAAGTAATTATAATACGGGTATCAAACAAGGGTTATCCTATTGCCTCTTATCATTTAGTTATTCCTAACTATACAAGTGTAGTCTCACTAGCGATCTTAGAATGCATCACAAAACAAGTTCTAGAATCTATTATACTACTTGTACACTCTTGAAGCATTAAAGGTGAATGCTTTAATTCCTATAGATCTAGGGGCGAACCTCACATTTTTTGGGGTGGAATTTGAGTGGTAAACGGTTTTTTGGTGCTAGTCATATAACTCCTATCCATGAGACGCTTTATTAAGACTATAGTCCCACCCGTACATGTCATGAAAATTTGGCGCTAAAATTTCCCTAACAAATATTTCTCATGGTTTATAACACAAATGAAATAGGACATATTAAATGATCAGGGTAAGCATAGTTTCAAAGTTCCCGTTTTATTCTCCCTCCCTACACTTAAACTGAACATTGTCCCAATGTTCCCCTAAAGTATCAAAGTTATGATAACGGAAGGTAATTAAAAGAGAAAGAAACTAGTGCTCCCTCGACAGCTCTTTCGAGAATCCGTGTGAAGTAGTGGTTAAATTCTTTCCAAGAAGAATGTATGCGTGATAAGCTCCATCCAATGCTATGTTTCTTCTTCTTAATAAATAAAACCTGCACACTTTAAGAAAATAGACGAAACCTTCGCGTAAAATCGGTGGTAAAACTATATATGACTCTACTACACTAGGATATAATGCTTGTGGAATGGATGTTTGTAGATTTTCTAGAAAATTAAGACCTGAGATTTTCCAAAATTTTTTGAGTAGCACATAAAACGAGAGAAAGTAATAAGTCAAGTTTCGCTCCTCCCCGGTTGTCGTTATCCTGAAAGAAACTGGTCTGCTGCGTTTTTCTGGAAAAATTTTGGAAATATTACACCTTTAAAATATGGAAAAAATTCTGCAAAACATCCATTATGACTTGATACAAACATTTGACTCTAACAAACACACATATATATCATTTTCAATAATCGTAGTTCTTATGTTCACGTTCTTTTGAAAACGTGTGTAATCCTCCCTACACTTATCCTTTTTGTAAAATACCTTTATATGTAATTAAGACGAGGTTAAAGAAAAAATAAAGCATTTTCAAAGATTCAAACATGAGATCAAACAATAATGAAAAGATATATGACACACAAACAAGCAAACAATTAAGCATGGGTTTCCTCCCACGAAGCGCTTTTCTTTATTTATGTGTCTTGTAGCTAGACTCGAAGTCGTGCCCCTACTTTCCTCTTATCTTATATGCCCATTCGATTTCCTTAACTCTTCTTTCATCACGAATATATTCAGGGCCTAACTCTAAACAAGCAGTGTAGTAAACCTTGCTTCCAATCTACTTCAAAAGCCGAAATGTTCTCTACATCTAAATCATCAATACCCTCAAACTTCTTATTTTTGTAGGGCATTATATATTTAACACATTCGGTCCTATTTGAGAACTTGGCTATTCCTTCCTCTTGATCATAAACCATCTTAGATTCCTCAATAAATGGCCTCCCAAGTATCACATCTCCTAAAAATCCATCAATGATGCCCTTAAAATTTTCCAAGATCATGAAATCACACCTATATGTGAAGTTACCTACGAAGACATGCAATCCTCTAACCCTCCCAACATAGTTACTCACTTTCTTTGGGTAAAAGGGGTCCCTCATAGGTCCTAACTTTTCGCTCATGATCCAATTGTAATAGATCCTAGACATTATGTTCATGGGTGCCTTATAGTCTATGTAAGTGTGATCCCTATATGAGTACCCAACAATGCACGGTATCTTAATGTTTTTAGGGTCACCTCTTTTTATGCATGACTCGAAAGGTGGTCGCGGGAAGTTAACTATGTTATAGTGATAGGCAGTTTCCTTCCCGTTAGGGTATGAATCAAAATACTCCCTAAGTTCCTCCTCCTCCTTACTACCCTCCATAATTTCCAATACCTTATAATCCCCTTCCTCTAATTCATCTTCCAAATCATCGCTTGTGGATGAATCACTATCTAAAGTACTAGTGGATTCCTCAAGGGCTTTTTCAAGTGCACTTTCAATTATCCAATTCAATTTCTTAAGCTCTCCAATTTCGCTAACAATACGAGCTCGAAGTTGGTTGCCAAAAGTTGGATCGAGTGGTGGGTGTTTTTTTGATGGTAGGTTGTTGTTTGGTGGGTTGTCACCTTCCATGATGAAAAGTGATGGGATTACGAACAAAGGAACGAATAAGAGGGATAGACATCAGAGGAAGCTAAAATAAGAAAAATATTACTTGATAGAATCGCAAAGGAACCTAAACGAGATAGAAATCTAACTAGCTATTTATTCCCCTAAGAGCCACAAAACTTGATGCGCCATAACGCTTCGGGGTCAACACCCTAGGCAAAGGAACCCTAATCGTTGTAGTGTAGTATTGGGTGTCGTATTGATATCGTTCTCTAGGGAATAGGAATGCTAGTGAGAGATGTACTACGCTAAGGTTTGAGGTTGAGAAAGATTATTTTTTTTTTATCTTTTTATATTATTTTTAAAAGCTAAGGGTAAAATCTCGGGGTTTGGATTTGGGGGTTTGGTACTTCTACCGATTACTCTACTTATCTAATTATCTAAACTAAGGGTAGTCTTATGTCTATTAATGTGTCCTCGTATGATGATTAAAAATGTGTCTACCTAGATATTATTACTCCCTAGTTATCTTTTATTGGTGGTTGAATTGTCACATCCTTATTCTTAACGCGTTGTGTTTTCTAAGGTCGTAGTGGTATGCTTTTATCCCTAACTCTTTGAGACTACCTTAAGGTTATTGCCTACGAAATCTCTAGGATTCACAAACTAACTCTAAGGTTATCTTTGGATGTTTAGTCTACAATTTCGCTAAGTGAGTATAAACTAAGGTTCACAAATATTACTCAGGCATTAAAAACACAACGATGGCCTAATGCGCTCCTAAGCCAATTACAATTAAGATAAGAGACAACCAATCAATAATTAATAACTAGGTTTCATAGATCTAAGCAAACGCACAAGAAATTTAGCCGGGCATATTAAACATGCAAGCATACACACATATAATCGTAGACATAATGAAATCAATGAAGTAAATTACTTATCTTGATGTAAAATAGGGTATGAGAACCCTAAGATACTATCCAAACCGGACCAAAATCGTTTTAGGTTCTTACTCCACAAGTCTACCTCCTAAATTCGAAATTTCAATTTCTATATATAATTTTACATTCGCGACGGCGTCACATTATAGTTGGGATGCCATCAGATCGCCGTCATTTGAGTTTCATCTTGGCCAAGTCAACCTTGGGACGGTGTCACGTTGTGGTTGTGACGCCATCAGTCTTCAACAAAGGACGCCGTTCTGACCGATCTAGGCCGCTTGAGAAGAAAAGTCTTCGTGGACGCCCTTACTTTTCAAAGCCTCGACCGCCGTGTAAAATAGAAAAATCACTATGAGTCATCACAAATTTAATTACATAGGACGCCCCTCTGCTTTGGGGATCACGTGTAATTCCAGCAGCTTGAGTGTCTTGATCTTGACTTAACCATTTTCTTCACATATTCATTCCTTTTCGTCTAAGAATGCATCATTCCGATTTTCTTCCAAGAGACCTAAAAAGTTAAAATGAACGAAATTAAGCAGTAATCGTATATAAAGTGGGCGATTAAGGGCTTAAATGACCCCTTAAAAGTGTACGTTTTAAATCCTTATCATTTACCCTCCAAATCTCCAATAAGAACATCAACATCGATTTGGAGTAGATGGTTATATTCCCTAAATTCCTTGCATAGAGGTATTTTATAATCAAATATATCAACTTCAATAGCAAAGAGCCTAGCAACTTCATAATATGCACCAAAATATTTGTCTTCTTTATCGAATAATTCTTCCACAGTTAGTACTTCTTCATCATATCCTCTTATCCAATAAAGCCAAAGTACATTCTTGGTAGCCCCATCCATAGTCTTATGGTCGCTAAATTTGGAAGCCAACCATTCTGCAAAATCAACATCAGTGGGATCAAAGTCAACATCCGTATTAATCCCGACTCCATCAAACATCTTTTTATCTCCATATACTCATTGAATTGTTGCTTAAAACTTCGAGCTAACCATGTAGTGATTATGGTTTTTAAAACTTCTTTAGCAACATTACTACGTTTCCGTACTTGAGATCCAACCATTGTTCCAAAGAAATGTCCATATTTCTTACCAACCTATTGTTGATTAGAATTTATGCCTCGTACATTCTTTCATCATCAAGATCGCTAGCTCCAAGAGGTTGCTCAGTTTTGCTAATACATTGGTTATGATTCAAGAGTTGCGGTTTCCATGTGTTGTCCATCTTATTAATATTCCTTGATGAGTGTGTAAATACTCATCATTTTTGTACAAAATAAACTGCAAAATCATCTGAAAACACTCAGAAACACATCAAAATGATCAAAATATCACAAATCATTATGTGTTTTAAATGCAAAATATCAAAATCGATGAAAACATATCAAATTTGCAAAATTAGCCTTAGTCCCCAAGTTTCAAAAATTGTCAAAAATATCCCCTAGCATAATTCAAAAGTAAAGTCACCAAAGGTCCTTTTTAAATCATAAGTTGTCAAATTTAGTCCTTTGGTGAAAAATATTAAAAGTTTGAGAAATTTGCAAAAATGGTCCCTCGTTTAAAAGTTGGCGATTGGTCCCCTGAAAATGTGAAAATGGCAACATTGGTCCTTGTACTTTTGAAGATTGTCACTTTAAGTCCTTGGAACATCTTTTCGAATGGCGCCCTAAGTCCTTGATATTTCAGAAATCACAACTTTAGTCCTTGAAAGTTTAAAACCCTTTAAACCAATTGGACCCCGCCCTATCTTGGACCCCTGTCAATTGGCATTGGAACCCTCTATATTATCGCCGGTCAAAATCCCTCACCCGCCAAAAAGTCATCACCTCAACTGCTATCCTCGCAACTAGCTTTCCCCAATCCCCCTCCTCACCAATCACTCAAACCCGCTCCCCACTCCACAACTAACATCCAAAGAGCATTTAATGAACCCCATCCCCCTCACTCTTCCAT
This sequence comes from Chrysanthemum makinoi, assembly GCA_910596185.1. Classification (NCBI taxonomy): domain Eukaryota; kingdom Viridiplantae; phylum Streptophyta; class Magnoliopsida; order Asterales; family Asteraceae; genus Chrysanthemum; species Chrysanthemum makinoi. The sequence goes on from OU343219.1 coordinate 12,628,070, forward strand.
CCGTCAAGTGAGAAATTTGGCCAAATCCCATTTAAATTTGAGATGATTTCAAGCCATCCAATGGCTAAGAAATGGTGGGATCAAATCAGAAGAAAGATTGAAAGGCATTGGGTATAAAAGGAAGGAAAGAGAAGGAGCAAAGTAGTAGAATTTTTAGTTTAAATTTACTCTTATGTCGTTTTTTTTAATTATGTCTTAGTTAAACTCTAAAGTTGTAATCTTTTGTCCTTAAGTATCAATCTCAAGTTACATTTCATTATTCAAGTTTCAATCATTAATTCAAAGTTTCCTAGTTTCATGTTCATGTGCTCATCGTTGAAAATTCAAGTTTCTATTTCATAAAAACAAGCTTCCTTCAGCTATCAGCTGTTAACAAGCTTATATAAGCTTTTCATAGCTTTTTATAAGCTTGAAATCTAGTTTCAAACCATTTTGGTTCTTGGTCAATTAAAATCAAACAAAAGCAAAAATGGCAATGGAGTTGGAACCGGGTTGATGCAGTTGGAAATGGGGTTGATTGGATTCACTTGGGTTGTTTTTGGATAGCTAGTGTCAATGTTTTTTGTGCTAGCCATTGTGGCTTGGACATGTGTAAGTCAAATTTATAAGTTTCTTAGCATAGTTAGTAATTGTAGTTTAAATCATATAATCTGTTCTCATAGAAGTATTTAAGTGTTATTAAATCAGTTTGATCATTTAAATAAGTAGGTTCCTGGTTTAATTCTGTTTTGAGCTCAAATCAAGTTATAAAGTGTGTTGGTTTCTATGTACTATCTCATATTGGTTAATTCAGTAGTTAAGTTTCATTGCTTCATGTTTATTAAGTGTAAGTGAGCTCAATTGAGTCAATTACTTGGGTCTGCAACATCACAAGGTCAAACTTGGCTCTAAATCGCTATCCGTTAACTGTTGGGAATTGGGATTAGCAGCCATCATTTTGGTTAGAAACCCATAAACTTGCTTTCATTGTACTTAATACATCTTATAACATCCATTCAAAGCCATAAAATTTGATCTAAAGTTCAAATTAGTCAAAGTTCATCAATATCTTGAAAAGTCAAAAGTGCAAAAGTGTTTTGGGCTCGTTAGTAGGAATTGTTTTGAGTTCATATTTGGGTCTTATCAAGTAAACTTTGGTATTTCAAAAGCTCACTGGTGCTCTTTCTTGCCATCATTTTATCTGATTTTTACAATTTTTGCAAAAGCTTCAAACAAGCTCATTTTTCAGCATATGCCCGCACCAATCGTACTCAAGTGAATGAGATTTTCACAGATATTGTAACTTGTATACAGTGCTCATAAGAGCTTGTCATAAGCTGATTTTTGGAACAATTACTCTCACCAGTGTCCTTTACAAGTTCCAATTGGTAGTTTTTTGTTTGAGCTTATTTTGAGGCTTGTGCATGAGCTTAAACTTGTCACTCAGAATCTGTTTTGACTTGTAATTCATAGAAATCAAATCTTTGCTAGCCTTCTAATCTGTAGTTATAAACTGTTGTTTCAAGTTGTATTAGAGTTATTTTAGCATAATAAAGCTTTGGTAAACAGTTGGTGGTTTATTTGTCTCATTTGGCTTATTTTAGTGCTTATTGATAAGCACTTGTTTAAGCAGTTTCATATTTATCCACATAAGTGCCTTTTTTATTTTTCTTATATTCCTAGTATTATTTTAGAGTTTTCTTGAAATTTTCAGATTTTTCCAAGTTGTTTTGCTATTTTTCCTAATTTAAAGTAGTTTTAAGCATTTTTAATTAGCTTTTTATATAAAAAATTTAAAAGGTCCAAAAATATAAGTTTTCATTTTTCTTAGGTTTAGATAAACATAAAAAGTGAAAAAGTAATTTTAGATTTTTCATAGTTTATTTGGTAATTTTTAGTAATTTAATTAGTTTTAAATAGTTTAAAATTCATAAAAAATAGAAAATAATCAGAAAAATACAAAAATAGTTTTGAAAATTTTAGTTTGATATTTTAGACTTTTCCATTTCATAATTTGATTTTTATAGCTTTGTTTCCTCATTTTTTGTATTTTAGGTAATTATTAAATAGTTAAAATAGTTTTATTTAATAATAATTAGATAATTAGTGATAAAAATAGTTTTCTTTTTCTAAAAAGTTTTTTTTATCATTAGGATTGTAAAAATATCATTTTCATATTTTTAGGATTAATATTGCTTGAGTTTCACTTTTTAATTTGTACGTCGCAGTAGATTTTAATTCAGCTTTTATAAAACATAAAAACAAAAACATCATTTTAATTATAGTGATAGCGTTTATTTAATAGATTTTATCTTTTTTTTCCTTTAATTTGCATTTAAGCCATTGTAATTTGTTGGCTTTTCCTTAGTCATAATCATAATTCATAATCTCTTTTTCGTTCAAACTCGATCACTACCGTTGATTGATCCATTGCATAGCTGCCGACATAACGACCCGGGGAGACCCTATACTCCTCAGATCTTCATTGATTTCGTGTTAAGCAGCTTTTGTGGTTACGGTCCTCATTCACAAGTGGCGGGCTTGTGATTTAGCTTGACTGTTTTGGCAAGATCAAATTTTTGGCGCCACGGGAGTCTGGCTGATCTATCTTCCGTTTAGCAGATTAGTTGTTTGAATCCTCACTCTTTGTTTATATCATCCATCTCTGTATATATATATATATCCATATTTTCTTCTAAAAAATCCAAAACCCCAAAAACAACCAAAAACGTATAAAACACAAAAATATTTTTCCTTTTGTTTCTATATATGTATCAAATAATAAAAAAAAGATTCGTCGTTTTCAATAATAAACAACTTAAAAGATTACCACCGAAACCAAGGCAGGCACTACCTAATGGGGGTGCGACCATAATAAGTTCACGAACTAAAGATATAAAACTTGCCTTTGTGTCCTTGTGATTGGTGTACCTTTTTCAAAGAAGCCATTCATCTTGGATTATTGGTTAAGTTCAATGTTGTTTTGCCTCGATTTTGTGTTAATTGATTTTGTTGTGATATCGACGCCGCAACCGAAAACCCATAAAGATTCTTCTCACCCCATTTTTATAAAACGTCTTCATAATTCTCATTCTCATCTGAAATATCTTCATAATTCCATTTCTCTCCTTAACTCTGAGAATCCTTAGAGTTAACTCTAGTGCATGCGCACTCGTTCTTCTAGATCATTGAGTCCTTTGCGTGATCTAGCAGAAATTCCAAGAAGACGTTCAGAGACGTGCTGCCCAAATAGTCGAACCCGAGATTCGTACTATTTCGAGCAACAGTATGGCAGACGAACGCACCATGGCGAAATGCTCCGTGCACCCACCGAGGGTTATGGAGATGCCATCGTCTTACCGGTAATCAATTCCACTTCGAATGAAGACACATTTAATCCAACTTGTGTCTACGAATCAATTCCGCGTCTGACGAAGACCGTATGCACACATCCGTTGGTTCAACCATTTGACATCAACTCTCAATTACAAGGATGTGCCACAAAAGGTGATCAAATTGATGCTATTTCCGCTTCACTGGGGGGCAGCCAGATTTGGCCGAAAAAGAACCCCTCGATCCATCGAAACTTGGGAGGATCTTGTCCAAAAGTTTGTCAATTATTTCTTCCCTCCATCTAAGACGACTAATCTTAAAAATGAAATTTCTGGATTTCGTCAAAATTTCGATGTAAATTTTGGAGAGGCATGGGAGAGATTCAAAGATCTCCTCAAGAAATGCCCCCATCATGAATTCACGGAGCTTCAACAAGTCAATATCTTTTACAATGGGTTGAACGGTAACGATCAAGAATCCTTGAACGCATCCGCGGTGGTAATATCCGAATCGTAAACCTAAAGATGTGCTTGAAATTTGCGCGAGTAAATCAAAAGTTCCTTTTCTCAACAAAGTCAATGTTCACACTCGCTTCTTCATCCGGTAACTCTTCCGAGTTAGCCGCTCCGTTAGCCGCTCTAACGGACATGATCCATTGTATGATAAAAGAGGTAAAGGAAATCAAAAGCGAAATTCATAAGCCGGAACCAATCAAAGCCATAAACAAGGTGTGTGAAATTTGTAGTGGTCCACACGCGTATTATGATTGTCAAGCAACCGATGCTTCCTTTTACCAAGCTCCCGTAGCTTCGGTAAACCACAAGCAATACCGACCACAGTCGATCCTCACTACCGTGCACCTAGCGGTATGACACCACCCGGTTTTCCTCCTGTGCAAAACCATGGCAATCAAAATCGCTTTGTTTCGAATCAAGGACAAAATTTCAATAACTCTCAAAATTTCAATCAAAACCGGAACAATTTCAACCAACCTTATCAAGCTCCAAATCAGCAAAGTTATCAACAACCTTTTCAAGCTCCTAATCATCAAAGTTATCAACCACCTCCTCAAGCTCCCATGCCAAATGACTTCATGAAAATGACTGAGTCAAACATGCTTTCAATGCAAACTCAGATCAATAACATGAGAGGTGAGCTAAAAAGGGAAATTGATACCACACCGTCTCTCGGCAGACAAATGAGTTAAAGAATATGATGAGCAGTTTCATGAACATGAATATGAACAAAGCTTCACCATCTTCTGGGGACCCCAAGCAATACTATTCCAAATCCCAATGCCGAAGTTGAAAGCCGTCACCACTGTAGTGGTAAAGACGACAATGGACCTTCGACTCCAATGCCCCCTCCTCCCGTGGCATTTAGTCAAGTTACCAGGAGACAACGGACAAGGTGCATTATTCAAGCCCACGGCACCGACACGTCCCACCTTCGGTAGTCCAAGCTTTAAGTCCGAACCCGATGTTCCGAGGAAAATCCTGAGCCGAAAACACTTCCATCCCGGCTCAAAAGTCTAGTCACTTACCCATCAAGAATGAATGATGAGAAGCTTAAAGACAAAACAAAGAGCAAATGGAAAAATTTTTCCAAATCTTCAATGAGCTTCACTTTGATATAAGCTTCGTTGATGCTCTCGTTCTAATGCCTAAATTTGCATCTACGCTTAAAGGCTTACTCACCAACAAAGACAAGCTATCAGAGATGGCTAAAACTCCTCTCAATGAGCAATGCTCAGCAGCCATTCTAATAAGCTTCGAAAAGCTTGAAGACCCCCGCGTGTTTTAATCCCGGTGATTTCGGGATGTTTCAATGCTCGCTTGGCCGATCTTGGCGCTAGCATTAACCTCATGCCACTCTCGCGATGGAAGAAACTGTCTCTTCCTGAACTTTCATCCACTTGTATGACACTCGAGCTAGCGGACCGTACCATAACTCGTCCACTTGGGATAGCCGAGGATGTTGTGCTAAAAAGGGAAAATTCCACTTTCATGCTGACTTTGTTGTTGTAGACTTCGGCTGCATCCTAAAGTTCCCCTCATCTTAGGGAGAGCTTTCTTAAGAACGAAGTCGTGCCTGATTGATGTGTTTGCAGAAGAGTTGACCATACGGGTTGACAACGACGAGCTCACGTAAATATCAACCGAACTCCAAACCTCATACAAAAAGAGTGTTGCCACAATTGATCAAAAATCCGAAAGAATCAATGCAACACTCTCAAATTTCACGGTTAAGAGTGTTCGCCAAAACGGTTGAGCTCAAAGCTTTAAAAATCACCCCTGGTTCAAACAAATGGTTTGAAAGTGTATGTGGAAGTCAAGAGTGTTCTTGATGATGATGACGATGATCTAGAATCGGAGACTTCAACGGAAGTGGTGGAAACTGCTAGCTCTAAGAGCACACCACTTGTCCCACCTCCGGCATCAGTTTGTTGCATCGAGATTGTTAGTCTCGTGGATGAAACCAAAATCTCTTCAGTTTCATCTAAGTTGGATGATGATGTTTGTGATCCAATGGGAGACATTCTTCCCGTTGATGAATTGCTCAAAAATGATCCATCATTCTCTAGTCTTATTCCCACTCTTCCATCCCTTCTCTCACTCCTGATGAGGAAGATGACAACTTTTGGAATGAAGTCGATGCATTTCTTAGTGATGAGTCAATTCCAACGGGAATTGATAACACTTACCTCGATCCGGAGGGAGACATCCTTTTTCTGGAAAGTCTGTTGATTGAAGAACCATTTCCCACCCTCCCTCCCGGACATCTTCTTGACAATCACCATCTAAGCTTCAAGTTTAAGCTTAAAGATGTCAAAATTGGTGATTTGCTTCTCTCTGCTGAGGAATGGACATGCATTCTCATGTACGTCTTTATTCCATTCTTCCAAGATGGTGTGGTTGCTCTTTCCCTTTTCTCTTTCGGGAATGAGGACACCATCTTTGACCCCGGTATCATCCCTTATAGTTTCTACTATTAACAATACCACGGTTATATCTCGTCGGTGGAACTTTTCGATGTTCATATGTTTATTAACATTGTGAACGAAAGTCCGATCGAGATTGGTTTTCCACGTTACTTTCCCCATGAACAAATGAATACGGGGATCGAGTCAAGCTAGCGTAACTTGAAATCAAAACAATAGCACACTATATGGGTTTTCACCCGTATTTCTGACTTCTTTCTATTTTCTACCACCCTAGTGTGGGGAGGTTGCCCACATGTTGTATATAAGTGTTGAAAAAAAAAAAAAAAAAAAATCTTCTTTCTAAGTAATGGCCGTAGTATTTCCCTTTTACGTTCTTTGTTTCTAAGATAACCGCCGGTACTTTGAATATTGAGGGCAATATTCATTTCTAAGTGTGGGGGGAATTCTCACGAATTTTATCATATATATTACCTAATTCCCCCGTTTTTGGCCAAAATTTTTTTGGAGTAAGTGTTCTACACTTACTCATTTGGTTATCACCGCCATGTCTGTAAGACTAAAGGATTGGCTAATCCAGGAGCAAACGGCTCTTGGTAAAGATTTCTCAAATCCGCTTATATGGCTTGCAATTTGCCCAAAATTGTATGGTTCCTCAGCTCCCCATCATCCTCAAAAGATAATGAGTTGGCTAGCCCGCAAGGTTATGGCTTGTGGTAAAGGCAATGGAAAATCCATAATTGGTATTCAGCTCACCAAAGATAATTCTGATAATTTATCTAAGAGTTGGCTAGTCCGTAAGGGTACTACCGTAAAGACACATCAAATCCGTTATATGGTTTATGATTTGCCAATAAATCATTTGGTTATCGTTGTACCAAGATTCTTACTTGAATCGAAACAATTGGCTACTCCGTAGTGATGGCTTTTGGTAAAGAGAATAAATCCATCAAGTTTTTCAAATCATTGCTAGGGACTAGCAATATCTCAGTGTGGGGGATTGATGAGTGTGTAAATACTCATCATTTTTTGTACAAAATAAACTGCAAAATCATCTGAAAACACTCCGAAACACATCAAAATGATCAAAATATCACAAATCAGTGTTTTATGTGTTTTAAATGCAAAAATATCAAAATCAGATGAAAAACATATCAAATTTGCAAAAATTGCAGTCTTAGTCCCCCAAGTTTCAAAATTGTCAAAATGTCCCAGCACATAATTTCAAAAGTAAAGTCACCAAAGGTCCTTTTAAATCATAAGTTGTCAAATTTAGTCCTTTGGTGAAAAATATTAAAATTTTGAGAAAATTGCAAAAAAATGGTCCCTCAAGTTTAAAAGTTGGCGCACTGGTCCCCTGGAAAATGTGAAAATGGCAACATTGGTCCTTGTACTTTTGAAGATTGTCACTTTAAGTCCTTGGAACATCTTTTCAGAATTGGCAGCCTAAGTCCTTGATATTTCAGAAATCACAACTTTAGTCCTTGAAAGTTTAAAACCCTTTAAACCAATTTTGGACCCCTGCCCTATCTTTGGACCCCTGTCAATTGGCATTGTGAACCCCCTCTATAATACTGCCTGGTCAAAATCCTCACCCGCCAAAAAGTCATCACTCTCAACTGCTATCCCTGCAACTAGCTTTCCCCCAATCCCCCCTCCTCACCAATCACTCAAACCTGTTCCCCACTCCACAACTAACATCCAAAGAGCATTTAATGAACCCCCATCCCCCCTCACTCTTCCTTATCTGTCAAGTGAGAAATTTGGCGCCAAAATCCCATTTAAACGGTTGAGATGATTTCAAGCCATCCAATGGCTAAGAAATGGTGGGATCAAATCAGAAGAAAGATTGAAAGGCATTGGGTATAAAAGGAAGGAAAGAGAAGGAGCAAAGTAGTAGAATTTTTAGTTTAAATTTACTCTTATGTCGTTTTTTAGAATTATGTCTTAGTTAAACTCTAAAGTTGTAATCTTTTGTCCTTAAGTATCAATCTCAAGTTACATTTTCAGATTATTCAAGTTTCAATCATTAATTCAAAGTTTCCTTTAGTTTCATGTTTATGTGCTCACTGTTGAAAATTCAAGTTTCTATTTCATAAAAACAAGCTTCCTTCAGCTTGTTTATCAGTGTTAACAAGCTTATATAAGCTTTTCATAGCTTTTTATAAGCTTGAAATCTAGTTTCAAACCATTTTGGTTCTTGGTCAACTAAAGTCAAACAGGTGCTAAAAATAGCAATGGAGTTGGAACTGGGTTGATGCAGTTGGAAATGGGTTGATTTGGATTCACTTGGGTTGGTTTTGGATAGGCTAGTGGGTCACTGTTTTTTTTTGTGCTAGCCATTGTGGCTTGGACATGTGTAAGTCAAATTTATAAGTTTCTTAGCATAGTTAGTAATTGTAGTTTAAATCTGTTATAATCTGTTCTCATAGAAGTATTTAAGTGTTATTAAATCAGTTTGATCATTTAAATAAGTAGGTTCCTGGTTTAATTCTGTTTTGAGCTCAAATCAAGTTATAAAGGGGTGTTTGGTTTTACTGTACTATCTGTCATATTGGTTAATTCAGTAGTTAAGTTTCATTGCTTCATGTTTATTAAGTGTAAGTGAGCTCAATTGAGTCAATTACTTGGGTCTGCAACATCACAAAGTCAAACTTGGCTCTAAATCTGTCTACCTGTTAACTGTTGGGGAATTGGGATTAGCAGGCCATCATTTTGTGTTTAGAAACCCATAAACTTGCTTTCATTGTACTTAATACATCTTATAACATCCATCTCAGCCATAAAATTTGATCTAAAGTTCAAATTAGTCAAAGTTCATCAATATCTTGAAAAGTCAAAAAAGTGCAAAAAGCTGTTTTGGGCTCAGTTAGTAGGAATTGTTTTGAGTTCATATTTGGGTCTTATCAAGTAAACTTTGGTATTTCAAAAAGCTCAGCTGGTGCTCTTTCTTGCCATCATTTTATCTGATTTTTACAATTTTTGCAAAAGCTTCAAACAAGCTCATTTTTCAGGCATACTGCCTCGCACCACTGTATCAAGTGAATGCTGAGATTTTCACAGATATTGTAACTTGTATACAGTGCTCATAAGAGCTTGTCATAAGCTGATTTTTGGAACAATTACTCTCACCCAGGTCCTTTACAAGTTCCAATTGGTAGTTTTTTGTTTGAGCTTATTTTGAGGCCTGTGCTTGTGCTTAAACTTGTCACTCAATCTGCTTTTGACTTGTAATTCATAGAAATCAAATCTTTGATAGCCTTCTAATCTGTAGTTATAAACTGTTGTTTCAAGTTGTATTAGAGTTATTTTAGCATAATAAAGCTTTGGTAAACAGTTGGTGGTTTATTTGTCTCATTTGGCTTATTTTAGTGCTTATTGATAAGCACTTGTTTAAGCAGTTTCATATTTCTCCACATAAGTGCCTGTTTTTCTATTTTTCTTATATTCCTAGTATTATTTTAGAGTTTTCTTGAAATTTTCAGATTTTTCCAAGTTGTTTTGCTATTTTTCCTAATTTAAAGTAGTTTTTAAGCATTTTTAATTAGCTTTTTATATAAAAAATTCAGAAAAGGTCCAAAAATATAAGTTTTCATTTTTCTTAGGTTTAGATAAACATAAAAAGTGAAAAAAGTAATTTTCCAGATTTTTCATAGTTTATTTGGTAATTTTTAGTAATTTAATTAGTTTTAAATAGTTTAAAATTCATAAAAAAATAGAAAAATAATCAGAAAAATACAAAAATAGTTTTGAAAATTTTAGTTTGATATTTTAGACTTTTCCATTTCATAATTTGATTTTTATAGCTTTGTTTCCTCATTTTTTTGTATTTTAGGTAATTATTAAATAGTTAAAAATAGTTTTTATTTAATAATAATTAGATAATTAGTGATAAAAATAGTTTTCTTTTTCTAAAAAGTTTCTTTTATCATTAGGATTGTAAAAATATCATTTTCATATTTTTAGGATTAATATTGCTTTAGTTTCACTTTTTAATTTGTAACGTCAAGTAGATTTTAATTCAGCTTTTATAAAAACATAAAAACAAAAACATCATTTTAATTATAGTGATAGCGTTTATTTAATAGATTTTATCTTTTTTTTCCTTTAATTTGCATTTAAGCCATTGTAATTTGTTGGCTTTTCCTTAGTCATAATCATAATTCATAATCTCTTTTTCGTTCAAACTTCGATCACTACTGCTGATTGATCCATTGCATAGCTCGCTGGGACATAACGACCCAGGGAGACCCTATACTCCTCAGATCTTCATTGATTTCGTGCTTAAGCAGTTTTAAGCTGGTTACGGTCCGTCATTCACAAGTGGCGGGCTTGTGTGATTTAGCTTGACTGTTTTGGCGCGCATCATTCCTCATATACTCGATTTGGAATCAACCTTCGTCCTCGCCAATAGT
>OU343219.1:12638837-12691490 GCA_910596185.1 Chrysanthemum makinoi
GCTATGGTTGACCTATGTAGTGATTCAGGCTGAGTTTTATTCTCTTTTGGTTTTTGGTTGGCAGATCTGTTCTTTGGGAATTTGCTTAGGTATTCTCAGTGAAAGTCACAATTCTTAATCAAATTATCAGGACTGTAACAAACAAAACACAATTTTTTACCCAAACTCCCAAAATTGCTTCGTCTATGTCTATGACCAAAACTATTCTGTCTTCTAGGTGAATGATTAAAACTGTTTTGACCAAAATTATCCCAAAAAGGTTTAGCGGTATTTTGAAAAGGTTTTCCTAAAGTACTGCTTGAACATGTAGCGATACTTTGGAGTTGAAGGTACTGCTTGACTCTTAACATCATTATCCTTAGGTTTTTTAACAGTTTCTTTTGGGGTTTCAGACCTAGATTGACCAGTAAGCTTTTTCCTAAACTCTATGTTGTCTACTCCAAAATGAGAAACATCTGGTCTAAGAAGTTGAAAACTACCAGTGGGATGAGGGACAGCATGATAACCTTTGTCTTTCTTATATTCAAGAGGTGTTTCACTAATTGATTCCTCATTACTAGATGTGTCTACATAGTTAATGAGTTCATCATCACTAGTTGTTATATCCTTAAAATCAAGGTCATCCTGATTACTAGGTGGGTTCTCTTCTATGCTACTGAAATCCATACCAAAACCTAGTCCAGTTCTAATGTAAGCTTTGCTCTGTTTTTCAACATAACTAACATGAGAAAGACCAGATTGTCCCCAAGCGGCAAAATTTTCTAACAATTCATCCCTTTCCTTAGTCATCTTTTCTAGTTCAGAGACCTTGCATCCTAACTTCCATTCACTTAGTTTTAATTGATAATCCTGTTGTTCATACTTTTAGCCAAGCCATTTCATTATTTTCATGTGTTATTATTTTGGCTTCCATTGACTCTAAGGTTATTTGATAACCAGCTACCTCAGACCTAGCCCTCCTATAGTTATCTCTTTCAGTCACATAATCATTAAGTACTTTTTGATAAAAGTCTTGACACTTAGAACATACCTCAGAGATAGGGGGTGAACGTGGTGAAGTAGCTACCATAACAAGCAGAACGGGTTCATCTTCACTCTCCATGCTCCAATCAAAGCTTCCAAAACCATCTTTGGATTCCAAAGCAGCAAATTCAGGTTCCTCATCAAAAGCTGTGCTCCAATCAAACTCTTTCACTGATTCTTCCACTACTTCTTCCACAACTACCATACAATAGGTTACTGGTTCATCATCAAACTCAGCACTCCAGTCAACCTCTGATAAATTTTCTTGAGCAACCAAAGCTTTTGTTTCAGTAATAGGAATTTCCTTTAGTTCAAGCTTAGGTTTTTCAGACATCCTGTTTGCCTGTTATTTAGCAAACTTGCATTCTCTTGCAAAGTGTCAAGTCTTTTGACAGTTAAAGCATTCAATCTTGGATTTGTCAAAAGTGATACCCTGTTTGGGTTTGAAGTCGATGCCTCTTCCTGTTTTCTTCATGAACTTCTTTATTCTAGCAGTGATCATAGCAATTTGCCACCTGATATCTATTTCTTCAAGAGCATCCTCTTCAATCTGTGACAAATCTTCTTCATAAGTAACAGGTAGGGTAGCTTGCTGTGTAAAGAATGAGCACACAACTTCATCACAAACAATAACAGCAATTATTTTTGCCATTTATACCCTTAGTTTAAATTCCTATTATAGTAAACTAAAAAATAAACCATTGCATTTATAAGCCATGAAGAGAAAAGAACATATTTATCATTTAATTTTCTATTTATTAGATGTGTTTGGTAACTGTAGATGGTGTAGTAAATTCCCATTTATAGTAAAGTGATTATGCTCTTTGAAATATATTATTTATTGCGATTACGTGACTCTTGTTTGGTGGTGTTGAAACTTCCAAACATTATAAATAGATAGGTCTTTGTAGTTCAAAAACGTACATCTCAAATTCTAAATATTGCAACTTAACAAAGAGATATGGTGAATGCTTTGTTCAAGATCGTGTTTTTAGCTATATTGATGCTCAATTCTTGTGGTATGTTTGTTAGTGCAATACCGGAAGTCAAGGCTCGAAAGTTGGCTCCAACGAATGCCGTCGAAGTTACAGAAATAACAATATCCCCAAAGATCACCAAAAGTTGCTCTTCTTCGAAAGAATGTACATGTAATCCTTGTTGTTATGGAGTATGTAATAATGGATGGTGTGAATGTTCACCTTGGTAAAAAATACTAGTATGTAAAACTTATTTTGCTTCTCAAAAAAATAAAATAAAAGGTTTTTTTTTTTTTTTTTTTTTGCAGGTAAGCCTTGGAAACATTTCGAATAAAAATCATGTTTAAATACAAATTCACGCTATTACCATTATTGTTATATATAACCGGGTTTCATTTTGTATGTCGCTGCGTCGCATCTCGGTACTGAAAATATTAAAAATATACTAAAATTCATAAAGCGAGTACACCAATTATGCAAATCTATATACGGTATATAATCAAGGAAGACATTTTCATCAATTAAATGTATTTTTATGTTTTGGCAAATGAAAATTAATGCAATATATACAATAGTTAATGTTATATATAACACACTAAATAAAATTCTTATACACATAGTTATTTAAAACATTCATTCATGGAAGTTTAATGCCAATTTTTTGTTTGGTTATAAACATTTAAAAATTTTGAAAATTGCATATTCAAAAACCTTTATCATCTATCTATCTATACCACTTATAAAGCATTTAGCACCTTATATTCTAATTTTTTTATGCAAAAATGCATATATATCCCTCTCAAAATGAATAATTACATATATACCATTTGTACAAGTTTTTTATGCACGTAATACAATGATTTTTATGCATGCTTTGGATATATATGCAATTTTGCATTTTTGGGAGGATATATATGCAAAAGCCCATTTTTTTTAAGATGTCATTAATGTATTTTTTAAGCATTACAATTTTTTAATGCATAATGTACACAATACATAGCTTTTACTAATTTATCTTCCACAACATTTAAATGCTTCATTTATTATTTCTTTTTGAATTAGTTTTGTTTTAATGCAAAAATGCACATATAAATGAATATGATTTTAAAAGGCGTGCAAAACTACAAAGTCCAAAACTATTATTATATCCTAAGAGTGTTTCGAGAACCAATATAAATAAATTTTTAATTATTTTAAATAAAATTAACCACAAAAGTAAAAACCGATTTTTTGTAAAAGTCATGAATTTTTTTTAAGACAAATGATGCAAAGATGTAAATTCACAAGTGATAATTTATTTGATTTTATACATATTACACATATCTATACTACTTATAAAGCATTTAGCACCATCTCTTCTAAATTTTTTTAAGATGTCATTAATGTATTTTTTAAGAATTACAATTTTTAATGCATAATGTACACAATACATAGCTTTTACTAATTTATCTTCCATAACATTAATGCTTCATTTATTATTTCTTTTTGAATTAGTGTAGTTTTAATGCAAAAATGCACATATAAATGAATACTAGAAGTGTACCCGCGCAATGCGGCGGCGGGTACCTGGGTGACTATTTTTGTGGCGAGCAAATGTTTTTCATATATATGTCTTTAACTATACGCATTTTAATTTCCGGTGAACTACGTATTTTATTTTATTACATTTTTTACATGTTTTCATATAGTTTAAATGGGATGCATCAATATTGGAGGATGTTACAAGTAAGAGAATTTAAGACATTAATTATTTTTTAAATTTATGTGTATACCTAATTGTTATGCTTAGCAAAAGTAACTTTCTTTTGATTGAAATGTTTTTGGTCTTAAAATTTTAAGACTGCTATATTAAGAATGTCCTAAACTCTTTATAAAGGAGTATAGATGATTTTAAAATGCATACAAAACTACAAAGTTCTAAAACTATTATTATATTGTAAGAGTGTTTCAAGAACCAATCTAAATAAATTTTGAATTATTATAAATAAAATTAACTACATAAGTAAAAAATGGTTTTTTGTAAAAGTCGGGACAATATTTTTAGGACAAATGATGCAAATGTGCAAAGTGCTAAGTGCTAATTTAATGGTTAATATATTAGTATATTAATATTATACTTTTCATGGATAAGTATAAATGATTGCTTAAATATGTAAGTTTTCTTTACATTATAAGCATTATTTTATTTAGATCTTCTATCTATGTGTGACAAGTGTTATAAACAATATTAATGATTCAAACATTTTCATAAATATATACTTTACAAGATATATACATTATAAGCACTCTTTTATTTATATCTTTTATCTATATGGAAAAAGTGTAATAAACAATATTAATGATACAAACATGTTCAAAAATATATTTTATTTACTTATTACAAAGTGTTGATTATTACACATTTATTTCATAAAAATAATGTTTCTACTTACTTGTGACTACGGACCACTATCGACTAATTTGACCATAACCCCATAGCATTATTAACTACCGCAACGCAAAATCACGCCACTTTCAATTGTTTTTATGTGAATAAGTTTGATATTATCCATCACCTTTTTTAAAGTTACTCAAACTCATTATGTTTTCGCTATTGGTAAAGTTATTGTAAGAGAAAACATAAAATTGAAAACATTGTTTTCCGAAAATTTTATTACTTGATACCGGTCGTCGCAACGGGGTACCCTACTATAATATTCTAAAGAGTTGAAATATGCGACATGAAACTTTTGGCATCCGCAAATTTATCGTCACATAAAACGTTTTAGATTATAAAGCATGGTTCATTGAAAATTTTTAATTAAGGATACCCGCCGCTGCATCGCGCGGGTACCCTGCTAGTCTATTTTAATACCAGTTTAGTGAAAACCTCATCATTTTGCTAATAAATTCGGTTGAAAAGAATCGTACATATCAAAATACAAATATTTTCACGTGATTTATAAAGCATGAAAATGTTTAATTTTTTAATGCCGTAATTTATATAAGCAATGGCATATATATTATCAATCATATATTGCAAGAACTAATATGTACTTCTTTATGTTTACACGTTAAATAATTTTTTGACGAATATTACACAACATTTACTAATTAGCAAATATCTATCACTGTCAATAGAGATGTAAACAAACTGAACGGTTACTGAACATTTCATGAACTGTTCGGTAAAAAATTCATTTATATTCGTTTATTTATTAAATTAACGAACATGAACATATTTTTTTGTTCATTTAGTTAAATAAATGAATATGAACAAAAGTCGTATCCGATCATTTATGTTTGTGAGCGTCCAATTATGTGTTCACTAACGTTCGTTTATGTTCCGCTATTTATTTATGTTCTTATATCATATCTTTTAGTTGTATAATTTTAAAATTAGTTTGTTTAAACAAAACAACACTTATATAACAATATATTGTGCATAATTTAGTAAAGTTTATGTTTGTTTGTCTATGTTCATTTTTGTTTGATTATTTATGTTCGTTTAGTGTCTTAATATAGACAAACAAACATAAACTTTACAAAATTCAAATTGCAAAATTGTGGGATATTAGGCTCCGACAAGATATGCGACGCCTAATTCCTCGTTTTGGTACATTTAAGGAGTGTTTGGCGCAACAGATTATTAAAGATTATAAGAGCTTAAAACTTTTTTGCTAGAAAAGATGTCACTTTTAAAAAATAATTTCTGGTTAGGTGACAAAAATTGTGGATTAGTTTAGAAAAATAAGTTCTCAAAATATAAGTTGCATACGGCTTTTTAAAATATGAAGGAGATTATATTTCACAAAATTACTGATTTTCCTTTTTATTTATTATTCTTGTTCATATTGGGTTTCTTATTTGTATGTTCAATTATGTCATTTTACACTTTTACTATACAATTACAGCTTTTTTGCCAAAAATCACCAAAGAAAAAACTATAATTTTAATCTTTTTCAGAATCAGCAACATCACCAACACCCGAAACATCACAAACAATAACTACAATTATTTTTGCCATTTATACCCTTAGTTTAAATTCATATTATAGTAAACTAAAAAATAAACCATTGCATTTATAAGCCATGAAGAGAAAAGAACATATTTATCATTTAATTTTCTATTTATTAGATGTATTTGGTAACTGTAGATGGTGCAGTAAATTCCCATTTATAGTAAAGTGATTATGCTCTTTGAAATATATTATTTATTGCGATTACGTGACTCTTGTTTGGTGGTGTTGAAACTTCCAAACATTATAAATAGATAGGTCTTTGTAGTTCAAAAACGTACATCTCAAATTCTAAATATTGCAACTTAACAAAGAGATATGGTGAATGCTTTGTTCAAGATCGTGTTTTTAGCTATATTGATGCTCAATTCTTGTGGTATGTTTGTTAGTGCAATACCGGAAGTCAAGGCTCGAAAGTTGGCTCCAATGAATGCCGTCGAAGTTACAGAAATAACAATATCCCCAAAGATCACCAAAAGTTGCTCTTCTTCGAAAGAATGTACATGTAATCCTTGTTGTTATGGAGTATGTAATAAAGGATGGTGTGAATGTTCACCTTGGTAAAAAATACTAGTATGTAAAACTTATTTTCCTTCTCAAAAAAATAAAATAAAAGGTTTTTTTTTCTTTTCTTTTTTTTTTTTTTTTTTTTTTTTTTTAATGCAGGTAAGCCTTGGAAACATTTCGAATAAAAATCATGTTTAAATACAAATTCACGCTATTACCATTATTGTTATATATAACCGGGTTTCATTTTGTATGTCGCTGCGTCGCATCTCGGTATTGAAAATATTAAAAATATACTAAAATTCATAAAGCGAGTACACCAATTATGCAAATCTATATACGGTATATAATCAAGGAAGACATTTTCATCAATTAAATGTATTTTTATGTTTTGGCAAATGAAAATTAATGCAATATATACAATAGTTAATGTTATATATAACACACTAAATAAAATTCTTATACACATAGTTATTTAAAACATTCATTCATGGAAGTTTAATGCCAAATTTTTGTTTGGTTATAAACATTTAAAAATTTTGAAAATTGCATATTCAAAAACCTTTATCATCTATCTATCTATACCACTTATAAAGCATTTAGCACCTTATATTCTAATTTTTTTATGCAAAAATGCATATATATCCCTCTCAAAATGAATAATTACATATATACCATTTGTACAACTTTTTTATGCACGTAATACAATGATTTTTATGCATGCTTTGGATATATATGCAATTTTGCATTTTTAGGAGGACATATATGCAAAAGCCCATTTTTTAAGATGTCATTAATGTATTTTTTAAGCATTACAATTTTTAATGCATGATGTACACAATACATAGCTTTTACTAATTTATCTTCCACAACATTTAAATGCTTCATTTAATATTTCTTTTTGAATTAGTTTAGCTTTAATGCAAAAATGCACATATAAATAAATATGATTTTAAAAAGCGTGCAATACAAAGTCCAAAACTATTATTATATCCTAAGAGTGTTTCGAGAACCAATATAAATAAATTTTTAATTATTTTAAATAAAATTAACCACAAAAGTAAAAACCGATTTTTTTGTAAAAGTCATGAATTTTTTTTAAGACAAATTATGCAAAGATGTAAATTCACAAGTGATAATTTATTTGATTTTATACATATTACACATATCTATACTACTTATAAAGCATTTAGCACCATCTCTCCTAAATTTTTTTAAGATGTCATTAATGTATTTTTTAAGAATTACAATTTTTAATGCATAATGTACACAATACATAGCTTTTACTAATTTATCTTCCACAACATTAATGCTTCATTTAATATTTCTTTTTGAATTAGTTTAGTTTTAATGCAAAAATGCACATATAAATGAATACTAGAAGTGTACCCGCGCAATGCGGCGGCGGGTACCTGGGTGACTATTTTTGTGGCGAGCAAATGTTTTTCATATATATGTCTTTAACTATACGCATTTTAATTTTCGGTGAACTACGTATTTTATTTTATTACATTTTTTACATGTCTTAATATAGTTTAAATGGGATGCATCAATATTGGAGGATGTTACAAGTAAGAGAATTTAAGACATTAATTATTTTTTAAATTTATGTGTATACCTAATTGTTATGCTTAGCAAAAGTAACTTTCTTTTGATTGAAATGTTTTTTGTCTTAAAATTTTAAGACGCTATATTAGAATGTCCTAAACTCTTTATAAAGGAGTATAGATGATTTTAAAATGCATGCAAAACAACAAAGTTCTAAAACTATTATTATATATGTAGAGTGTTTCAAGAACCAATCTAAATAAATTTTGAATTATTATAAATAAAATTAACCACAAAGGTAAAAAATGGTTTTTGTAAAAGCGGGACAATATTTTTAGGACAAATGATGCAAATGTGCAAAGTGCTAAGTGCTAATTTAATGGTTAATATATTAGTATATTAATATTATACTTTTCATAGATAAGTATAAATGATTGCTTAAATATGTAAGTTTTCTTTACATTATAAGCATTATTTTATTTAGATCTTCTATCTATGTGTGACAAGTGTTATAAACAATATTAATGATTCAAACATTTTCATAAATATATACTTTACAAGATATATACATTATAAGCACTCTTTTATTTATATCTTTTATCTATATAGAAAAAGTATAATAAACAATATTAATGATACAAACATGTTCAAAAATATATTTTATTTACTTATTACAAAGTGTTGATTATTACACATTTATTTCATAAAAATAATGTTTCTACTTACTTGTGACTACGGACCACTATCGACTAATTTGACCATAACCCCATAGCATTATTAACTACCGCAACGCAAAATCACGCCACTTTCAATTGTTTTTATGTGAATAAGTTTGATATTATCCATCACCTTTTTTAAAGTTACTCAAACTCATTATGTTTTCGCTATTGGTAAAGTTATTGTAAGAGAAAACATAAAATTTAAAACATTGTTTTCCGAAAATTTTATCACTTGATACCGGCGTTAAATTACTGCGGGTACCCTACTATAATATTCTAAAGAGTTGAAATATGCGATATGAAACTTTTGGCATCCGCAAATTTATCGTCACATAAAACGTTTTAGATTATAAAGCATGGTTCATTGAAAATTTTTAATTAAGGATACCCGCCGCTGCATCGCGCGGGTACCCTGCTAGTCTATTTTAATACCAGTTTAGTGAAAACCTCATCATTTTGCTAATAAATTCGTTTGAAAAGAATCGTACATATCAAAATACAAATATTTTCACGTGATTTATAAAGCATGAAAATGTTTAATTTTTTAATGCCGTAATTTATATAAGCAATGGCATATATATTATCAATCATATATTGCAAGAACTAATATGTACTTCTTTATGTTTACACGTTAAATAATTTTTGTGAATACACAACATTTACTAATTAGCAAATATCTATCACCGTCAATAGAGATGTAAACAAACTGAACGGTTACTGAACATTTCATGAACTCTTCGGTAAAAAATTCATTTATATTCGTTTATTTATAAAATTAACGAACATGAACATAATTTTTTGTTCATTTAGTTAAATAAATGAATATGAACAAAAGTCGCATCCGTTCATTTATGTTTGTGAGCCTCCAATTATGTGTTCACTAACGTTCGTTTATGTTCCGCTATTTATTTATGTTCTTATATCATATCTTTTAGTTGTATAATTTTAAAATTAGTTTGTTTAAACAAAACAACACTTATATAACAATATACTGTGCATAATTTAGTAAAGTTTATGTTTGTTTGTCTATGTTCATTTTTGTTTGATTATTTATGTTCGTTTAGTGTCTTAATATAGACAAATAAACATAAACTTTACAAAGTTCAGATTGTAAAAATTGTCGGATATAAGGCTCTGCAGGAATGTGCGGCCACCTAATTCCTCGTTTTGGTACATTTAAGGAGTGTTTGGCGCAACCGATTGTTAAAGATTATAAGAGCTTAAAAATTTTTTGCTAGAAAAGATGTCGCTTTTAAAAAATAATCTCTGTTTAGGTGACAAAAATTGTGGATTAGTTTAGAAAAATAAGTTCTCAAAATATAAGTTGCATACACCAGCTTTCAAAACATGAAGGAGATTATATTTCACAAAATTACTGATTTTCCTGTTTTTTTAATATTCTTGTTCATGTTGGGTTTGTTATTTGTATGTTCAGTTATGCCATTTTACACTTTTACTATACAATTACAGCTTTTTTGCCAAATATCACCAAAGAAAAAACTACAATTTTAATCTTTTTCTGTATCAGCAACATCACCGACACCCGAAACATCACCAACAATAACAACAATTATTTTTGCCATATATACCCTTAGTTTAAATTCCTATTGTAGTAAACTATTTAATAAACCATTGCATTTATAAGCCATGAAGAGAAAAGAACATATTTATCATTTAATTTTCTATTTATTAGATGTGTTTGGTAACTGTAGATGGTGCAGTAAATTCCCATTTATAGTAAAGTGATTATGCTCTTTGAAATATATTATTTATGGAATTCGTGACTCTTGTTTGGTGGTGTTGAAACTTCCAAACATTATAAATAGATAGGTCTTTGTAGTTCAAAAACGTACATCTCAAATTCTAAATATTGCAACTTAACAAAGAGATATGGTGAATGCTTTGTTCAAGATCGTGTTTTTAGCTATATTGATGCTCAATTCTTGTGGTATGTTTGTTAGTGCAATACCGGAAGTCAAGGCTCGAAAGTTGGCTCCAATGAATGCCGTCGAAGTTACAGAAATAACAATATCCCCAAAGATCACCAAAAGTTGCTCTTCTTGAAGAATGTACATGTAATCCTTGTTGTTATGGGTAATATATAAATAATGGATGGTGTGAATGTTCACCTTGGTAAAAAATACTAGTATGTAAAACTTATTTTGCTTCTCAAAAATAAAATAAAGGTTTTTTTTTTCTTTTTTTTTTTTTTTTTTAATGCAGGTAAGCCTTGGAAACATTTCGAATAAAAATCATGTTTAAATACAAATTCACGCTATTACCATTATTGTTATATATAACCGGGTTTCATTTTGTATGTCGCTGCGTCGCATCTCGGTACTGAAAATATTAAAAATATACTAAAATTGTAGCGAGTAAACCAATTATGCAAATCTATCACGGTATATAATCAAGGAAGACATTTTCATCAATTAAATGTATTTTTTTGTTTTGGCAAATGAAAATTAATGCAATATATACAATAGTTAATGTTATATATAACACACTAAATAAAATTCTTATACACATAGTTAATTAAAACATTCATTCATGGAAGTTTAATGCCAAATTTTTGTTTGGTTATAAACATTTAAAAATTTTGAAAATTGCATATTCAAAAACCTTTATCATCTATCTATCTATACCACTTATAAAGCATTTAGCACCTTATATTCTAATTTTTTTATGCAAAAATGCATATATATCCCTCTCAAAATGAATAATTACATATATACCATTTGTACAACTTTTTTATGCACGTAATACAATGATTTTTATGCATGCTTTGGATATATATGCAATTTTGCATTTTTGGGAGGATATATATGCAAAAGCCCATTTTTTTTAAGATGTCATTAATGTATTTTTTAAGCATTACAATTTTTTAATGCATAATGTACACAATACATAGCTTTTACTAATTTATCTTCCACAACATTTAAATGCTTCATTTATTATTTCTTTTTGAAATAGTTTTGTTTTTAATGCAAAATGCACATATAAATGAATATGATTTTAAAAGGTGCAAAACTACAAAGTCAAAACTATTATTATATCCTAAGAGTGTTTCGAGAATCAATATAAATAAATTTTTAATTATTTTAAATAAAATTAACCACAAAAGTAAAAACCGATTTTTTTGTAAAAGTCATGAATTTTTTTTTAAGACAAATGATGCAAAGATGTAAATTCACAAGTGATAATTTATTTGATTTTATACATATTACACATATCTATACTACTTATAAAGCATTTAGCACCATCTCTCCTAAATTTTTTTAAGATGTCATTAATGTATTTTTAAATTACAATTTTTAATGCATAATGTACACAATATATAGCTTTTACTAATTTATCTTCCACAACATTAATGCTTCATTTATTATTTCTTTTTGAATTAGTGTAGTTTAATGCAAAATGCACATATAAATGAATACTAGAAGTGTACCCTTGCAATCTTGCGGTAGTCTTAATTTGGCTATTTTGTGGCGAGCAAATGTTTTCATATATATGTCTTTAACTATCGCATTTTAATTTCGGTGAACTCATTATTTTTATTTTATTACATTTTTTACATGTCTTCATATAGTTTAAATGGGATGCATCAATATTGGAGGATGTTACAAGTAAGAGAATTTAAGACATTAATATTTTTAAATTTATGTGTATACCTAATTGTTATGCTTAGCAAAAGTAACTTTCTTTTGATTGAAATGTTTTAAAATTTTTAAAGACGCTATATTAGAATGTCCTAAACTCTTTATAAAGGGTATAGATGATTTTAAAATGCATGCAAAACAACAAAGTTCTAAAACTATTATTATATTGTAAGAGTGTTTCCAGAACCAATCTAAATAAATTTTGAATTATTTCAAATAAAATTAACTACATAAGTAAATGGTTTTGTAAAAGTCGGACAATATTTTTAGGACAAATGATGCAAATGTGCAAAGTGCTAAGTGCTAATTTAATGGTTAATATATTAGTATATTAATATTATACTTTTCATGGATAAGTATAAATGATTGCTTAAATATGTAAGTTTTCTTTACATTATAAGCATTATTTTATTTAGATCTTCTATCTATGTGTGACAAGTGTTATAAACAATATTAATGATTCAAACATTTTCATAAATATATACTTTACAAGATATATACATTATAAGCACTCTTTTATTTATATCTTTTATCTATATGAAAAAAGTGTAATAAACAATATTAATGATACAAACATGTTCAAAAATATATTTTATTTACTTATTACAAAGTGTTGATTATTACACATTTATTTCATAAAAATAATGTTTCTACTTACTTGTGACTACGGACCACTATCGACTAATTTGACCATAACCCCATAACATTATTAAATACATAGCGCAAAATCCGCCACTTTCAATTGTTTTATGTGAATAAGTTTGATATTATCCATCACCTTTTTAAAGTTACTCAAACTCATATGTTTTGGCTATTGGTAAAGTTATTGTAAGAGAAAACATAAAATTTAAAAACATTGTTTTCGAAAATTTTATCACTTGATACCGGTTAAATCGCAATCTTGGGGTACCCTACTATAATATTCTAAAGAGTTGAAATATGCGACATGAAACTTTTGCATCCGCAAATTTATCGTCACATAAAGCGTTTGAATTATAAAGCATGGTTCATTGAAAATTTTTTGATTAAGGATTTGCGCCGGCAGCGTCGTAGCGAATGCCTCTAATGTTACAATACCAGGTTTAGTGAAAACCTCATCATTTTAATAAATTAGGTTGAAAAGAATCGTACATATCAATATACAAATATTTTCACATGATTTATAAAGCATGAAAATGTTTAAATAATGCGTATTTATATAAGCAATGGCATATATATTATCAATCATATATTGCAAGAACTAATATGTACTTCTTTATGTTTACACGTTAAATAATTTTTTGACGAATATTACACAACATTTACTAATTAGCAAATATATCACTTTGTCATAGAGATGTAAACAAACTGAACGGTTACGAACATTTCATGAACCTTTGGTAAAAATTCATTTATATTCGTTTATTTATAAAATTAACGAACATGAACATAATTTTTTGTTCATTTAGTTAAATAAATGAATATGAACAAAAGTCGCATCCGTTCATTTATGTTTGTGAGCCTCCAATTATGTGTTCACTAACGTTAGTTTATGTTCGCTATTTATTTATGTTCTTATATCATATCTTTTAGTTGTTTTAAAATTAGTTTGTTTAAACAAAACAACACTTATATAACAATATATTGTGCATAATTTAGTAAAGTTTATGTTTGTTTGTCTATGTTCATTTTTGTTTGATTATTTATGTTAGTTTAGTGTCTTATATAGACAAATAAACATAAACTTTAAAGTTCAGTTGTAAAAGTTGTCGGATATAAGGCTCTGCTTGAGGGAGTGTGCGGCCACCTAATTCCTCGTTTTGGTACATTTAAGGAGTGTTTGGCCTTAACCGATTGTTAAAATTATAAGAGCCAAAATTTTTTGCTAGAAAAGATGTAAATTTTAAAAAAATAATCTCTGTTTAGGTGACAAAAATTGTGGATTAGTTTAGAAAAATAAGTTCTCAAAATATAAGTTGCATACACCGACTTTCAAAACATAAGAAGAAATTATATTTCAAAATTGATTTTCTGTTTTTTAATATTCTTGTTCATGTTGGGTTTGTTTATTTAATGTTCAGTTATGCCATTTACACTTTTACTATACAATTACTGACTTTTTGCCAAATATCACCAAAGAAAAAAACTACAATTTTTAATCTTTTTCAGTATCAGCAACATCACCGACACTGAAACATCACCAACAATAACAACAATTATTTTTGCATATATACATAGTTTAAATTCTATTGTAGTAAACTAATTAATAAACCATTGCATTTATAAGCCATGAAGAGAAAAGAACATATTTACCATTTAATTTTCGATTTATTAGATGTGTTTGGTAACTGTAAAAGGTCTTGATAAATTCCCATTTTATAGTAAAGTGATTATGCTCTTTGAAATATATTATTTATGTGATTAAGTGACTCTTGTTTGGTGGTGTTGAAACTTTAAACATTATAAATAGATAGTCTTTGTAGTTCAAAGCATTAAATCTCAAATTCTAAATATTGCAACTTAACAAAGAGATATGGTGAATGCTTTGTTCAAGATCGTGTTTTTAGCTATATTGATGCTCAATTCTTGTGGTATGTTTGTTAGTGCAATCTTTAAGTCAAGGCGAAATTGGCTCAACGAATCTTGAGTGAAGTTACGAAATAACAATATCCCAAAGATCAAAAGTTGCTCTTCTTGAAGAATGTACATGTAATCCTTGTTGTTATGGAGTATGTAATAATGGATGGTGTGAATGTTCAGCTTGGTAAAAAATACTAGTATGTAAAACTTATTTTGCTTCTCAAAAAAATTAAATGAAAGTTTTTTTTTTTTTTTTTTTTTTAATGCAGGTAAGCCTTGGGAGGTAGAGGGTATTTATAGTGTTAAATAAAACACACCAACGTGGTTATGGATCGAATCTGATGGGTAAAGATCGTCCGTCCTCCACGGTATTACTTAACTAAATACTACTTAACATTAAATAATAACTTCTGAATCTACGGCTTTCTAACGATTACATATACTTGAGGTGACCGACACTTAAATAACTGGATTTACTAAATCCTAACAATCTCCCCATAAGGGAGGTCATCTCAAATTATATTGAATACAAACATATATTACATTAAGATTGTTCTTGGATTCTTGATAATGTTCTTTGCTCTATAGCCCGTAGTCATTGATTCTTCATTTTTGCATGTTTGGTTAATCCAAGTGGAGGTCTTTAACTGATCCACGTGATAATGAGTTTTTGAGCCAACTTTGAGATCATCACCCACCATAAATCTCTGACTCATCCTTTTTTTTGTATCGCCATTGTGGGTTGTTGTGACTTTCAGACCGACATGCTCACATTCTGGATCATGATTTCTTTTCATCAGAGTAGCGAAAGCTTTGGTTGATTCATGATATTTGCAGCAGCGTAGCAGAAGCATGGAGTGAAATATCAGTGTTAGATGCACTTATCATGATTTCTTTTAGAACGAATGTGTTCGTGAGCATCTTGGTAATGGATTGACCTCTCCATTCTAATCAATTGCAAGCGTCGGTGTTCACGCATAAAACATTAGCAATAAAGTGCACAATGTCTTTGATCACTTTTGTTGAATTGAGTACCGCGGCCTGATTCCCCGTTGAACGTTAAATGCACTTTGTGATCAATTATAATTCGAAGAATTTCCTTGACTGGGTTTTGCAGCTGCTCTGCCGTTCTCAAACCGGCGTCTCAAAAGACAACACGGAATGAGTGAACGGCAATTGAGATTCCTTGATTGATGAAAATGATTTGAAAAATTGTGTATTTAATACAAGGTTTTTGCAATAGCGAAGGTTTTATGGAAATCAATTATCAATCATAAATATCCTTGTTTTGAAAGCACAATACCACGATCGGCGTGCTAAGAAATTTTGAGCACAAGTTTTCAAAGGTATCCGTCAATCAATTTCTTTGGACAAGGAACGATTCATTATTGAATTGCTTCATTGATGAACTCGGATGACACAACCAAGTCTTGGCAATACCACAAGGATAATGCGTAGGACTCTCAAAATATATTCTCACATTCCACATTGTGTGAAACTGTGAGTCTTCAAGAATTATGTGTCCTAATGAGATTTATTGATGATCTCTTGGCTCTAGACTCAATTGTGCACATTTGGTTCCTATGCCAGAGACTAGGGAGAGGGTCTCCTTCTTCAAGATCAACAATTTCTAAGAGAAAGTCGATAGATTATGTCGGTTCCCTGTGAGAATGAAACAACTCCTTTTAAGAGGAACTTGAGTAGCTTGGGAAGTTTAGTGCAGTGCATCACTGGGTCCATGACGTCTTGTATTCAATACCGGTGTTACCTTAGTAAACACTAGTAGCATATGTATTGAACCCGGTTTCTACCCTAAGGTTGAATTATTGGAGGGTTATTTCTTTTCACCCTTTTTCACATTCAATTCTTTTTCATTCTTCAACCCCTTCAATGCTTACCGAGACTTCATAACTAGAACCTTGTTGGGTTTATTCCAGTTCTAGCTCTATCTCAGTCCGCACTCTTCCCATTTCTCACTTTTCTCCTTTTTTCAATATTCCTAAGAACTCTACACTATCTAGTGGATTGTCCTTGGGAAGATCCCTCTGGTTCTAGCGGATGATGGGAACTAATACCTAACCTTATCATCCTTATATCACCATGCATAAAGTAAATTTGGTCGGTCTTTTGGTTTCTTCCACCTTGAAACAAATTGAAAATCATTTGAAAACTCAATCAAGGTACTTGTGATATAAAATCAAAGTATTTTTTACCTTAATTGTTTTTGATATTTTAGAAATGCTCCCCCTCAACATGTGCTTCAAGTATTAGAAATAGTTTAGCACATGGAGGCAAGAGAACTTTTGAAATCTTAGATTGGAGATAAAGTATCCAATCTTTGAGTTACTTTTCTAAAATGATCATCACTTCCCGATCAAATTTAGTATTAAAATACTATGGATAAAGCATTTTGGGAAGGATGAGGTATTCATAAGATTGCTCCCCCTCAATATGTGCATCATATATGAAGAGTTTTGCACATATTAGAAGAACTGCACATTTGATAAAAATCAATCACGATTCAATCATTTTTTGTTTTAAAATAGATGCTCCCCCTTAACATGTGCATGGAAATTTTGAAATCGTTTGGCACATGTAGGGAGGAGAGCTTGTTAAACTCATAAAACCATTTATCGATTTATCAATTTAAATCCAATTTAAATAAAAAATTCTCCCCCGATCACAATTTTCAAATCCTTTGAGATTTGTGATCTCTATTGATTTAAATTAATTTTGAAAACATTTGAGGATAATTGTGACTTGCTTTTGAAAAAAAACATTTCAAACTGATGATACGAATCAAATTTTGAGACTTTAAACTCCATTGTTTAAACATGCATGAATATCTTTTGAAAACATAACAATAACCAAGGTCTGGTACCAATTGTATAAACATTGTAGAATATTGTTCATTTTGATTAACCAAAAGTAGAACTTGTTCGTTTAAGTGTCAATTGTTTGAAAAATACTCTTTTTGATTTGATTGAAATCATTCTCCCCATCAATCAATGACATAAGTTGTTGATTGATGGATAGAAATTTTGACAACTGAGAAGCTCGGATGATTTTCAAATATAAGAGTCCGAGGTATTTTCAAAACAATTTTGTTTTCATTACGGGACAAATATTTTTCAAAAGAATCATTTGAAGGAAAAATATTTGGAAAGAAACATTTGTCTTTTTAGCGACAAACATTTGTTTTTAGAATCAAAGCATGGTTGAAAGTTTAAGATTAAGCATGGCTCTGTTCTTTTTTTTGTTGAAAAACGGGTTCTTGCACGAAATGACAATAAACTATTGTTTTACTTTCTCACAAAAGGGTTTTTAAACGATATATGTACATTGAACAACATCTAAAGACCCGTGTCACCCTTTATTGACAACACAAAGACCGTAGATATATATCGAATCAAGAAAAACATGACAAAATGACATTTTTTTCAAAATTTTCAAAATTTTATGGCTTTTTGAAAGTTTTATAATTTTCTATTTGCTTTTTGTTGGTTTTATAATTTTGTATTTTGCTTTTTTTTTTGAATAAATATATACAAAGAAAAGATAGCGACAAAAACCTTTACTCCTCGTCTTCCTCCAGAAGACGTTTGAGTGTTTCTGGTTGAAGGCTTTTCAAGCCAAGTCGTGGAAGAATAAACTCAAAATGTTCTCTTGGAATAGCTTTGGTGAAGATAATGCGCTGGCGGTATTGACTTCACAAATAGAGTTCCACACGTTCTCCTTTGTTCCACGATGAAATGATGTGAATGTCGATGTGCTTTGCTCTTGAATGTTGAGCACGTTGTTGCAAAGAGAGCAATGACACTTTTGTTATCATATCTGAGAGGATTTTTGTTGAATTCAAAGCCATAGTCAATAATTGGGATCTCATCCATAGGATTTTTAGCACAACAATGACATGGCTATGTATTCCTTCTCGTAGAGGAATATAGAAGTACTTTCGTTTATTTCTTTGAAGACCAACTCACAAGCTTATCACCCAAAAAGCATTTGCACTCACGGCTGCTTACGGCGTGTATCTTGACATCTGCATGATCGGCATCGCATAGAAATTTGTTAGTGACATACGGTCGCCGGTACCAAAGACCCATATTGATGGTTCTTTGGAGATACGAAAAAGGCGTTTAACGCTTCAAGGTGCTTTTGGTGGAAGCAGCACGGTATCTAGCACACATGCATCTGCGAACGAATATCGTCTCTTTGGATGTGGGGTACATGGGGATCGATTATACTACGATATTTCGTTTGATCACCATGATCCTGAGTGGTCCTCATCCAGTTTAGTACGCTCTATCATGGGAGTGTCCTTGATTAATCGGAAACAAATCAAATTTCTTTAAAATCTCATTTGCATATTTAGATTGATTGATAAAATGCCTCCAGGACTTTATGAAATTTGTAATCCAAGAAAAAATGACATTTGTCCCATCATTGACATTTGAAATTTGGAACCCATTTTATTTAAAAGTTACACATTCATTGGGGGTTAGGTCGAGGCAAAATAATATCATCAACATAGATTTGGCGTGAATTAAATGTTTGCTGACTTTCTAGTGAACAATGTCGGATCAGCTGCTTCTTTCGAATCAGGTTGATAGAAGAAACTTTGATAGCGTATCATACCATGCTCTAGGAGCTTGCTTCAAACCATAGAGGGCCTTTTTCAAGCGATAGACATGAGTAGGATGTACGGATTCACAAAACCTACAATTTGGTGACCTAAACCACCTCCTTTAAATCTCCATTAAGACAGGCGGTTTTCACATCCATCTGATAAACAACCATGTTCTTGCTAGCCGCATTAGCCAAGAAGATTACGATAGCCTCGATAAATTGCAGGCAAAAGATTCCTCAAAGTCAATACCTTCTTCTTGGCGATATCCTTTATGCTTAACCTAGCCTTATTTTTAAGAACATCACCATGCATCAAGCTTTACTTTGAAGATCCAGAGCAATGATCATAGCACAGTCTAGGCGGTAGTAATTCCCATACATCTAGTCGATCAAACTCATGAATTTCTTCTTGCATGGCATTGAACGGTGATCCTCGAACATTGCGGTTTAACATCTTTAGGTTGATCTTAGAGTCTTGAATTGAAGAAGCACCATAAGGCATCAGTTGCTAGTTGTTTTGAGAGGATACTTTGGGCGAGAAGGGTTTTCAATGATGTTGTCAATGGATGATCATGTGTCCATTTTCTAAAGGTGTTCATGTGGTTGTTGTTGAGAGGCTGAAGTAGCGAGTTGTTTTCTCGATGAAGATGGTTGATGATGATTGAAGCAAATATGTTCTCAAAGGGGCATCTTAGGGAGTAGCAAAGGGATTATCTCTCATCACCGAGCCGAAAACAATTTCATGATGTACACTCGATGATTGAAGATTTTTGATGAGCAGGGAATGATCAGCGTAGCGCTTCTTGACTTAGTGACATAGAAACGAAGGGTTAACTTCATTGCCGGGGATAGGGCGACCTCTGTTGATGGTTAATATATCATTAGCAATTGGCTCATAGTGTTCATCAAACATTAGATCAAACAATTTCTTCAAATCTTCTTCTGAAGGAGGTACATAAGGAGTTGCTGGTGAGAGATTTTGAACAAGAGACGAACTAATGGGACCACTTAATGAAGGTTGTGATTTGGGTCCAGAACTAGATTGTCTTGGAGCCATTTGCCCGGTCAGCTCATCGAACGTGACGTGAATAGTTTCCATGATATCTCGAGTTCTTTTGTTATAGATTCGGTAAACCTTCTTGTTTGATGCATAACTGATTCGTTGAGGTTTAGGGGTGTGTGTGTATGGATAAAACCACAATATCGATATCAAAAATAACCACAAGGAATGATTTAAAATCCCTTTAGGAAAAGGATAATGAATCAAAACCCGTGAGTGATAGTGATCTTAGGAAATCAGTCGTTTCCCAGAGGTGTGAATGGACAACGTCGTTATTGGTTCGTTATTAAAATGCTCGATGTTTTGGATATTTGATTTTATTAAAACTACGGGGAATGGGAAAGCAATTAAGGAAATACACTCGGGGAATCCTAAATACTGAATTATTCTAAAACGTAATTAAAGAAACGTAAATAAAATGCAACTACGTCTAATCTAAGTCCTAAAAATGATCTAAAATTATTTTTACTCTAAAAATGATATTTAAAACTTAATTAACAATTAAAACTAATTTTTATGATTTTTCTGGAATTTATTTGAATTAAAAACTAATTTTAAACTAATTTAAATGCTTAAAATTACAAATTAAACTAGGAAAAATCTGGAAAAATTATTTTTGCTTTTATAATTTTCTAATCTAGGAAAATTGAAAAATTATTTTTTGAAGCTTCTCTGATTTAATTGTATTAAATGCTATTTAAAAAGTCCTAAAAACTATTTTTAATTAAGAAAAATAGCAAACGGTGATGAAAAATTATGAAAAATTCAGGAAAAGTCTAAAATATTATTCTAAATCTATGAAAAATATAAAAACTTTAGCTTATGTGAAGGATTTAAGAGCTGAAGTGTAACTGTTTGAATATAAGCTATTTGATATAAGCTACAAGCTAATTGAGTGCACTAGAAGCTACCAAACAAGCTGTGAAATAAAATTAAAACTAGGAGAAATCAACTTACTGCAACTATCCTACACCACCAATTACAAACTCTAGGCACATGAGCTTAATTTGATTTATTTCAAAGCTAGTTTAACTACCTAATTTCTAGCTAATGCACAAGCTTATTAATAAGCTCAAAAGGAAAACCAATGAGGGAGCTTAAGACCACCAACTAAAGAATCACTAGACCAAGTTTGAGACCCTAACAAGCTAATTTGAATCCTGTGCGAGATCTTCAAAAGGCACAACTCACACTTTCAGTATTAGCTGAGTGTGAGCAGGCAATTTAGCTTATTGAGCAGCTTGTTTAGAGCTTATAAGCTTCCAAAATTTCACAAAAATCATTTTACAACACTAGACCAACTGAACTTGAAAAAGAACAAAATCTTACTTAATTTGAACCAACAATGAATCAATGAAAATTCCACAAACTTTTGTAAAAGCGTGTTTTGCAACTTTTGACTTTTAAACTTTGAAATTTTGACCAAACGAGATTTGATTCAAATTGCTAATTGAGAATGTTATGTTAAGCTATTCTAAAGGCTAAAATAAGCTATTCTAACAATTCTCAACCTAAATCAAGCTTATGATCTCTAAAATCCTAACAGATATGAAAACTAAGAGTGATTAAAGGTGATTTTGACTTTTTGAGTTCTAATGTGCAAATTAATGACTGAATATACTCTAGTTTATCTAAGAGAGACTATATCAAATGAACTTATCCCTAACACTAACCTCAAACACAGTTTAGTCAGCAGATCCAAACACTACTTAAAATACTGAAATGCAAGTAAACACCTCTATAACACTAAATTAGCTTATGCAAAACCTTAAACTGAATCAACTATAGCCTAGAAACAATTAAATGAGCAGATCTAAACTAAAGCTAAGAACAAATTTAGACAGATTTAGATTATGCAAAATATACTAGTATTGAAATAGGTAAAGTACTCACAAGTAGTCGGCTTATTAGGGAAGCATACGAACCAAACACCACTATTCTAAACCAAATCCAACCCTAAAAACCAATTCTGCATCAACCCATTTTCAGCCCGGCTTATCCAATAATTTTCTGAGTTTGACTTTATTTGACCAAGTATGATATTGAAAGTAGGCGAGTAGAGACTTGAATAAGCAATTAATAAGCTATTGATGAGCTTATAAGAGCTTAAACTAACATAATCACAAACTGATTTGAACTTAACAACAGATTTAAGACATTTTTTAATTTTTGGAGTATTTTTCTTATTTTTTTTTTTTGTGATTTTTGTTTTATAAAACAAATAAGCTAAAAATGAATAGAGATAAGCTAGATTGAATATTTGAAACACTAATAAGCTATTTAAAACAATGGAACAGTAATTAAGATGGATTGAAGGCAAAAACTGAAATTACTTGTATTAATAAAATTGAAGATTACAATGAAACTGAAATTTTAAAAATTGAAAATGAAATTTAAACATAAAAACATTAATAAGCTACTAATTATCTACTCAAATTCTACCTCTATTACAAGTGAAATAAGGGTGCCTTATATAGGCGAGCTAAGGCCTTGGAAGGATCAGAAAGATGCAAATGTGTGCTTCTTTGAGTGCTTTGAGCCCTTGATCAATCTCCACCTCATCCCAATCTCAGCCTTTGGATTGCATGCCCACATAGCCGACCAATCGAGGGCATATTTGGAATGTGACACCGGATCGGTGACACAGCGACCACATGTGTCGGTGGTGTCATAAGGTGTCAGAGAAAGTACTGAATTACCCTTAATTGTAGTGAATTTGGCCAATTGATGCTGAGGTATTTTAGGGTTCATAATTGGGGATTTTGGGGGTGAGTTTTGGCGCGTTTGGTTTTTTAATATATTTTGATTTTGTTTGACCGGGTTAAGTATGGGTTGACAGGGTCCATTTGGGTAGGTTAGGATATTAAGTCACGGGTTGGGGTTATGCTTGGTGGGTTTTGGGTATTTGGACGAGGGTAATAAGATCGGATTTGGGCTTTATAATGGTATTTGGGCCATAAGAATATATTGGACTTAGGATAGATTATGAATCCATGGCTTATAAGGGTTAAACATGTATTCGAAAATCGGGGATCAATCATGTAAATTCGAAAATGATCAAGGGCCTTCTTGTCAATCTTCAAATAATCAAAGGGCCACTTTTGCCAAATCACAAATCTTGAGGGGACTAAAGTTGTCATTTTGAGAAGTGTTAATCCCAAACTTTTACAAATTCCTTTCCGGCCTCGGCTTTTGCATTCTTCTTTCTCTCGTGCTTTCGGTTTCTTCGGTTTTGGCTTTCTTTTGTCTGTTTTGTCATATCCGTACCTGCACATACATAAACTCAAGAAACCATCAAATATTAGCAATAAACGGCTCTTTCTTGGTTATTTTGGGTCTAATTTTGATAATGAAAGGATATGTGTTTAAGCACATATCAAAATACCCCAGACGAGACCATTGTCGTGTCCTCACGCAATGCAATCAACTCTCGCTTCTAAAACCAAGGATTTCAATCTCTTTCTACTAAACCTATGAAGAAGTAGCAAAGATTCCTCAAAAGAGATTAAGAAAGCCTTAATTCTAAAAACGCCCCGTTTACCTTTTATTTCACATATAGATATTACGATTAAGCACATTTCGGTTATGAGTGACGGTTTGTTGAACTTTCATGTCGATCAATAACTCCAACATTTTTCAATCCTTAGGATCAGAGTAGGAAACACAACACAGTGTGAAGTGACCATCTGGATAGAATACATCGTCCCTGATTTTCACAAGTCCCCAAACTAAGCGTAAAATCGAAATCATTGTTAAATATGACTTTAGATGCTAACACTACCCATGGAAGTTACTTGTGTAATTACCTTTTGCTCCCATTTTCCTATTTCCTCTAGATTTTTTATTTTTGTGAGAATTGAATTTCTTCAAGTTTCTCGTTTCGATAACTTTTATTCCGATAAAGATACAAAGCTAAGTCGCTAATTAGTTTTCCACCTTCCCTCGAAAACCATTGCACACAAGAATGAGGTCCACATCAAGGTCCTAATTTAACGCGATTTAGGAAGATATCTCGATTCAAAGTTTGGCTTAACACTTATTTCAGCACATTTGCATTTTTGCAATTTAGGCCCTTGGTCTTTTCAACCACTAACTCCACGGGATTACCGTTTTATCAGAAGTCTTATTATGACTTTGGATTTTTCCTCTGCCTTTTTTGAAGTCTATGACAACTTTTATGGCTTTGGATTTTTCAACTTTAATACATTTGGGCTTTATTTCATGTTTTTTGTGCCAAACTCGAATCCCGGCTTTTATAACAATAGAAACAATAGCGACAAACTATCAGAATCGGTTGTCTATTACACCGCAACACTGACGGTACCTTGATGTGTACCCAACTCTCATGGGCAAGGATTCTCTAAAGAAGAATAAAGAACTAACTATCTCCAAAAACTCAACATCTCTAATTATTATTAGACAGATATGGGGTGAAACAATTTTGTGGGAACAAAAGCCATAAGTACCTTCGATGGGCTCTAAAGAGAACTAACTACTCCACGCTTAGCATCTAAACTCATAAGTAACTCTATCATTCCTCGATCTCCGCAAATTTAAAATCTCAAATAATGAGATCCGCGGATGCTTAGCTGATAATTTTTTATTATCTATGGTTAAGGGAACAAGCTAGGGCTCAACACGCGCGGTCAAGTCAGAATTCTATTCCTACTCTCACCAGCGGAAAGTCAACAAGGTGTCAAAACATATATTAACTTAGCAAATGTTTTGTAAAATAATCTCAAGTCTCGCATTTTTAAAGTCACTTATTAGAAACTAGCAAATTCTTGTTTAAGCTTCGCATATTTAAAATCACTTAGGAGACTTGCAAATTCTTGGCCTTGTGAGCTAGAATCGCATTTTATAGCCTCTTGTCTTAGCAATTAGCAAAGGCTATTTCAAGAAAAACGCATATTTAAAGTAACTTCTAAGAAACTAGCAAAGACTTTTCGATCATAAAACTAGCAAAAGCTTACGAAAATTTTAAATTTTCACATTTTTGCACAATTTTTCATTTTCTAAGGAAAAGCGGGGTTGCGAGTTACACGACAAAAATAAGCAAGTGCGGTCAAATCAAATCGAAGATTACCCTACCCCAGACTAAAGCGAAACATTGTCCTCAATGTTTAAAGCAAGGATATCAACGAAAATCTAAAAGCCGTTTATTAAGTATGCTAAAGATAGCGTTAGTCGATAAGATTTAGGATATCGGTTTCCATCGGCATCGATCATGAAACTTCGAGTGGAGAAAAGACAAACTTCGAGCACGAGAGTCTTCATATCGGGAAAATCCTAACACAACATCACAAACAACCAAACACGAGAAATCGAAGAGGCTAACCCCTTCACGTCACTTATTAGAAAATAGAAAGAAGATAGAAGGATAAGCTTGGGGTGCCTCCCACGGCGCTACTTGTTTTTGGTCACCGAGTCGCTAGCTTGACTCGATCCCCGAATTCAGTTGTCCTTAGGGAAAGTTTGGAGATTCGGGACAACCATAGATGGGATGTCCCCTCCAAAATAATGTTTCACACGATGACCATTCACCTTGCAATTTGGGCCATCGGGTGACTCTACCGTTCCATAGGGAAAACTTGAGCAACGGTGAATGGTCGGACCAGGGTTTTGAGTTTGCGAGAATATCTTCAGCGAGAGTTAAAGAGGAGAACTTGATCACCAACGTTGAAAACGCGGTTTTGATTTTAGCATCATGAATCCTCTTAGTCTTCTCTTTGAAAATCAAAGAATTCTCGTAAGCTTGATCCCTAAGCTCATTTAATTCATTCAATTGAACTTTCGGTGATCACCGCGGTCTTAAGATCAAAGTTTGCATGTTTCAAGGCCCGAGAATGCCTTATGCTTCGAGCTCGATGGGCAAGTGACAAGCTTTTCCATACACCAACTTAAATGGGGTGCACCCGATGGGTGTCTTGTATGCGGTGCGGAAAGCCCATAATGCATCATCTAACTTATCGGCCCATGAAGCTCGATTTTCTCCTACGGTCCTTTCTAAAATCCTTTTCAAACCACGATTGGATACCTCAACTTGTCCGCTTCGTTTGCGGTGTCTGCGGTAGAAAGGCGATGGGTAACTCCATATTTAGCCATAACTTTAGCAAATTGTTCATTACAGACATGGGTACCGCGATCACGATGATAGCAGGTGCTCCGAATCGGGAAAACAAATTATTTAGAAACTTAACAACCACTCGGGCGTCATTGGTGGGGGCGCCTGCTTCAACCCATTTAGACAAGTAGTCGACGGCCACGAGGATATACTTATTACCCTTAGATGATGGAAATGGCCCTATAAAATCGATGCCCCACCGTCAAAAATTCATAAAACTTGAATAGCATTTTGTGGCATTTCATCCTTTTGCGAAATATTTCCTTGACGTTGGCAAGAATCACAAGACTTAACTAAATCATGAGCATCTCGATATATGGTAGGCCAATAAAATCCGGAATCAAAAACCTTCTTAGCGGTGTAGCTTGCACCATGATGGCCACCCGTGGGTCCGTTATGGCAAGCATTGAGAATATCAAGGGCCTCTTGGCCATGAACACACCGCCGGATTACTTGATCCGCACAAATCTTAAACAAGTAGGGATCGTCCTAGAAATAATGCTTAACATCTTTGAAAAACTTTTTCTTCTGTTGGGGCGACATCCCTTTCACGATGAAATTGCCCGCATGGTAATTTGCAAAGTCGGCAAACCATGGGGTGTTTGGGTCTTTCTTAGCATTCATCCCAAGTGTCTCTCAGGAAATGTTTCCGTGATCTCCTTTTCTCGAGCACACTTTGATGGGGATTCTCAAGTCTAGAAAGGTGATCGGCGGCAAGGTTCTCCGCTCCTTTTTGTCAAGAATAGTAACATCAAACTCTTGAAGGAGGAGAACCCACCGAAGTAATCGTGGCTTAGCATCTTGCTTTGCCAAAAGATACTTCAGGGCAAAATGGTCGGTGTATACTATGGTCTTCGATAAGACAAGGTAGGGTCTAAATTTCTCGAAAGCATAAACAACGGCCAATAATTCCTTTTTAGTAGTCGTATAATTGTGTTGGGCCTCAGACAATGTCTTACTCGCATAGTGTATGGGTTGAAAATGTTTTGACTTACGTTGCCCCAAGGCGCCCATGTAATCACTTGCATCACACATGAGCTCAAAGGGCAAATCGATCGGGGGCAACTAAGATCGGTGCCTCAGTTAATTTCTTTTTGAGAAAATTAAATGCTTCAACGTATTCATTGGTGAAGATAAGCGGAGCATCCTTCGAGATGGGTCAGAGGCGGGCTATCTTAGAAATCTTGGATGAAAGCGGCGATAGAAACCCGTGACCTAAAAAACTCGAATACCTTTGGCGGTAGTGGGATGAGGGAGTTTAGCTATAACGTCGACTTTAGCTCGGTCGACCTCAATCCCAGATTTTGAAATCTTATGGTCGAGGACAATGCCCTCTCGAACCATGAAATGGCACTTCTCCCAATTCAAGACCAAGTTGGTGTCTTCACACTGTTTGAGCATGTGGTCTAGATGAGAGAGGCGAGAAGTGAAAGAATCTCCATAAACCGAGAAATCGTCCATAAAACTTCCATAGACTTCTCGATCATGTCATGAAAAATAGCCATCATGCACCTTTGGAACGTTCTGGGAGCATTGCATAAACCAAATGGCATTCGTCGGTAAGCAGCGTTCCATAAGGGCGCGTGAAAGTCGTTTTCTCTTGATCCTGCGGATCGATCGAATTTGAAAGTAAGGAAAACCATCGAGAAAGCAATAGAACTCATTCCCCGCTAAACGTTCGAGCATCTGATCCATAAAAGGTAGCGGGAAATGGTATTTACGTGTAGCATCATTCAACTTTCGGTAATCAATACACACCCTCCATCCGGTGACGGCGTGTGAAATCAATTCATTATCTTCGTTCATAACTACGGTCATTCCACCTTTCTTTGGGACACAATGGATAGGGCTAACCCATGAGCTATCGGAGATTGGATAAATGATTCCGGCGTCGAGGAGTTTAAGAACTTCCCTTTTGATAACCTCATGAATTTTCGGATTAACCCTACGTTGTTGTTGAATAACGGGTTTGCAATCGTCTTCCATTAAGATCTTGTGAGTACAAAACCGAGGGTTTATGCCTTTGATATCGGAAATTTGCCAAGCGATGGCACTCTTATGTTTAAAGAATATAAAAGTGCGGTTTCTCCTCATCTTTTAGGTTTTAGCAATGATGACGGGAAACTTGTTGGTTCTTCAAGCGTATTCAAGATGAGGAGGTAAATCTTTGAGCTCGGGCTCCGGAGGTTTTTCGTTAGTCGTTTGTACTTCTTTGATTTCTTCATCGTAATCTCTTTGGAGGCCGGTGATGGATCTTCATTTAGCAATTGTTCAAGATAAAGGATATCTCCCTCCGAATCATAAACACCATCATCAATTCCTGGTGGAATCGATTCATCATTAGCAAGAAACTCATCGATCTCTTCCAAAGTCACCTCCCTCGAGGAGTGAGAGGGAAAAGTCGGCAATGATTGGTTCAGAAGGTTGTTCAGAATTTAGAGAAGGTGAATCGGAAGAAGTAGAATTGTTAGCAAAACCGAGAACTTCTTGGCGTACTCCTCACAGAAACATCAATAACGTCGATTCGATTGATGGAAGCATCGTCAAAATTTGAGGTACCCGTCGTTTGATTAATGTTGAATGTGACGGCTTCTTGATTAACTCTCAACGTAATCTCTCCTTTGAACACATCAATTAAGGCACGACCGGTCCTTAAGAAACATCTCCCAAGAATAATGGGTACTCGAGGGTCGGCATCGAAATCTACCACAACAAAATCTGCTGGAAAATAGAACTCCCCCACTTTGACAAAGACATCCTCGGCTATACCCTTTGGGCGGGTCGTGAAACGATCGGCTAGCTCGAGGGTCATACGTTGGGGTAAGTGGGGGTAACAACTTGTAGATTGATTTGGCATCAAATTAATACTTGCGCCAAGATCGGCCAAGGCGGAGCATTGAACAATTCCTTGAAAATCACATGGAATGAGGAACTTGCCGGGGTCACCTAACTTTTCAGGAAGTTTCTTGAGGATAACCGCCGAACAATTCTCATTCAGAGATGTCGTAGCAAGCTCATATAGTTTCTCCTTGTTTGTAAGCAATCCCTTAATTGTATAAGCAAGTTTAGGCATCAAGAGAAGGCATCCAGGCTGATCTCCACATTCAAGTCTTTGAAGATTTGGAAGAACGTTTCCATTTGATGATTAGACTTTTCACGAAGCGTTTGATCTTTAAGACGAGACGGATATGGGATAGACGGTTTTGGATTAGTTTTCTTCACATTCACGAGGGCATCTTGGGCTCGGAATCTTGGACAACCGTGGGTTGGACATTCTCATACTCCCTTATTAGTAGGAAGCAGGGTCCTGTCACCCGGTCTCACGGTCTACCACACGAGAGGAAGAAGAAGAAGTGGTAGGAACCGTAGGTCCATCGTAAGCTACACCACTTTGGGTAGTGATTGCTTTCATGTCACCTCTCGGGTTTGGAATCGTATTGCTTGGAAGAAACCGGAACGAGGGTTGAGAATAAGTAGGCGGTTGATTGGCTTGAAAGAAACTAGCCATCATATTCCTCATTGGTCATCTGTTTGTTTACTTGTAGCTTCCATCTCCTTTTTGAAATCCGTCCTCATGCCGTTAATTTGATTTTGCAAACTTTTGATGGTGTAATCGGAGTTCTTCATGTAAGCTAGAAAATCGTTTGTTGAGTGGAACTTGAGGAGGTGGTTGATATTGTTGATGTTGAGGAGAGGTGGTTGTTGGTAAACTTGAGGTGGAGGAGCTTGGTAGTGTTGATTACCATGATTAACATTAGCTCCTCGGTTCTGATTAACATTATGGTTACCATTGAAACGGTTTTGATTTTGGTTTTGGTGTTGAGGTTTGGTTGAAACCGGGGTCGAGATAATTGTTTGAGCGGTAGCTAAGAAGATTTCGATCTCCTGCGGATTGATTGTAGTTTCGTAGCGGCATAAACATTCTCATGTGCGTAGCCACCGGCATTGGGCACTTTCGGAATAAGAATGTGGACCTCCACAAGTCTCACAAGTCGGTGTACCGCTCACTTGTTGATTCGATTCGATTATTCATTTGATGTATCCTTAAGATATCGTCCATCTTTTTGTTCAGTGGCTATTTGAGAGAAGAAGACGTATTTGATCGAGATGATGCACCCCTTTCGGCGGTAGAATTCCAATAATTGTAATGGCGGTCATGTTCTCAATAAGATCGTAGCATTCCTCGGGACGTCTTTTCATGAAAGTTCCACCGGCAGTAGCATTGATTGTTTCCGGTGTCTAGCGTCAAACCATTATAAGCGTATCAATTTGGTGACAAGCAACATGTTATGATTCGGACATCGATCAATCGCAAGCTTATATCGTTCCCAAGCTTCAAACAAATATTCGTCGGGATATTGCGAAATTGCGATATCGTTCCTCAACTTCGTCACCATCGATGGTGGAAAGTACTTTGCCAGAAACTTTGAAACCATTTCCTCAAACGTATGAATCGAATTCCGGTCGATCAAACCAAGAAGTGGCATGATGAGTCAAAGAGTATGGGAAAGATATAGACGAAGGCGTCATCGGAGACCCCATTTTGTTTCATACTCTGGGTAGCGGTTAAAAATTTATCAAGATGCTTGTTTGCATCGTCATCGGGTAAACCATGAAATTGACAATTGTTTTTTACTTGTTCTATCATATGATGTTTCAAGCTAAAATCGGTAGCTTGAAAATTAGTGAACAATCGGTCCTCCCTCCATTACGGTTGACATAACTCCTCCATCGTTGGAGATCGGGAGCTATATTTTGATTAACGGAGGATTAGGACAGGGGGTTGGGTGGTGCGTTGGGAGCGACCATATTACGTAACTTCAGTGGTTCGATTACGATTATGAAGTCGTCTAGATCGGCGGTCGCATGCACCAAAAACCAAGGCAATTAAATGAGACGGTATGAAAACACAATGAACTTAACCAATAATCCCAAGTGAATAAATCACTTCTATAAGACAAGCGCGCAAGTGGCGGAGAAGCTTTTAGGTAGCGCGAAGCTTATTAAAACCGCCTCTTTTTTTGACCCAATTTGTGGGCCGTCCTTATACCCACCACACAGTTGTTTATCAATAGAAATAAATCGATTAAAGGCGACACAAAGGCAAGTTTTGATCTTTGGTTCGGAACTTACTAATGATAACACCTCCGTTGAGAATGTTATATAATTGATGTATTCTATTTTAGCTCAAAAACAAAAGAAAAATCTTTTTGTATTTTTAATATGATATATATATATACAAAAGAAAAAGGAAAATATTTTTTACTTTTTTATTTTTATAAAAAATAGTAACTTCACGAAGAAGGATCTCGAGTCACTAATCGTCAAACCTTACGATATATCGCGAC
This sequence comes from Chrysanthemum makinoi, assembly GCA_910596185.1. Lineage (NCBI taxonomy): Eukaryota > Viridiplantae > Streptophyta > Magnoliopsida > Asterales > Asteraceae > Chrysanthemum > Chrysanthemum makinoi. Next base: position 12,670,988 of record OU343219.1, read on the forward strand.
ACAACCTCCGGCGGCGCCAAAATTTGATTCGTTGAGGTTTAGGGGTGTGTGTGTATGGATAAAACCACAATATCGATATCAAAAATAACCACAAGGAATGATTTAAAATCCCTTTAGGAAAAGGATAATGAATCAAAACCCGTGAGTGATAGTGATACGGATTAGGAAATCCCAGTCGTTTCCCAACGAGGTGTGAATGGGCAACGTCGTTATTGGTTCGTTATTAAAATGCTCGATGTTTTGGATTTTTGATTTTATTTAAAACTACGGGAATGGGAAGCAATTAAGGAAATTACACTACGGGGAATCCTAAATCTGAATTATTCTAAAGCGTAATTAAAAAGCGTAAATAAAATGCAACTACGTCTAATCTAAGTCCTAAAAATGATCTAAAATTATTTTTACTCTAAAAATGATATTTAAAACTTAATTAACAATTAAAACTAATTTTTATGATTTTTCTGGAATTTATTTGAATTAAAAACTAATTTTAAACTAATTTAAATGCTAACAATTACAAATTAAACTAGGAAAAATCTGGAAAAATTATTTTTTTGCTTTTCATAATTTTCTTAATCTAGGAAAATTGAAAAATTATTTTTGAAGCTTTGATTTAATTGTATTAAATGCTATTTAAAAGTCCTAAAGCTGTTTTTAATTAAGAAAAATAGCAACGGTGATGAAAATTATGAAAATTCAGGAAAAAGTCTAAAATATTATTCTAAATCTATGAAAAATATAAAAATTTAGCTTGTGTGAAGGATTTAAGAATTTTAAGTGTAGCTGCTTTGAATATAAAATATTTGATATAAGCTACAAGCTAATTGAATGCACCGAAGCTACCAAAGCGTAAATAAGCTAAAACTAAGGAGAAATCAACTTCTTTACTAACTATCCTACACCACCTGGATTACAAACTCTGACATGAGCTTAATTTGATTTATTTCAAAGCTAGTTTAACTACTAATTTCTACTAATGCACAAGCTTATTAATAAGCTCAAAGGAAAACCAGGCGAGGGCTTAAGACCACCAACTAAAGAATCACTAGACCAAGTTTGAGACCATAGCAAGCTAATTTGAATCCTGTGAGATCTTCAAAGGCACGCTCACCTCAAGTGTTACAGTATGAGCAGCGATTTGCTTTTATTGGCTGACTTGTTTAGACCTATAAGCTTCCAAAAATTTCATAAAAATCTGTTTACAACACTAGACCAATTGAACTTGAAAAAGAAAAAATCTCACTTAATTTGAACCAACAATGAATCAATGAAAATTCCACAAACTTTTGTAAAAAACTGTTTTGCAACTTTTGACTTTTTATCAAACTTTGAAATTTTGACCAAACTGAGATTTGATTCCAAATTGCTAACTGAGAATGTTATGTTAAGCTATTCTAAGGCTAAAATAATCTATTCTAACGAATTCATAACCCAAATCAAGCATGATCTCTAAAATCTAACAGATATGAAACAAGAGTGATTAAAGGTGATTTTGACTTTTGAGTTCTAATGTGCAAATTAATATTTGAATATACTCTAGTTTATCTAGAGACTATATCAAATGAACTTATCTAACACTAACCTCAAACGGTTAGTCACAGATCCAAACCTACTTAAAATCTTTGAAATGCAAGTAAACACTCTATAACACTAAATTAGCTTATGCAAAACCAAAAAGCTAATCAACTATAGCCTAGAAACAATTAAATGAGCAGATCTAAACTAAAGCTAAGAACAAATTTAGACAGATTTAGATTATGCAAAATATACTAGTATTGAAATAGGTAAAGTACTCACAAGTAGTCCAGCTTATTAACAGCTTATACCAGAACCAAACACCACTATTCTAAACCAAATCCAACCCTAAAACCACATTTCTGCATCAACCCATTTCCACGGCAGTATCCAATAATTTTGCAGTTTGACTTTATTTGACCAAGTATGATATTGAAAGTAGAACTGAGTAGAGACTTGAATAAGCAATTAATAAGCTATTGATGAGCTTATAAGAGCTTAAACTAACATAATCACAAACTGATTTGAACTTAACAACAGATTTAAGACATTTTTTAATTTTTGGAGTATTTTTCTTATTTTTTTTTGTGATATTTGTTTTATAAAACAAATAAGCTAAAAATGAATAGAGATAAGCTAGATTGAATATTTGAAACACTAATAAGCTATTTAAAACAATGGAACAGTAATTAAGATGGATTGAAGGCAAAAACTGAAATTACTTGTATTAATAAAATTGAAGATTACAATGAAACTGAAATTTTAAAAATACAGAAATGAAATTTAAACATAAAAACATTAATAAGCTACTAATTATCTACTCAAATTCTACCTCTATTACAAGTGAAATAAGGGTGCCTTATATAGGCGAGCTAAGGCCTTGGAAGGATCCAGAAGATGCAAATGTGTGCTTCTTTGAGTGCTTTGAGAGCCCTTGGATCAATCTCCACCTCATCCCAGCAATCTCAGCCTTTGGATTGCACATGCCACATAGCTTCGACAAATCAAGGAGCATGTTGGAATGTGACACACGGATCAGTGACCTGGCAGCCACATGTGTCAGGTGGTGTCATAAGGTGTCAGAGAAAGGACGGAATTACCCTTAATTGTAGTGAATTTGGCCAATTTTGCGCGAGGGTATTTTAGGGTTCATAGCTGGGGATTTTGGGGGTGAGTTTTGGCGCGTTTGGTTTGTTTAATATATTTTGGTTTTGTTTGACCGGGTCTAAGTATGGGTTGACCTGGGTCCATTTGGGTAAACGGGTTAGGATATTAGGGTCACGGGTTGGGGTTAATAACCGTGGGTTTGGATTAGCTGGACCGGGTAATAAGATCTGGATTTTGGGCTTTAAATGGTATTTGGGCCATAAGAGATATATTGGACTTAGGATAGATTATGAATCCATGAAAGCTTATAAGGGTTAAACATGTATAAACTGAAAAGTGATCCAAGGGCCTTTCTTGTCAATCTTCAAATAATCAAAGGGCCACTTTTGCCAAATATGAATCTTCAGGGACTAAAGTTGTCATTTTGAGAAGTGATTGTCCAAACTTGAAAATTCCTTTCCCAACCTCGGCTTTTTGCATTCTTCTTTCTCTCGTGCTCGGTTTTCTTCGGTTTTTGCTTTCTTTTTCTGCTTTTGTCAAATCCGTACCTGCACATGCATAAACTCAAGAAACCATCAAATATTAGCAATAAATGGCTCTTTCTTGGTTATTTTGGGTCTATTTTGGTAAAGAAATGATATGTGTTTAAGCACATATCAATAACCTACAAAAACTCCAATGTCCGTCTTAGCTCTTAATTTACCTAAATCTTGACCGTCATTCGTAGGATAGCACAAAGCACCAAATACACGAAGGTAGGAGAGATCGGGTTTTAAGTTTATGGACAAGTTAGGTATGGAGTTTTTCATGAGAAGGTGTGTATAAGGAGCGATTTTGGGTGTAGCAAGCGGTGGCAATGGCCGGTGAGAAACATTAGAACCTTTGAATAAATTAGCATTGTTCTTGTGGCTTCACAAAGAGTTAATTAGATCTTTTCAACTACGGATTCTGTTGAGGAGTTCGTGGAACACTTCTTTGATGTTGATTCCAACACTCTCATAAAATATACTTAAGTCTTTGTTAACAAACTCATTGCCATTATGCATTCAAGCGATTCTAACAATGCATGTAAGTCAAACTGAAATCGCTTGATGAGTTTGATGATGACATCTGAGTTTCATCCTTGTCCTCAAAAACTTTACACAAGTAAATCGAGAATAGTCATCAACAACGACTAAGATATATTTCTTCCCATTTATCATTTGCACTCTCATTGGTCCGCACAAATCCATAAAAAGGGTATGAAGAACTTCCATTACTAAGTTTGTGGGTTTGGGTTTGTGGGCATATTTCTTGCTTTTTCCCAATTGGCATACTGAACAAAGATGATCTTTTTCATACTTTAATCTTGGTAAGCCTCTTCTGAATCCTTCTGGAGTGATTATTAATGGTGCGAAGTTCAAGTGATTGAGACGACGATGTCATAACCATGATTTTGTTTTAGAATCCTTTGACAACAAGCGGTGGAGAAGAGTTCATCATGTCTTCGATAGAGATGGTGTATAGATTTGAACCACGAGTTCCTCTTAACAATCCCGCACCATCCGGTTCTCTACTTGAAACAAGTATGTTTTCTAAAAGCCACTTCTAGATCGGAATCACGTAATTGACCAACGAGAGAACAAGTTATGACCAAGACCTTCAACATAATATACCCTGGAGATTACACTTTTACCAACAACATGGTTTCCATAACCCATAATTGCACCAAAATGGTCGTTCGAATATATACCGCTTCAGATGAATTTACTCACGAAGTTCATGAGCCTTGGCGATCTCCCATTGCTATGCTTGGAACAGCGAGTCCAGTACCATAGAGCGATTTGAATGATCGCCAGTTGAACACGGACAAGAATGGATAACCGGATAATTGGGATCCCCATGCAAGAATGGGTTCCATTTGGTTAGTAACGGTGATTGGAACACCCATCGAAAAGCATTATCCAATGGAATCATAGGGATAGATGCAGTACTAGTGTGCAAGTTAGACCTATTCAAAGTATGTTCACTTCTTAAAGGAATAGTTCTACCGGTAGGCATCCACATCCTAATGGGCATTGTCTTAGTTAATTTAGGGCACATTTCATTAAGCTTAAATTTGTGGCCAGTAGGTATCCTTGATATCTACATTACTAAATTTTCTTCCGTGGGTTTCCTTTGTTTTTCTAACCTTCTTTCATCTTGCCTTTTAGCCTTCTTAGCTTGATTTTTGACATGCCAGTTTTAGCGGACATTTATCAGCATTAATCAAATCATTCACACCACATTCATGACTAGTAACAGATATCAAGCATTCATCATTACAAGGTTTGCCAAAAGTAGCAGAATTTGAATTAATTACAGCACGCTTAAAGCTAACACTAGAATCAACACAATTTGTTTTATTCAACATAGTTTCATTCTTCCTAAGGTGATCTTCTACTTTCTTCCACTGAACATTCCGAGCTTGCAAGGTCCTATCATTCCTTGTGTTGCCTTGAGGCTTTGAACTGCTCACTTTGGTGTCACTTTTTACTCCTGTAGAGGGAATGGGAACATTAGTTAGTTTTACTACTGTTTGCATTTCTGGTTTTGATGTGCTGGGATCTGAACTACATGAAGTGCTGGGATCTGAACTACTTGAAGGCACACTAAAGTTCACTTTCTTAACACTGGGCATCGAATGGGTTGCTTACTTGGCACTAGGCATACAACAAGGAATCAAAGCATTAACTTTCTCACCTAAGGATTTAGGGCATATTGTAATTAAGCATTCTAGAAGTTCTTGAGATCGTTTGGCATATAAGCGTGCATTCCCAATTGCATTATCAAGTGGTTTCTCTAACTTATCCTCTTCTACAATCTCATGGATACATTCTATACTATCCTTAAGGTACGAAAAATATGTTTGAATTGCCAGTTTGTTATTCCTAAGATGAGGAGGAACATATTTCACAGACAAAGCATATTTATTACAAGCAGGCACCTTTGATGCATCATTCTCCCTATTGGTCATTGGCATTTTCCCTTTTACCTGACTCTTCAGATTCTCAATTTCCTTTCGCAACGAAGCTATATATCGTTATTTTTGTTACGAGTGACCTTTATTGATTTAAATAACTCATTGAAATGATGTTTAACTTTTTCATTTTCTTCTATAAAACTCTCATTTTCCTTTTGTAAGGCATTAACCAAGTTTTGAAGATGAAAAGTTTGAGAACTCAGAATCTAAAAGAGGAGGCATTTGGGAGCCATCACATTGTTCTTTCACCCTTTAATTGTGAAATTTGGGCTTTCAACTTTCCGATCGTGTTGATGAGCTTGAATCGTTCATCACGCTTGTTTATTTAAAAAGCGCATCAAACTCTCGGAATATCCGAGGATATCTTGATGTTTGAGGTTTTAACATTTTCTTTGAGATGTTGATATTTTAGTTGTAAATAAAATCTTTAACTTCGACCTAGAAAAATGTTTTACAAATTATCGCGGATCATCTGTTCAATTTTATCATTTAGTCTTGAGTTTTTATTTCAAGCTCAATGACACGATCGTGGGGAGACTTTCAAAGCAATGATAATTCATGAAATTGAGAAGCGTTGATAGAATAATTAGTAGCAAGTAGAACACATCTTGAGCAACACATTGAGAGATCAAGTTCTCATTTAAGATATCTGATTCTTCCTTTCAATTTCATTATATTTGATTTGCCGTTCATAATTACTGACCTCAATTATCATTGCATCAAATTCCTTTTCCATTTCTTTAATCTCTAAGTTTAACCCCTTTTGAAGACTCTCAAATTGACCTTTTAATTTTTTAAAGAAAGGCATGACCTCAGTTAAATAGCATTCCTTAGTTTGCTCAAAACCCCTTTCCCCTTCTGTTATCCCAGTAGGTGTGATTCTCTTTTTACACATTTTCTCAAAAGGCTGATTAAGGTCTTGCTATTAGTGCCAATAGTTCTAGGAACTAAATGTATTGGTGTATTCGGAGGATACATAATTCTTTGCCGAGCACTTTCCTAAGGGAGGGTTTGTTTCAAAAAGTACCTCCACTTTGCTTATCCATGTCTTTTTCCAAAAGATTTGTTGCGGGGTCACTGTGTTTGAGGTCTAAATTTGTTAAATGCAATCCAATTATCCTTAGCATAGTTAGGTGTTTTAACGATGTTTTCTATGCATGAGGGGCTCTTAAGTTTTTCATCCAATTTCTTTCTAGTGACTTCTTCTAGTTGAATATCTTCCTCAGTGCATTCAACACAACTAGGTTTGTCTGGGTTTAAGAATCTCATTGCCATCATAGATTACATTTTGAACTTCTCTAGCTTTTCTTACAAGCCTGTGGTTTGGTTCTTTTCACGAGAATTCTATGCTTATCGCTTAAGACTCTATGCTTAGTGATCATGTGAGCGATGCAGATATTCCTTGTACATACAACTTATTTTCAAGCTTGTTCTTCAAAGTTTTTAGATTATAAAAGTCATTCAAAAGTTTTGATTCCCTAGCATTAAATTCTTGTTTAAGCACTTTAACATTATCTTGAAGCTCTTGCTTTTGCTTAACATTTTTAGAAAGCTTTTCTTGTAAGAGTTTAACTCTTGTTTTAACACTTCTTCTCTAAAATTACTTTTTCTAAAAATTATGCATTTGGTCATCCATCTCCTGCTCACGGGTAGTTAACTCAAACTTAGCACGTTGTTCATAAATAGAAACTTGTTCTTTATAGGCATTCAGTTCAGAGATAACAGAATCATTGGGGGCACATGCAGTGTATTGATAAAAAATATAGTCACCATTGACTGTAGAAGATACATCACTTGGTACAATTTCACTTTCATTTTGTTTCACTCATTGATCATATGGGACAACATTGATATTACCCATATTTTCAATATCTGACTCAATAATTTCAGTTGATTGTACTTTGTCATGTATCTTTTGCTCATCAACATCATCATATAGTTTTAATACCTCTGAGATGATTGGTTCTTTGGATGGACCTTATTGACTGTTGTGGTGAGGACCTTTGGAGAGACCATAGGTGAGATGCTAGCCATGAAGATTGTCTAGTCGGTAGGTTCATCATCAACATCAGTCAAATGCATCCGCGATGCGCAGCTTGAAAGGCATTTTGATGATTGTGACCTATTTCTGAATTGGTACGCTCATCCACATGACATCATATGTCTTAGCATTCCCTTGACAGAAGCAACAACTCCTCTTCATCCAAAGCAGCTCCCATTATCCATTGCTTGCACAAGCAACATATTGTCTCTCGGTATTCTCGCGATTCGGTGGACGTTTTGGAGATGTGCGCCTCGCAATATGTCCCCTCACCACCACAGCTTGTAGCATTTTATTGGCTTTGCTTGCCCTTGATTGGCATTTCTTCCACGATTCTGATTAGCCACATATCCTACACCTACCCAGATACATAACCCGCCTCCAACCATCCTTGTTCATACCGCCTTTCCTTGCACATTTCGCACCACAACCTACCATCTCTCGACAAGAGCTTGATTGTGTGGATTGGATGCTATTCTCGAGGTTATTGTTGGTGTGGAGTGGAATTCATATTTTGACTAACCATGAGACGCTTGATTGATGAAGTTTTCCATGAGTGTGTTTGAGTCCGAGGCTTATATGCTGGATCCGGAATGAGCTTGTAATTACCATTACCCGTGGGTATGACTTGAGAAGCTTTGGTGGTAAATCCAACATTGGTGTAAGGCCGCTTGAATCATTTGACTAACTTGTTTCTCCTCGTTAGATTTGAACTCGATTAAGAATCATTCGCTCAAACATGGCATGCTCTCATTCTCGAAGCCAGAAGGCATACAATTGCTCATAGTTGGTGTTCTTTAATCCTTTGGTTAGCTTTCACGAGGTGACAAATTTGTGCCATTCAGATTCATGTTGTTCACAAACTTTGAGTTCAACTCAATATTTATGGTCATTTTGATATTCCTCATGTCATTCACAAGCTTGTGGAATCTCATGTAATATTCATAGACACTTTCTTTTGGTTTCATCTTAAAGTGCTCAAATTCATCATACAGTTGTGATTCTCTGCTTTCCTTAGTTAATTCGTAACCCAGAGAAGCATCTTGACATGCATCGTATCTCTTCTTCTCCTTATCGGTCGGCTTCATCATACATTTTAGGTCCGCCCTCCTAAGATCATCGTCCCATCGCCACAGAAGATCGAGTATGTCTCTCGGTTGTCTCAACTTGATACTTCATCAATTGATTCTTGAGAATGTTGACTCCATTTTCTTTTCCCAAATAGTACAACCGATTTGAGCCTATGAGTCGTGAGTCGGCCTCAAGCTATGGGTGATCAGTATCTCAACTCACCGCTGAACGCCCCCTCGCCTAGAGATGATTGAAGGCACGCTGGTGGACATGTTTACGATTTCACGATTTTATAACTCTATGATTAAACCGGAAATAGATTCTTTCACGGGATTTTACTAAATCAAGAGAAAACCGTATTAGAAACAAAAATCAACCAAGTCACTATAACCTTTGAAACAAGTCGCTAAGTCACCAAGTCGCTAAGTAGCAATTCGCTAAAACCTCAAGTCGCTGGGTACCAAGTCGCTAAACACAAGTCGCTAAGTAACAACTCGCTAAAGACTCAAGTCGCTGTGAATCAGGTTGCTAAACACAAGTTGCTACCTCAACAAATCGCTAAGCTGACAAGTCGCTAAAGAACAACTCTCTGAGATCAAGTCGCTAAGAACAACTCGCTAAGTTTCCAAGTAGCTAAGTAAAAACTCGCTAAGAACAACAAGGACAAGTCGCTAGAAATAATAGAGACAAGTCGCTACGCCAACCAAGTCGCTAGCCGAGGTGGAACCTGCACTACATTGTACTGTTTGTCGGCTTGTCTCAATAGACAAGTCGCTAGGCTCAAGTCGCTACTCCTCTAACTACAAGTCACTGAAATTAACAGCAAGTTGCTACCAAGAAAACAACTCCGAGAGTCAAGTCGCTAGGTAGAAAACTTTAAGAACAATACTTTTCAATCCAAAAACAAGCCCAACCACAGTGATTCAAGCTTTTCAAATCAAAACCCAAGCACTTACAATGATTCTAAACACAAAAGTACACTCAAAATTTGAACTTTAACACAAGAAATGATCCAAATGATGCAAAAACCACTAAACTTTTCAAACCCAAAAACCATATAAAACCACTAGAAATCCAAGGATATGTGAGAGAGATGACCAAACCATGGCTCTTATACCATTTGTAACAAATTGGATTTCACAAACACATCAAATCATGATCACATATAAAGATAATATAAGGTTTTAGAGAGAGAAATGGTTAGAGGTTTGGGAACTTAGTGAGAGAAAGTAAAAGTGTTATTATGAGCTCCAACCTTCTACCTTGGGAGGTAGAGGGTATTTATAGTCTTACATAAAACGCCACCAACGGGCTGTGGATCAGGCATAAAGTGGGTAAAGACCCGTCCGTCCTCCACGGTATTACTTAACTAAATACTACTTAACATTAAATAACTACGAGCTTTCTAACGATTACATATACTTGAGGTGACAGACTCTTTGATAACTGGATTTACTAAATCCTAACAAAGAAATGCAAATTAATGCAATATGTACAATACTTAATGTTATATATAACACACTAAACAAAATTCTTATACACATAGTTATTTAAAACATTCATTCATGGAAGTGTAATGCCAATTTTTTGTTTGGTTATAAACATTTAAAAATTTTGAAAATTGCATATTCAAAAACCTTAATCATCTATCTATCTATACCACTTATAAAGCATTTAGCACCTTATCTCCTAATTTTTTTTGGGCAAAAATGCATATATATCCCTCTTAAATTGAATAATTGCATATATACCATTTGTACAAGTTTTTATAACGTAATACAATGATTTTTATGCATGCTTTGGATATATATGCAATTTTGCATTTTCGGGAGGATATATATATGCAAAAGCCCATTTTTTTAAGATGTCATTAATGTGTTTTTTAAGCATTACAATTTTTTAATGCATAATGTACACAATACATAGCTTTTACTAATTTATCTTCAACAACATTTTAATGCTTCATTTATCATTTCTTTTTGAATTAGTTTAGTTTTAATGCAAAAAAGCACATATAAATGAATATGATTTAAAAAGGCGTGCAAAACTACAAAGTTGCAAAACTATTATTATATCCTAAGAGTGTTTCGAGAACCAATACAAATAAATTTTGAATTATTTTAAATAAATTAACTACAAAAGTAAAAAATGGTTTTTTGTAAAAGTCATGAATTTTTTAAAGACAAATGATGCAAAGATTTAAATTCACAAGTGATAGTTTATTTGATTTTATACATATTACACATATCTATACTACTTATAAAGCATTTAGCACCATCTCTCCAAATTGTTTTTAAGATGTCATTAACGTATTTTTTAAGAATTACAATTTTTAATGCATAATGTACACAATATATAGCTTTTACTAATTTATCTTCTACAACATTAATGCTTAATTTATTATTTCTTTTTAAATTAGTTTAGTTTTAATGCAAAAATGCACATATAAATGAATATGATTTTAAAATGCATAGAAAACTACAAAGTTCTAAAACTATTATTATATCGTAAGAGTGTTTCGAGAATCAATTTAACTAAATTTTGAATTATTATAAATAAAATTAACTACATAAGTAAAAAATGGTTTTTTGTAAAAGTCGGGACAATTTTTTTAAGACAAATGATGCAAATGTGCAAAGTGCTAAGTGCTAATTTAATGATTAATATATTAGTATATTAATATTATACTTTTCATGGATAACTCTAAATGATTGCTTAAATATGTAAGTTTTCTTTACATTATAAGCATTCTTTTATTTATATCTTCTATCTATGTGGGACAAGTGTTATAAACAATATTAATGATTCAAACACGTTCATAAATATATACTTTACAAGATATACACATTATAAGCACTCTTTTATTTATATCTTTTATCTATATGGAAAAAGTGTAATAAACAATATTAAGGATACAAACATGTTCAAAAATATATTTTATTTACTTAATACAAAGTGTTGATTATTACACATTTATTTTATAAAAATAATGTTTCTACTTACTTATGATCATGGACCACTATCAACTAATTTGACCATAACCCCATAGCATTATTAACTACCGCAACGCAAAATCACGCCACTTTCAATTGTTTTTATGTGAATAAGTTTGATATTATCCATCACCTTTTTTAAAGTTACTCAAACTCATTATGTTTTCGCTATTGGTAAAGTTATTGTAAGAGAAAATATAAAATTGAAAACATTGTTTGCTCTAAAAATTTTATTACTTGATACCCGCTTAACGCGTTCCCTTCTACTAATAATATTCTAAAGAGTTGAAATATAGCTATGAAACTTTTTATTTCCGCGAAATTCTCGCCACATAAAACGCTTCGCATTATAAAGCATGATTCATTAAAAATTTATCTAAGGATACCCGCCGCATCGTGGTACCCCGCTAGTCTATTTTAATACAAGTTTAGTGAAAACCTAATCATTTTGCTAATAAATTGCTTGAAAGGAATCGCATATCAATATACAAATATTTTCACGCTGATTTATAAAGCATGAAAATATTTAATTTTTAACGCCGTAATTTATATAAGCAATGGCATATATATTATCAATCATATATTGCAGAACTAATATATACCTTTATGTTTACACGCTAAAACAATTTTTTGACTAATATTACACGCATTTACTAATTAGCAAATATCTATCACCGTCAATAGAGATGTAAACAAACTAAACGGTTAGTGAACATTTCATGAACTGCTCGGTAAAAATTCGCTTATATTCGCTATTTATTAAATTAATCTAACATGAACATAATTTTATGTTCATTTAGTTAAATTAATTGAATATGAACAAAGTCGCATCCTTCATTTACGCTTTTAACGCCCACTATGTGTGTTCACTAACGCTCGCTTATTATGTTCCGCTATTTATTTATGTTCTTATATCATATCTTTTAGTTGTATAATTTTAAAATTAGTTTGTTTAAACAAAACAACACTTATATATAACAATATATACCGTGCATAATTTAGTAAAGTTTATGTTTGTTTGTCTATGTTCATTTTTGATTATTTATGTTCAGCTAGTGTCTTAATATAGACAAACAAACATAAACTTTACAAAACCTCGTGTGGTCAGCTTCACCTCTCGCTTTGGTACATTTAAGGAGTGCTTAAAAATTGCATTATTAAAGATTATAAGAGCTTAAAATTTTTTTGGCTAGAAAAATATGTCACTTTTTAAAAAATAATCTCTCTTATGTGACAAAATTGTGGATTCAAGAAAAAATAAGTTCTCAAAATATAAGTTGTATACACCAGCTTTTAAAACATGAAGGAGATTATATTTCAAAATATCGGGATTTGCCTTTTTATTTATTATTCTTGTTCATATTGGGTTTCTTATTTGTATGTTCAATTATGTCATTTTTACGCTTTTACTATACAATTACAGCTTTTTGCCAAAAATACCAAAGAAAAACTACAATTTTAATCTTTTTCAAGATCACAACATCACCAACATCCTAAACATCACCAACAATAATGTGCTATATAATAATTTTAAGCCATATATACCGCTAGTTTAAATTCTATTATAGTAAACTATTAATAAACCATTGCATTTATAAGCCATGAAGTGAAAATAACATATTTATCATTTAATTTTCTATTTATTAGATGTGTTTGGTAACCGTAGAAGGTGCAAGAAATCTCATTTATAGTAAAGTGATTATGCTCTTTGAAATATATTATTTATTGTGATTACGTGACTCTTGTTTGGTGGTGTTGAAACTTCCAAACATTATAAATCGATAGGTCTTTGTAGTTCAAAACGTGCATCTCAAATTCTAAATATTGCAACTTAACAAAGAGATATGGTGAATGCTTTGTTCAAGATCGTGTTTTTAGCTATATTGATGCTCAACTCTGTGGTATGTTTGTTAGTGCAATACCGAAGTCAAGGCTCGAAAGTTGGCTCCAAATGTAATGCCTATGAAGTTACAAATAACAATATCCCCAAAGATCACCAAAAGTTGCTCTTCTTCGAAAGAATGTACATGTAATCCTTGTTGTTATGGAGTATGTACATGGATGGTGTGAATGTTCACCTTGGTAAAAATACTGTATGTAAAACTTATTTTGCTTCTCAAAAAATAAAATAAAAGATTATTTTTTTTTTTATTTTTATTTAATGCGTGTCTTGGAAACATCATAATAAAAATTATGTTTAGATAGAAATTCACGCTGATTACCATTATTGTTATATATGTAACATGGTTTCATTTGTATGTCACTGTCAAAGATCTCTGTATCGAAAATATTAAAAATACACTAAAAGTCATAAACCAGTAAACTAATTATGCAAATCTATATACGTTATATAATGAAGGAAGACATTTTCAACAATTAAATGTATTTTTATGTTTTGGCAAATACAAATTAATGCAATATGTACAAATAGTTAATGTTATATATAACACACCAAACAAAATTCTTCTACACATAGTTATTTAAAACATTCATTCATGTAAGTTTAATGCCAATTTTTTGTTTCGTTATTGTTGAATCGCCTCTAACCGTAGAAATGGAATCCACATTGACTGATTACTGCCTTGTTACCTTAAAACATGGGCTTGTTATGTCAATATCCCATTGTTGTATGTGTTCGGTATATAAATCCTCCATACTTCCATGAGGGTGAAATTTCTGTAAGCTTCACCTTCTTATTAATAAAACACATAGTTATCTCCTTCTCTAGTCTCTTCTCTCTAACTTGAAGATGGCTTTCTTCCATCTTCCAAGACCCTCTCGACCACCAAATCATCCATATATTTGATTCTAACATTGGTATCAAGAGCAATGCTCGCTTTTTATTTGTGGTTGATTTTTGGTGATGCCATCTGTCATAATTTTGTATTTAAATCGCTTTTATATCAAATTTGTTAACTTTTTTACAAATTTTTGGTGTTCAACATATTTTTATACAAGTTAGTTGTATTTTTTGGTCAAAACAAGTTTGTAACCTGCTCTCACTGTATAAAAGTTTTTATCAACTTTTGTAACTTCGTTTTGGTCAAACCCGTGAATCTGTGGTCATGGTGGCTCTAGTCTTGTACTCATAGTCAAAATGGGTCAAAAAGTAATGCTTGTCTGGGTATACTATGTCGAACGGATTCTTTGCCGGAAACATGGTCGGTAATGTCATAGAGGGTCAAACCCTTATTTTACGCTAAGACCTCATCATATCGCTTACTGTAACCTGAAGTTACGAAGAAGCATGTTTACGATAGTTTAAGCCACGGTAAGTTTACTCGAAAACTGCCTTAACGCCGAGGACCATGGCTACGATAAGAAACTTGGGTTACGCTGTAGGTTGTTGTAACTGCTTATTCATAAGACTCTATACCGTAATTTTACGATAAGCAGAAGGAGATGAACAACACATGACCACTCGCCAAACATCCACAATCAAACCATCTCCATCAACACCAAATCCTAAATCTATACACTACCACAACACTTACTTCATTCTTCAAATCACAAACATCATGACTCGCATTTAAAATTGTTAACACAAACATAAAGTCTCGCTTATTTTTCGATTATACAATATTATATCAAGACTTTAAAAGGTCAATCAATTGAAAGAACAAATCCTCATCGATCGCTGTTGAAGCCTTAGCTTCAATGAATATCCGAATACTTTTAAGAGATGAACAAAACCAATCCCTTCATTCAATCTTACATCTGCTTAAACCACAAAAATAATAACTTTAGATCTCTGCTTTATTTATACTCTCATAAACCTTTTAAATCTTAAGGAGTATAAACAAAACCATCATTGATCTATTTTGATGCGTAGCATCATTTGTTCAATATCCACACTATAAGGAAAGAAGAATAATAATTATGTTATCCTCACTCTCCTTGGTTCAAGTAATTACATATAACAAAATTAGGACTACTCGCGACCCTTCAAAGGATCGAAGTTTTCCAAAAATCGAAGCTCTTGAGTCGGATTTAGCATAAACCGTTGACATAGGTTAGGGTTTGGTACTATGTGTGTTTGTGCTATGGATTTGTGTCATCGATTATGATTAAAGATTGTTTGGTGTGATATGAGATTGAGATGAGATGAGTTTGATGATTTTTTTGGTTCACTGATAGATGAGTGTAGGTGTAGAGGATATGTTCTTCAATTAGGTTTGAGGAAATGAGATAAAAGTAGCGTATTCTTTTTATTTATTTGGTATAACCAATTAGATTAGGGTAAAGTAGTGTTATAACTACTTCTTTATACCCGCCTAATTAGGGTTAAGCCTTAGTATTGGATATGGAAATGGGCCATGAGGGTTTGTATGACTTGTATCGGGTCTATCTCAATGATGTGGACCATGGATGTGGGCTTTTTTTTCATTTGGAATATTGTCTTTAAGTTTAAGTCGTGGAATTGGGTCTGAATTGAACGCTTATGCATCCGATATTTATATAAAAGATATTGATGCTAAAATGAATACATTTTTCAATGTATTTTAGTGCATTTGGTTAATACTTTTTTATAAATGTGGCATAATGAGTGGTATTTGTTGGGTTTAATTTTCACGAGATACAATTTTTGACAAGATCGAAAAGCCATTATCAAGTTCATTTTCACCGTAATGAAGGCTAGTTTGGGGTAATACGTAACCGCTAGATGTGACTACGACGTTAATTCTTTATAATTTATTTGAGGTTGAAGTGGGATATCACGGGTGCGTGTTCTTAGTATTTTGAAGACATCGGGTTGGTTTGCATGATTCTTCAAATCCTTTGTTCGAAGCTTTAACCGTTATGAATGACAAAGACTTGAGTTGTCTAGTTATACCTGATGTAAGGAGTTACGCTGTTGTTCACAAAATAGTATAACCATCACTTTTAAGAGTTACGTTGTTGTGTTTCCGTGTCACACTCAAGGTGTGGATAATTTGAGAAACTTAAGTTTACCTTTTTTGATTGTGTTAAGAAAAAAGGTTCTTTCGTCTCGACAATAAAGTTTAAGTCACAAGTTCTAAGTTATTTTACTTTAGTCTCAAGTTCGTCATATTGGGTTTTCCATCAAGAGTCACTACAAAAAGGCAGGAATGATAATGGGGCTCTGAAAGAGTTAATGAGATGAGTATACAAGAGTAGAGAAGTCTTATCAACAATTGATTCTCACAAGATATTTATGGTATAATTTCACAACATCTGATTACTGGATATATGGTTTTCTATTCCAATTCATCATCAACATACGTGGTGTATGATTCTGATTCATTGAAAACATCGAGGGGAAGAAAGTATAGGTGGTGTCTACTTTGATTTTTTTTGATTTTGAAAACCTCTTCTTTCATGAATTTCTTTAATCGGGGAAGAAATGAACGACAAGGGTTAAAATTTCTCGTTGGTGTTATCGTCTCACTTTCACAGAAAGTTATCGTGCGGAAGTTACCTAAATATGATGTTATGATGCCTTACACACGGTCATTTTATCGAGTAACTACATATTCACAAGTGATTATTATTCCGATTAATCACATTCGTGGGAATTCTCATTTACTCGCTTTCATGGGTTTGTTGGTGTGAAGCATCTACACTTAGGAAGATCTTGTTGATTTTCGCATGTTACCTCCGAACGGATTTTCCAAAACAAGTCGATTTACCTTGTGTGGTTTATGCTCATCTACAAATTCACTACAGACTGAAATTTCAAAATTTAGAGGAAATGTTCACTACATCAAAGTTTCGACCATTGAAGACGGTTGTCGCCGGGGAAGTCGATTCGAAGTTCGCCAAAAAAAGAAGTGTGTACAGAAGTCAGCATGCATCATGAATTGGGGAAGTTAATCCATTTATGCATATTACATCATTTACCCGCAAGTGAAGAAAAGGCTCAAGTCAAGGTACAAGAAGAAGAAAGAGCGTAAACTTTCATCATCCTCACATCAAAGAGCTTATGTAGACCTTTCTTTATTTGTTTTCTATATCTGTAGTAAATGTTGTAAGTAATCCCTTATGTCGTCCCATTGGGGAAAGATTTTTGGAATCGCTCCTAACTCGTAAATGGAACGACATTGACGAGATTACATTTTCTATCTTTGTTACCTTAAACACATGGGCTTGTTATGTCAATTTCCTATTGTTGTATGTGTTTAGTATATAAACCCTCCATACTTCCAAGTAGAGGGTGAGATTTAGTGTAAGCTTCACCTTCCTTATTAATAAAACACATAGTTCTCTCCCTTCTCTCTAGTCTCTCTCTAACTTGAAGATGGCTTTCTTCCATCTTCCAATACCTCCCGATTCACCAAATCATCCATATATTCGATTCTAACAGTTATAAACATTTAAAAAATTTGAAAATTGCATATTCAAAAACCTTTATCATCTATCTATCTATACTACTTATAAAGCATTTAGCACCTTATCTCCTAATTTTTTAGGCAAAAATGCATATATATCCCTCTCAAAATGAATAATTGCATATATACCAATTGTACAAGTTTTTTATGCACGTAATATAATATTTTTATGCATGCTTTGGATATATATGAAATTTTGCATTTTCGGGAGGATATATATGCACAAGCCCCATTTTTTTAAGATGTCATTAATGTGTTTTTTAAGCATTACAATTTTTAATGCATAATGTCCACAATACATAGCTTTTACTAATTTATCTTCCACAACATTTTAATGCTTCATTTATTATTTCTTTTTGAATTAGTTTAGTTTTAATGCAAAAATGGACATATAAATGAATACGATTTTAAAAGCAAGAAAACTACAAAGTTCCAAACTATTATATCGAAGAGTGTTTCGAGAACCAATATAAATAAATTTTGAATATTTTAAATAAAATTAACCACAAAAGTAAAAAACGGTTTTTTGTAAAACTCAAGAATTTTTTTAAGCCAAATGATGCAAAGATGTAAATTCACAAGTGATAATTTTTTTGATTTTATACATATTACACATATCTATACTACTTATAAAGCATTTAGCACCATCTCTCTTAAATTTTTTTAAGATGTCATTAATGTATTTTTTAAGCATTACAATTTTTAATGCATAATGTACACAATACATAGCTGTTACTAATTTATCTTCCACAACATTAATGCTTCACTTATTATTTCTTTTTGAATTAGTTTAGTTTTAATGCAAAAATGCACATATAAGTGAATATGATTTTAAAATGCATACAAAACTAAAAAGTTCTAAAACTATTATTATATCGTCAGAGTGTTTCGAGAACCAATCTAAATAAATTTTGAATTATTATAAATAAAATTAACTACAAAAGTAAAAAATGGTTCTTTGTAAAATTCGGACCATTTTTTTAAAAAATAACGAAATGTGCAAAGTGCTAAGTGCTAATTTAATGATTAATATATTAGTATATTAATTATTATACTTTTTATTGATAACTCTAAATGATTGCTTAAATATGTAAGTTTTCTTTACATTATAAGCATTATTTTAGTTACATCTTCTATCTATGTAGTGTTATAAACAAGATAATAACAAACATTTTCATAAATTTATACTTTACAAGATGTATACATTATAAACACTCTTTTATTTATATCTTTATCTATATAGAAAGTATAATAAACAATATTAATGATACAAACATGTTCAAAAATATATTTTATTTACTTATTATGAAGTGTTGGTTATTACATATATATTTCATAAAAATAATGTTTCTACTTACTTGTGACTACGGAGCACTATCAACTAATTTGACCATAGCCCTATAACATTATTAACTACCGCAACGCAAAATCATGCCACTTTCAATTGTTTTTATGTGAATAAGTTTGATATTATCCATCACCTTTTTTAAAGTTACTCAAACTCATTATGTTTTTGCTATTGGTAAAGTTATTAAAGAGAAAACATAAAACTGAAAACATTGTTTCCAAGATTTTATTACTTGATACCCGCCGCCGCGCAAGCGGGGTACCCTATTATAATATTCTAAAGAGTTGAAATATGCGACATGAAACTTTTGGCATCCGCAAATTTATCGCCACATAAAACGCTTCAGATTATAAAGCATGGTTCATTGAAAATTTTAATTAGGGTACAAGATCGCCGCTGCAGCTGTTCCCCGCTAGTGTATTTTAAAACATGTTTAGTGAAAACCTAATCATTTTGTCGATAAATTGAAAAGAATCGTACATATCAAAATACAAATATTTTCACGCGGATTTATAAAGCATGAAAATGTTTAATTTTTTAATGTCGTAATCTATATAAGCAATGGCATATATATTATCAATCATATATGGCAGGAACTAATATATACTTCTTTATGTTTACACGTTAAATAATATTTTGACGAATATTACACAGCATTTACTAATTAGCAAATATCTATCACCGTCTATAGAGATGTAAACAAACTGAACGGTTAGTGAAAATTTCATGAACTGTTCGGTAAAAAATTCGTTTATATTCGTTTATTTATTAAATGAACGAACATGAACATAATTTTATGTTCATTTAGTTAAATAAATGAATATGAACAAAAGTCGCATCCGTTCATTTATGTTTGTGAACGTCCAATTATGTGTTCACTAACGTTCGTTTATTTTCCGCTATTTATTTATGTTCTTATATCATATCTTTTAATTGTATAATTTTAAAATTAGTTTGTTTAAACAAAACAACACTTATATAGAAATATACTGTGCATAATTTAGTAAAGTTTAGGTTTGTTTGTCTATGTTTGAAAAAATCATTTTCTTAATAAACGAACATGAACAACGAAATTTG